>JAJTUV010000292.1:2162500-2595070 GCA_021653895.1 Mastomys natalensis | reverse complement strand
ACAACTCAAAAGGTAAACTAGCCCTATATTTGGGGAGTCAAATGTTATGAGCTGACAATATTATACACTAATACCCACCAAAATAAGAATAGAAAATTATTTTAAGATGCATTGCACTATGCGTTATATATGCACTATATATACACCATGCATTAGGACACAGTCCCAAAGGTGCATTTATTTTAAAAACTGATGCTAACCAGTCACTGTGCTAACTTTCAGAGGCTACCAAAAGATGAAGACACTGTGTTTGGTCTTTGGCCTCTGGGTTCTTACAGGATGCTTCCTGGTGAGTATCAATTCTCCCTACCAAAATCTTCATGTTCTCTACTTAACATTTGCATCAGAATTTTGAACTTTATTTTTCTACACTTCCAAATATATAAAAGCTGCAAATTACTGACGAAATGCCAATCAAGTGCTTCATTTTCTACTTTGAAAATCTGTTTGAGTTTAATAGACACAGAGAATGTAATAAAGCATTAGGATTAAGGACAGATATACTTAAAGAAGTTTACTACTGTGTAACATCCAGATCAATATCAGTATGTTCAAAAGGAAACACAAAAATATTCAGTAAATTCTTTGTAGCATCAAAAATAAAAATAATGTGAATTATTTTTCCCACAGTTTATGACTAGGTAATTAAAAATAAAATTCTGAATGACCTTGCATACACTGATCAACATTTAAAATGGAACACCTTGTATGTAATGTCTGCCCTGAGTCAATGAACTAATAAAGAGAGAACACTGGTAACATAGATGTGTCTTGAAATAACATGGTTCATTAGTAATATGAACAAAAGTCATATGGCATGGAGGAGGAAAGAGACAAACAGGACTGTGAGGGGCCATGAGGAGTGAGCAGGGCTTACATGCCTGACCTTTACTACAGACTTGCAAAGAAAGAACAAGGGTCAGAGTAAAAGCAGGCAGTAGGAAGATCTTGGGAAGAAAGATCATTGAGGTGGGTATAATGTTAATTGATGTCCATTTTCTGAGGAATGTCTCTATTCTCTAAGCACTTTAGTTAAGAGTAATACAAAATCAGAAGGCTCAATTTAGCTTCTAAAAAAGTCTTTGTAATGATATGAATAAAAATCAGAAAATATGAGAGATGCCGAGAGCAGGCAAAACAGAATTGAGGAGCAGATGCAAAGCCCTGAAATGCTGTTGGATGATTGGACATAACTGTGATCATTTTCTAAGTGAGGTTTGCTACTTAAATAAAGTGACATACAGTTACAGAATAAACCATCAAGTCCCGGAGGAAACAAGGGAGAAGTCGTTCTCTTAACTCATAAGTAACTTTACAGGCTGCGAGGCCTAGACAGGGGAGTTTATGCCTACCTGCTGCAACCTGTTGGTGAAGTAAGAAGGGAGCCAACTGTAGATAAACATGGGGGCTCAGGATGAGGTAGAAAATCCATAGAAAGAACGATGGTGTCAACCTAGAATGTAAAAAGCCACTACAAACTAGAGAGGGCAGACCAAAGAAACTTGAGAGGATTAGAAACTCAGTGCCTAAGGACACAAAAGTCTGGGCATAAACTGCCCATGGCATCTTCTACCAGGAATCATAAAATTAACATTAAAGGAACACGTTTTTATGGTTAACCTAAACTTTGGAACTGGTAAAGGCAATATGTTAAATAACAAATTAGAGAAAGAACTCAACAAAGAATGAATGATGTCTCCAAACCATCAGCTGCAGACAAGCTTCACTAGGGTCAGCAGCACAGGAACAAGAGCACACACTGTCCTCTAGGTGACAGGGCCCTTTGTGTTCTTGAGTCTTCCAACCTCATTTCAAAGACTTCCCTGCCACCGAAGCAGCTCTTAACCTTTCATCTCTCCAAAGCACGCCAACTTCCTAACACATTTCTTTCCTTCAACACATTTCAGCTGTATTTCTCTTTAATGTTGAACCTTAGGAAAAATCACTAAACTGGGGTTAGCATAGCAAGGGAGACACAGAGTGTTCATCAAATGCTATACCAAGGCAAGCACTGCCTAGACATCAGGACAATAGTAAATAACTGAGAGCAAATGAGCTCTGAATAGGACTCAGGCATGAATATCATTATCACACAAATAAGCTTATGACTCCAGAATGTGGAAAAATGTGATTGTTTTCTTAAGGACAAAAATAAAATATCATGGAGTTTTAGTTAGTCATGCGAGTGGTACATGATAGAACCACAGCATTTACACTACAGAGACAACTTGTCTGCCTCTCTTTGGCCTATATTTGGAGCATCTTGCATTGTAACTACTCAGTCTATATAGGTACATGAATCACATCTGGAACTCCCCCAAAGCTAGCATCAACTTATTCCTCAAAGAACAAAGTCTGGAACACGTTTTGAAATTTATTGGAATTAAAATGAGCAATAATTCTAAGCTCTTGAGTATCAGAGACATTTCCAATATGTATGCCGACGACTTCTATTTGGATTTGACTTCAGTGACCTTGTCTATTAAGAGCCAGCTTAAGAGTTAGTGCATAATATTTTCTTTCCATTGGATGTCTTCAAAGCTCTCACTGAGAACATGTATGCTCAGAACAAACAGGAAACATTTTCCCTGAGTGTCTTTGAGGACATTTATTTAAAAACATGTAACCGGTTACTGTTTCTGCAAAATAAATTATCACAAATTAGGACTGTAAGAAGCCTGTTTGTCATAGCATAGTCAACTCTTAGCATAGACATGGCCTTTTCTCAAATGACTCAAGAGGCAGAAGAGGAACCTGGAAGGCAGTTCCCTCCTCATCCTAAGGACATCCTTTCACACTGCATAAAATTCCATCTTGTATCACTGTACTGAGTGGCCCCAATTTGATTTGTTAATATTTAATTATCAAGAGTATCAAGCTTCTCTGTGGATTTCCATACTCCTATTCGGTGGATTTTCCTTGAACTCACACTAGTCTCCCCCAACACAGATCCATAATATCCTTACCCACATTGGACTATTTGTACTCCGTGTCATTCCTTTTTATTTCTATTTGATCCCCAACATTGTTCCTTTAAGTTTAATTTTTGATTTTAAAAGGAATATGATATTAAAATTTCAGAAATACAAATGGAACTAGAAAATGTAGTAAGGCACAGTAACCGATGCTCAGAAGACAAATAACATTTATTTTCCCTCACTTCCTAGACTGTAAAGTCAATGAATGGACCAAAGTCAGGGTAAATATGGGTAAAGGCCAAGACAGTAGAAAGGGGCCACAGGAAGATTCCCTGCACTTTGCAGGTCATGATCCAGAAGCCATTGTCATCTTATATAGGGAACTTCCATATGTTTCCCTCCAATGCAAAGAACCTTTATTACAAGTCAAAAGAACACTTT
The DNA here is from genome assembly GCA_021653895.1 of Mastomys natalensis. Taxonomy (NCBI): domain Eukaryota; kingdom Metazoa; phylum Chordata; class Mammalia; order Rodentia; family Muridae; genus Mastomys; species Mastomys natalensis. The sequence continues at coordinate 2,591,711 of JAJTUV010000292.1, read as the reverse complement.
GTGCAGTATGAAATCCTTAACTTCTTCTGCTTCCAGTGTTACAGAGTTTTTAAAGGAACAGAGCTCATAAACTCAGACCAGTACATGTCTTGGGAAAGTACCATATTTTTGAAACCATCTAAATTTAACTTTGCTCAGAAAGTGTATATGCTAATAATTCTCTGTGAAAATTCTAATTAACATTATTTACTTTCTTCCCCTCAAAGGCTGGTGAGTGTCTAGGACAACATGATCCTATAAGACCACAACCATCTCCGGGTCTTCTTCATCGTCATATTCATGATCCAGAATTTCATCGAAAATATGGTCGACCCTATGGTCCAGGATTTATTGAAGTTCCTCGTCTTCCTATCAATGATTTTCTTTTCCTTCTGTAACATTTCCTCCAAAACTTAGACGTCTGATATACCTTCCTACTCGACCTCTTCCCATAGTAAAAAAAAATACAACGCCACCTCCCAATTTATTAATAACTAAGCCTGATCTGCCACCAAGTTTCACTGAAACTTTTTGGAGTTGGTTGAGCAGTAATACAAGAATTTTAGAATTCAGAAAAAAATAAACCAAAGCACTAATGAATTTTGGGAGAAATAATCATTAAAATCTTAAAAACAACCTTTACCCAAGCATTATAAAAAAAAAAATAAAGATCTGACCAGCATTATAAAGCCTCTACTGTTGCCCTCATTGTAAGACCATATCATCTACTGTGTTATGTGCATAAAATTAATCCTACCAGAAACCTTACCTTGTTCTGAAGGCAAAGTGCTCATTAGGGAAATAAAACTGTAATGTACAATCATAAAAAGATAATAAAATGTCCCCTCGAGAGTCACCTATCAAATAATTTCTAATCACAGAAATGGTGGTATATATACACACAGCATACCCTGAAAATTAATGGGTAAGATGTCATCATTATATTTAACCCAATGAGAATTCTACATTCATGTATAAAAACAACCATGCATGCAAAAGACTCAAATATTTTTATTGCATGTGTTCTGAGCATGTTCTGTTCTACCATGAAGACTTCAATAATCCATAGCAGATATAATTACACAGCATTCATATTATTGTGGGAATTATAAACAATCTAAGTTTGTTTAATGTGTATAAGAACCTACTGAAATTAAAAGAAAATTGTACGTTATTTTAAATCAAGTATTTGAATATGTACAATTCATAGCACACACAGACATTATAAAGAGGTGCCCAAAGTAAAGAAGGGACTATTGTGCTGATGCCAAACTTTCCTATGAATTTTTATTTAGTTAGTTTTTTATCATGGATACACACTTGACTGTAGAAAAGTAGCCACTTAAGTCACTGTCTGTTTGTAGATTGTGCACAATATACCTGAAAGAGCTATTTTTTAATTCTGTATTCTATTTTATTTTTTATTTATTTTTATTGCATATTTTATTTATTTACATTTCAGATGTCATACCCTTTCACCATGTCCCCTCCCTAGAACCTCCTACCCCCATCCTCCTTTTTGCTTTTATACCATTTGAATTACATGCAAGTATTCAGATCAGTTCTATATTGAGGGACTAGCAATACAATAGATGCAAAAAGTCAAGGAACAGCAAGACAATAAACACAAATAGTCAAAGAACATAGAAACAGTGATCATGGGGTTCATATGAACTTTTAATTCTAAGGAAGAAGCATATTCCAAGAAAATCAAAATGAGATGGGGAGTATATTGGAATATAGTTGACTTTTCTTTTATTCTGTTTGTATTCTCTCACTGAAGACTATTCACATATCTGAAGAGAAAATTAAACTATCTAAATCCAAAGCTCATAAAAATCTAACAGCTACAGGGAAGGAAATGAACCCGAAAGAGTCTGGGAACTCTAACCACTCTAACTACTTGGCATAGGCAACTATCTACTTTCTTTTCTCTTAGAAACATGAAGACCCTTGTCCTTCACTCTTAGGCTCTTATCTTAGGTACCTATAGCCCTCCTTCTCACTCTTTCCTCCCCACATCCTTACCAGCCAAGCAACCAGCACTGCAAGCACCCTCTGACAATGTGGAAGCCACTTCTGTACCTACAACTATGGTTGCCATCACAACCACTTCTGCTCCTTCTTTCAACAAATGTATAGGTGCCAATGCCATCACTCCTCTTAGTAGCCTGCTGCTTCTGTCAGCAAATATATAGATGCCAACACCATCACTCTTCTTAGCAGCCTACATTCTGATTCATCACAAATGGTGTGACATATGAGACTTTCTCAACTACCAAGGATGACACTGCTCCAACTGAGGCAGGAGGCAATGCCCCAGATGTTTCGGATAACATCACTTCAACTTCTACAGACAGTACTCCAACTGCCACAAGTAACAATACTCCAAGTGCTATACAAATCACCTCCTACAATGCTCCAGGAAACATCATGCAACAGGTAGATATTTCATCACTCTTGCTGTGGGGAACAGCAATACAGACAGCTAAAATTCACAATAAACTAAGATGGTCAGTATTTCAAAGTATAAGAAGACAAGGCAAATCGAAGTTTAAAAAAATATGCAACATATTTTCTAACTAGATTTGTGAATGCATACACATTGTATGTCTGAGGTATATGTGTGCCTGTGTGCCTCTGTGACAACAGATTCCTTGTCACAATTAATGAGAAGAAAAAACAGAGAGTGTTTAGGTACGTTATCTAAGGGAAGGGTTCATTTTTACCCTTTCTATTTGACAAATTCTATTCTTTAAAACTCATGTCCACTTTTTCTTTATTAAATTGTTATATAAATGATTGTATGTGCATACATTATTAAAGTTTATATAAAACCTGGAGTATTTATATTTATTTATATTTATAACAATTTTAATGTGTATAAAATACAGCTATATACATCATTTGTTGTTTTGGTTTCCATGAATAGCTCAATGAAAGCTACTCCCTCTGTAGTTATTATCATGGTATTTTTCCTTACAACCCAAACTCCACACCTGCATATTCTATCTACCTTTAAATAGTAGGCTAAAAGTGAAATAGGAACGTTTGGGAACCCTTATTAAAAGTCACCTACCACCAACATCAAAAAAGAAGTAACAGGAATTAATAATCATTGGTCCTAAAAATTCTCTCAACAACAATGAACTCAATTCCTCAATAAAAAGACAAATGCTAATAGACTGGATGTGAAAACAGGATCCAACCTTCTGTTGCAGACATGAAATACAAGTAAACATCAAAGACAAACATTACCTCAAATTACAGGGTTGGGAAAAAAGAATTTCCAAGCAAATGAAAAAAAGAAGCAAACTACATTATCATTTTAATATCTAATACAATAGAGACTTATATAACAAGAATTTCAAGTCTTTGAAGAAATAAATTTAAGAATATATCAAAAATGAAAATATCTCCCATGTTCATGGACTGTATCCATAGTATTAATATTATAAAAGTAGCCATTCTTCCAAAAGCAATCTGTAAATTCAACACAATCCCCATCATTATTGGACTTGATTTACTCTTTTACAATAGAAAACACCATGTACAGCTCTAGACTGTGTAAAGACCTTAAGGAAGAATGTTGCTTTTACATAGACAAGACAGGGATGGTAAAAGAGAGCATGAAAAAGGTCAGAGAAGGCCCTGAGAAAAGACAGAGAGAGAGAAAGAGAAGGATGAGAGCTGGTACAAGAATTGGTTTTCAACCTCTCTGTGGTTGTCAACCCTACTTCCCTCCATCTTGGGACCATTAATTGGGTTATTTTTGCTTATTTCTTTTGGTCCCTGGGCCTTAAATAGGCTTACTAAATTTGTGAAACAACAGATGGATAATTTGTTAGCAAAACCTATTCAGATACATTATCATAAATTAGCTATGAAGGACCACGAGACTCAAGATGAGGTTGTTACTCTATCCAGGGTATTCCCAAAACCCATCTCCACCCAACCTAAAAGAGGGGACTTCCGCTTCTAGACCAAGCAGAGAGGGGCCACTCAGAACCCCCTCTGACTGGAGATCTGAATTCTTGCTTAGGCTGCGAGGCTAAGCACTGCAAGGGAATATAAATAAAAGTTATAAAATATCTCTCTGAATTCCCTGAGGGACAAACCTGACTGCATAGGGGTTTATGTCAAAAGTATCCTCTCCCCAGGAAAAAGACATTGGGATGGGTATGGCCGTCATGCCTCACTGGACAATGACAGGAGGACCAGAGCCATTACAAGGTCCCCTTTAATTACTGGAAGTCAGGCCTCTATCCCCGCCTTTGAAAGATTAGAATTGCCACAGCCCTTCCATACTTGGAGAAGGGAGGAGATGTCAGGAGCAGCCTTGCTTATACACTGAAGGCCTACAATCAGCCATAGGCCTAAAATCAGCAATAGGCCTGACACACATTCATGCTAACACAAAGTCTTGGGTCTCTGTGGAAAAACACTGAAACAGATGGCTATAAGCTATTGTAAACAGGCAGCTTTTGTGGAAATTTACCAGCCTGAGTAGTCATATAGGAAGCCTTGGCGAATAGTACCAACTTTGATAAGGACAAGTGAATCATAGGCAGAGTCATAGTGACCTGTCCCCTGAACCTTCACCCAGCTGATACCCTGTTCTGAAAGGTATCTGTACTCCCCTGAACACCTATGCTCCGGTATCATGCCCTTCCCCACTTCCTGCCTTTTTGTATTTATAACCCTGTGTGAAAAAGTAAAAATTACGATTTGATTTTTAAAAAAAGAATATATCAAAAATGGAAAGATCTCCCATGTTTAAAGGCTGTATCCATAGTATTAATATTATAAAAGTAGCCATTCTTCTAAATGCAATCTATAAATTCAACACAATCCCCACCAAAATCTCAACACAATTTTTCACAGACCTTGAAAGAACAATATTCAACTTCGTATGGAAAATCAAAAACCAAAGACAGGTAAAATAATCTTGTACAATGAAAGAACTTTTGGAGATTGCAAGTATCACTAGTTATAAGAATGCATAGTATTAGCATGAAAAAAAGAAAGGTAAATCAGTGGATTTGAGTGGAAGACCCAGACATAATTGGGTAGACTTACAGACACCTAAATTTGATAAAGATGCCATATTTGTGCAATGGAAAAAAAAAGAAAGCATCTTCAATAAATGGTGTCTAACTAGATGTCTGCATGGAGAAGAATGCAAATAGATCTGTATCTATTACCTTGCATAAAACCCAAGTGCAAATGAATCAAAGACCTCAACATAAAACAAGATGCACTGAATCTAACAGAAGAGAATATAGTGAATAGCACTGAACCCATTGGCATAGGAAACATCTTCCAAAACAGACACCAATAGTGCAGGCACAACAGTTAATAAATGGGATCTTATGAAACTTAAAAGCTTCAGAAAGGCTAAGGACACCATCAATAGGTCAAAAAGGCAGCCATCTGACAGAAAGATAATTTCCAAAAATACATAAAGACGTCGAGAAACTAGATATCAACAAACCACAAAATGCTAAACAGAGAATTCTAAACAGAGTTATTTCAAATGGGCAAGAAATACTTAATGAAATGCTCAACGTCATTTCACATCAAGAAACTGCAAATCAAAACCACTCTGAAATGTTATCTTTTATCTGTCAGAATGGTGGGAAAGCATGGTAGAAAGCATGTGGAACAAGGGGAAGACTCCTCTATTGCTGATAGCAGTGCAACTTTAGATATCACTTTAGATATCAATATGCCAATATCCTAGAAAATTGGGAAACAATCTAACTAAAAACACAGCTATAGTATTCCTGGGCACATAAGCCAAGGATATTCTATTCTGCCACAAGGACACTTGCTCAGCTATTCTCATAGCAGGTTGATTTGTAATAGCCAAACAGCAGAAACAACCATGTTGTTCCTCAACTGAAGAATGAATAAAGAAAATGTGGTACATTTACGCAAAGGAGTATTACTCACCTGTTAAAAGCAATTACAACATGAAATTTGCAGGCAATTGGATGGAACTAGGAAAACATCATCCAGAGTGAGGTAACCCAGACCTGCAAGGCAAACATGGTATGTACTGGCTTATAAGTGGACATTACCTGCAAAGTAAAAGACAATCATGCTACAATGCACAAACACAGAGAGGCTAAATAACAATGAGTGCTTAAGAGGTGAAGCAAGGATCACCCTGGGAAGGGAGAACAGTAAATATTAGAATTGCAGGAAAACTTTGGAGGCGAGGTAGAAAGCTAGTGCAATGGGAACTCCATGGAATGCTGACTCCATGGAGAGTGAGCCTAGCAAAGATTCTAGAAATGGAGCACATGGAGCCTTAACCAGTCATCTTCTATAACTAGGTAAGGACTTACCTGCAGGCATTGGGACACTATCCCATCCACAAAACCTTCAACCTACAGTTTGTCCTGCTTGCAGAGTCTGAAGGGTAGAGCCTAGTAAAATCATCACCAAAGAAACCAGAGACTTCATCCAGCAAATGATGGGAGCTGAAGCAGAATCTCACAGTCAAACATTAGGCAGAGTCCTGGCAGTCCTACAGAGGAGGGGTAAGAAGAAACAGAGGAAACAGGTGTGTCAGGGACACCCCACCAGAAAACTTGCCTCAGACTCGACTGACCAGAACTTATGGGAACTTTCAGCCTGTAGGGGTCTGGCCTAGGTCCTCTCCATTTATGTTATGGCTGAGTAGATTGGTGTTCTTGTATAAATCCTAAAGATAGGGGTGGGAGCTATCCCTAACTGTTTTGGCTACTCGTGAGACCCTTGTCCTCTTACTGGGTTGCCTTGTCCAGCCTTATTCTGATAGTATGTGCCTTATTGTAGCTTACTTTGCCTCATTTGGTTGATGTCCCTGGGAAGCCTGTCCTATTCTGAAGGAATACAAGGGAGCTGGCTCTGGGGGAGAGAGGAGTTGGGGAGAGAGGTGAGAGGAAGGGGAGCAAAAAAAAAAAAAACTGCAGTCAGCATATAATAATATATGAGAGAAAAATAGAAAACCAACACTAAGAAAACAAAGCAAGATCTCCTCACAATGAATAAGGAAACTCTGGCAGTTCAGACTCTGAGGAAAGGATTGCACAAAGGGTGATACACTTTTATTCTTGTCTCTTTCCTTTACCTTATTGTTCTTTAATGTTTATAATGATGGGCTACTCACATGTACTGTGAAAGACAGTTTATTCTGAAGTATGTATTTACAATTAATTTTGCTTGTTCTTAATCTTTATACGAAAATATCTTAAGGAAAAACAATAAATAATATTTGCTCATAATATTTAGTGAAACATTGTTCCTAAGGTTATTTCAAGGTTTGCACTATTCCTTAACTTCTAGGTATCATGAAAGATTAAGTTTATCCCATTTGACCAAATTAAAGTATTAATATATCAAATACATGTATGTCTACAGAAGCCTGGTATTATAAAACAAAATGTACAAGGGAAAATATCCATTTCAAAATATTTACTGTAAAATCAATAACATTACTTGGAAACCTTCTGTTGCTTAGATTCTCCATTGACAAATATAAGGCCTTCGGTCCTGTATCATCTCAAACATCAAAAGTAAAAACTAGTCTCATCATATTACACTCAAGTATTATAAGCTGACAATGTGTTAGTACTAAATCCAAGATAAGGTTTGGAAAGTATTTAAAGATATACTACATGATGTATACACCATGTGCTAGTACATGTTCCAAATAATGCCATTCATTTTAAACATGATGCTAACCAGCCATTGTGCTTTCTTTAAGGGGATATATAAAGATGAAACCTTTGTATTTGGTCTTGGGCCTTTGGGTTCTTATAGGATGTTTCCTGGTGAGCATCAATTGTCCCTACCATATATCCTCATATTCCCTTATTAACTTTTATGTCAAACTTTTTAATGTTACTTATTTGCATTTCCTAACATATACAATCTATAAATTACCCCCTGAAACACCACTCTACTATTGTCATTTCCACTTTAAAATTCTGGTTTAATTTAATAGTCAGAGAAGAATATAGAAAGCTTCGATCTATAACCTTATGAAAATTTTACTATACAAATAAATCGTGTGTTTCTGTACTCTAGCAACTGAACAGATTGCTTTTTTTAACCTAATTATAAAGTTGATTTTCATGATTTACACGTCCTCCAAATATAAGAAAAAAAAATCATGGATGGATTATCTAAGCAATCTTTTCCTTATAAAATTAATCTAGAGAATATACTAATCTGACAAGCAGTTCTATGTTATAAGCTGGAATAAGTCTTTCCACAGGTTAGTTATATGAAATTCAATTGATTAATAATGCTGCCTACCAGATGAAGGAAGACAACCAGGTGGTAGAGGGGATCGGGAGGGAATGGGGGATTCAGAGTCAGGTGTGGGGAGGTGGAGGGTCCATGAGAGAGGTAGGGCTTGATTGCCATGGGAATGAATGTAAGTCTGCAAGAAAGGAGATAGGGAGCATCTCCTGAAAGAGAGGGGGACTTTGGATAGGGGAGATGCCCAGAAATCATTGTTGTGTCCTTAGCTGTGATTGACAGCATTGAAGATATGGAGCCTGGGAGGCTGCCTCCTATGTCAAGGAAGAAACTGTGGTGAAGCAATAAGAAAAAAAACCCACCCACAAAACTTTCAACTCAAAACTTATCATGTGTAAAATAATTGCAGGGATTGGGACAGAGCAGAGACTGAGGAAACGGTCAACTAATAACTGGCCCAAATTAAGACCCATCACATGGATGAGCACCAACCAATCCATGACAATATTAATGATACTCTGTTATGCTTCCAGACAGAAGTTCAGCATGACTCACTTCTGAAAGGCTCTACCTACCAGCTGTCTCAGAAAGATGCAGACATCCACAGCCAAACAATAGGAGGAGCTTGGAGCCTCTTATGGAAGAATAGGAGGAAGGACTGTAGCCCTTTAGTGGGCTGGCAACTCCACAGGTAGACCAGTAGAATTAAATAACCTAGAATCTTGGGGATCTCAGAGACTGAACCATCAACCAAAGAACATATATTGGCTGGACCTTGGCCTCCCTGCACACTATAGCAGATCTGCAGCTTGGTCTTCCCATCAGTTCTGAAAAAATGGAGTGTCCAAAGCTGTTGCCTGTGTGATATGCTCTTGTTGCTGGGGTGCCTTGTCTGGACTCAGTGGAGGGTTGTGTCTAATGTCACAAAGACTACAAGAACAAGGGCTGAGGATTAGCCAAGGGGTCCCCAACTGCTCACAGAAGAAGAGGAGGATGGATGGGGGAAGGATTGTGTGAGGGGAGACCTGTAAGGAGGCAGGAAGCAGGATGTAAAGTGAATAAGTAAAAAATTAATTAATTAAGAAAATTAATAATTGCTGCCTAAAATTAGAAAAAGATCTTTGTATATGAGCAGAGAAATGGCCAATAATCACTTGAGTATTTATTACATCTAATTTTCAGGTGTTTGTGTATGATATTTTTAACCCTTAAAGCTAATCTGAAAAAAATGGCAATTGTTTGAGATTAAGAAAAAATGTATATCTAATGAATTTATGTATTGATTATATTGTTTTTTAATATAAATTAAAACAATTATCTCCAATTACAGCACCTGTGTTAGAATGGCTTTTTTCCAAGAATAATCTTTTCAATATTTAAACCATTACCTTAAGCCACAATTGAGAGGTAAGGTCATCACTGCAAGTGGTTCAAGCATTAAGAATATGATAGATATATCAAATAAAAGTTTATCAATTCATACAATTCAGATCAATATCAGGATCTCCTTAGGAAATGAGAATTTTCAGCTAATTCCTAAGTTGTAGCAACAATAAAATTAATGTGAAGTACCTTACTCAAACTGAGAATTTCTTCCTTGGCAACTAAAATGAAATCTTGAACTTGCATCCAGGGTGATCGGCCTGTGAAATGGAACCCCTTGTATCTAATGCCTGCCATTATTCAATGAACTACTAAAAATAAAGAAAGCACTAATCGCATAGATGTGTCTAGAAATATTATATTTCATTAACATATCAATAAAAGAGGTACACCAGGAAGTGTGGGGCAAGAGACAAACAGAAATGTGAAAGTACATAAGGAATGAATTTGGAAAATATGACTGACATTTCCTACAGAGTTACAATGAAAGAAAGAAAGACTGAAAGCCAGCAATATAAATATCCTTGACAGCAAGATTATTAAGGTAAGTGTCTTCATTAGGGTTTTACTGCTGTCAAAGGACACCATGACCAAGGCAACACTTATAAGTGAAAACATTTACTTGGGACTGGTTTACAGATTCAGAGGTTCAGTCCATTATAATCATGACAGGAAGCATGACAGCATCCAGGCACACACAGTGCTAAAGAAGGACCTGAGAGTTCTACATCTTGATCCAAAGACAGATTGGAAAGACCATATCCTTCCCTCTGGGCAGAATTGCTAAAGCAATGTGTCAGATGTCAAATTAGGGAAAGAACTCAACAAATGAGTGAATGAATGGGTATTGTCTCCAAAATATCAGCTCCAGACCAGACTGATTTAGGAACAGCAGCACAGGAACAAGAGCACATGCTGTCCCTCTACTTGACATGGCCCTTTGTGTTCTAGAGTCTTCCCACCTCATTTCAAAGACTTCCCTGCCACTGAAGCAATTATTAACCTTTTACCTATCCAAAGCACTCCAACTTCTTAATACAGTTGTTTCTCTTAACACATTTGTTTTTTCAGCTGTGTATATTTTTAATGTTAAAACTTAGGAAAAAATTCACAAAACTGGGGGTTAATATAGCAAATGACACACTGGGTGTTGAATAAGAACAATACCAAGGCAAGCACTGCCTAGATAAATAGAAAACATTACATCACTCACAGCAGTGAGCTCTGAATAGAAAGCAGGTATGAATCTCAACATCACACAAATAATCTTATGACTCCAGGATGTGGAACATCTATGACTGTCATTTTCCTAGGAACAAAAAGAAACAGTTATATTTAGTCATACAGGTGGTACATGATAGAACCACAGGATTTACACTACAGAGACAACTTTTCTGCCTCTCTTTGGCCTATATTTGAAACATCTTCTATTGTAACTACTCACATTACATAGGCACATGAAACATCTGGACCTCCACCAATGTTAGGATTAACTTATTACTAAAAGTACAAACTCTGGTACATGTTTTCAAAAGTATTGGAATTAAAACCAAGAGCAATTATAAGCTCTTTACTGACTGAGACATTTCTCAATATGTATGCCAACTACTTCAATTTGTAATACATTTCAGCAAGTAGGTCTACTAAGAGCAAGGTTAAGAGTTTGTTCATAAAATTGTCTTTCCATTCAATGTCATCTAAACTTTCATTGAGAACCTGTATGCTCAGAACAAAAGGAGAAACATTTTATCTGAGTATCTTTGAGGACTTTTACTAAAAAACATGAAACAGGTTTCTGTTGCTACAAAATAAATTACCACAAATTAGGACACTAAGAAGCCTGTTTGTCATATAGCACAGTCTACTCTTGGCTTAGACATGTCCAATGTCTAAGTGACTCAAGAGGCAGAAGAGGAACCTGGAAGGCAGTTCCATCCTCATCCCAAGAACATCCTTTTCACACTGCATAAAATTCCATCTTGTATCACAGTACTGAGTGGCCCCAATTTGGTTTATTGATATTTAATGAACATGAAGTAACAAGCTTCTATGTGAGGTTTTCATGTTCCTATTGGATGGATTTTCCTTGACCTCACACTAGTCTCTCCCAACCCAGATCCATAATTCCCTTACTCCCACTGGACTATTTGTACTCAGTGTTATTCCATTTTATTTCTATTTTATTCCCAACATTGTTCCTTTTAAATTTAATTTTTGATTTTAAAAGAATAGAGTATGAAATTTTCAGAAACACAGGTTGAACTAAAAAGTAAGAAAGAAAGTAACACAAGCTCAGAAACAAATACTATGTATCCTCTCAATGAGTGTATCAGGTCAGTGTAATATGGAAAAGACAAGACACTAAAAGGGGTCATGAAAAGAGTCCCTAGATTTTTGCAGGTCATGAGCCAAAGGCCACTCTAATCGCATATAGACTAATAGTTACATACCTCTTTCCAGTACAAACAATCTTATTATAAGTCAAAAGACCATTGTCTGCAACATGAAATCTCTAACTATTCTGCTTCCAGTGTTACAGCATTTTTAAAAGAACAGAGTTCCTTTGGCTGGGGCAGACACCTAGCAGGTCTGCCCCTCTGAAGACACCATATCCTGATCCATCCCAGAGGAACCACTGCACTCAGAGCAGCTGAGGAACCACTGCACTCAGAGCAGCAGGATTTCAGGATGCCAGAGGAAGCCTGAGACCCAGGAGCTCTTCCACCCAGGAGCTCAGGATCACAGGATCACAGAGACAACTGGACTCTGAGGAGTTCTGACACAAGCAAGATAACTGGAAAGACAAACTCCAGTCAGACACAGTGAGCACAGGTAGCACTAGCGTTCCACATGGTGAAAGGCAAGCACAAGAACATAAACAAGAGAAACCAATGTTACCTGGCATCATCAGATCCCAGTTCTCCCACTATGCTAAGTCCTAGACACCCCATCACAACTGAAAAGCAGGACTCAGATTTAAAATCACTTCTCATGATGATGATAGAGGACTTTAAGAAGGACACAGGTAACTCCCTTAAAGAAATACAGAAGAACACAGGTAAATAGGTAGAAGCCCTTAAAGAGGAAACACAAAAATCCCTTAAAGAATTGCAAGAAAACACAACCAAACAGGTGAAGGAATTAAACAAAATCATCCAGGATCTAAAAATGGAAGTAGAAACAATAAAGAAATCACAAAGGGAAACTACTCTGGAGATAGAAAACCTGGGAAAGAAATCAGGAGTCATAGACACAAGCATCACCAACAGAATACAAGAGATAGAAGAGAGAATCTCATGTGCAGAAGATACCATGAAAAACATTGACACAACTATCAAAGAAAATGCAAAAGGCAAAAAGCTCTTAACCAAAAACATCCAGGAAATCCAGGACATAATGAGAAGACCAAACCTAAGGATAATAGGTAGAGATGAGAGTGTGAAGATTCCCAACTTAAAGGGCCAGTAAACATATTCAACAAAATTATAGAGGAAAACTTTTCTAACCTAAAGAAAGAGATACCCATGAATATACAAGAAGCCTGCAGAACTCTAAATAGACTAGGCCAGAAAAGAAATTCCTCCTGTCACATACTAATCAAAACATCAAATGCACAAAACAAAGAAAAAATACTAAAAGCAGTAAGGGAAAAAGGTAAAGTAGCATATAAAGGCAGACCTATAAGAAATACACCAGACTTCTCACCAGAGACTAAAAAGCCAGGAAATCCTGGACTGATATCATACAGACCCTAAGAGAACACAAATGCCAGCCCGGACTACTATACCCAGCAAAACTCTCAAACACTATAGATTGAGAAACCAAGATATTCTGTGACAAAACCAAATTGACACAATATCTTGCAACAAATCCAGCACTACAAAGGATAATTGATGGAAAACCCCATCACAAAGGAAATAAAACTTCTAAGACAAGGAGGGAAACTACAACCTAGAAAAAGCAAGAAAGTAATCTTCCATAAACCCAAAAGAAGATAGCTAAACACATATAATTCTACCTCTAATAACAAAAATAACAGGAAAAAACAATCATTTTTCCTTAATATCTCTTAACATCAATGTACCCAATTCCCCAACAAAATGACTAGGTACGTAAACAGGACTCCAGAATTTTTGCTGCATTCAGGAAATGCACCTCATCAACAAAGACAGACACTACCTCAGAGTAAAAGGATGGAAAACAATTCTCCAAGCAAATAGTCCCAGGAAACAAGCTGGAGTAGCAATCCTAATATGAAATGAAATCGACTTTGAACCAAAAGTTATCAAAAAAGATAAGGAAGGACACTTCATACTCGTCAAAGAAAAAAATCTACCAAGATGAACTCTCAATGCTGAACATCTATGCTCCAAATGCAAGAGCACCCACATTCATAAAAGAAACTTTACTAAAGCTCAAAGCACACATTGCACCTCACACAATAATAGTGGGAGACTTAAACACCCTACCCTCAGAAATGGACAGATCATGGAAACAGAAACTAAACAGAGACACAATGAAATTAACAGAAGTTATGAACCAAATGGATTTAACAGATATCTATAGAACATTTCATCCTAAAACAAAAGAATATACCTTTTTCAAAGCACCTCATGATACCTTCTCCAAAATAGACCATATAATTGGTCACAAAGCAGCCCTCAACAAATAGAAAAATATTGAAATAATCACTTGCATTCTATCAGATCACCATGGACTCAGGCTGGTCTTAAATAATAAAAAGAATAGAAAGCTCACATACATATGGAAACTGAACAACGCTCTATTCAATGATGACTTGGTCAAGGAAGAAATAAAGAAAGAAACTAAAGACTTTTTAGAATTTAATGAAAATGAAGGCTCGTCATACCAAAACTTATGGGACACAATAAAAGCAGTGCTAAGAGGAAAACTCACAGCTCTAAGTGCCTACAAAAAAGAAACTGGAGATAGCATACATTAACAACTTGACAGCAACCTGAAAGCTCTAGAACAAAAAGAAACAAATACACCCAAGAGGAGTAGATGACAGGAAATAATCAAACTCAGGGCTGAAATCAACCAAGTAGAAACAAAAAGAAATGTACAAAGTATCAACAAAACCAGGAGTTGGTTCTTTGAGAAAATCAACAAGATAGATAAACCCTTAACCAGACTAACCAGAGGGCACAGAGACACTATCCAAATTAATAAAATCAGAACTGAAAAGGGAGATGTAACAACAGAAACTGAAAAACTTCAAAAAATCATCAGATCCTACTACAATAGCCTATACTCAACAAAACTGGAAAATCTGGATGAAACAGACAATTTTCTAGACAGATACCAGGTACCAAAGTTAAATCAGGAGCAGATAAACCATTTAAACAGTCCCATAACCCCTAAAGAAACAGGAGCAGTCATTAAAAGTCTCCCCACCAAAAGAAGCCCAGGACCAAATGGTTTTAGTGGAGAATTCTATCAGACCTTCAAGGAAGACCTAATACCAATTCTCTTCAAACTATTCCACAAAATAGAAACAGAAAGAACACTATCCAATTTGTTCTATGAAGCCACAATTACACTCATATCAAAACCATACAAAGACACAACAAAGAAAGAAAACTTCAGACCAATCTCCCTTATGAATATAGATGCAAAAACACTCAAAAAAATTCTAGATCCAAGAACATATCAAAACAATCATCCATCATGATTAAGTAGGCTTTATCCCAGGAATGCAGGGATGGTTCAATATTCGGAAATCCATCAATGTAATCCATTATATAAACAAACTCAAAGAAAAAAACCACATAATCATCTCATGAGATGCTGAGAAAGCATTGACAAAATTCAACATCCCTTCATGGTAAAAGTCTTGGAAAGATAAGGAATTCAAGGCCCATACCTAAACATAGTAAAAGCAATATACAGAAAGCAAGTAGCCAACTAAATGAAGTATCAAACTAAAGGAAGTATCAAACTAAATGGAGAGAAACTTGAAGCAATCCCACTAAAATCAGGTACTAGACAAGGCTGCCCACTCTCTCCCTACCTATTCAATAAAGTACTGGAATTTCTAGCTAGAGCAATTAGATAAGAAAAAGAAGTCAAAGGGATACAAATAAGAAAGTAAAAAGTCAAAATATCACTATTTGCAGATGATATGATAGTATACTTAAGTGACCATAAAACTTCCATCAGAGAACTCCTAAACCTGATAAACAACTTCAGCAAAGTGGCTGGATATAAAATCAACTCAAACAAATCAGTAGCCTTTCTCTACTAGAAGGATAAACAGGCTGAGAAAGACATTAGGGAAATGACACCCTTCACAATAGTCACAAATAATATAAAATACCTTGGTGTGAATCTAACCAAGCAAGTGAAAGACCTGTATAACAAGAACTTCAAGTCTCTGAAGAAAGAAATTGAAGAAGATCTCAGAAAATGAAAAGATCTCCCATGCTCATGATTGTTAGAATTAATATAGTAAAAATGGGCATCTTACCGAAAGCAATCTACAGATTCAATGTAATCTCCACTAAAATCCCAACTCAATTCTTCACAGAACTAGAAAGAGAAATTCTCAAATTCATTTGAAATAACAAAAACCCCAGGATAGCAAAAACTATTCTCAACAATAAAAGAACTTCTGGGAAATCACTATCTCTGACCTCAAGCTGTACTACAGAGCAATAGTGATAAAAAACTGCATGATATTGGTATAGAGTCAGACAGGAAGACCAATAGAATAAAATTGGAGACCCAGAAATGAACCCACACACCTATGGTCACTTGATCTTTGACAAAGGAGCTAAAACCATCCAGTGGAAAAAGGACAGCATTGTCAACAAATGGTGCTGGTTCAACTGGAGGTCAGCATGTAGAAGAATGCAAATCTATCCATTTTTATATCCTTGTACAAAGTTCAAGTGCAAGTGCATAAAGGACCTTCACATAAAACCAGCTACACTGAAACTAATAGAAGAGAAGGTGTGGAAGACCCTCAAATACCTAGGCACAAGGGAAAAGTTCCTGAATAGAACACCAATGGCTTTTGCTCTAAGATCAAGAATTGACAAATGGGACCTCACAAAATTGCAAAGCTTCTATAAGGCAAAAGACACTGTTAATAGGACAAAACGGCAACCAACAGATTGGGAAAAGATCTTTACCAATCCTACATCTGATAGAAGGCTAATATCCAATATATACAAAAAACTCAAGAAATTAGACTCCAGACAACCAAATAACCCTATTAAAAATGGGGTACAGAGCTAAACAAAAAAATTCTCAACTGAGAAAACTCAAATGACCAAGAAGCACCTAAAGAAATGTTCAATATCCTTAGTCATCAGGGAAATGCAAATCAAAACAACCCTGAGATTCTACTTCACACCAGTCAGACTGGCTAAGATCAAAAACTCAGGTGACAGGAGATGCTAGTGAGGATGTGGAGAAAGAGAAACACTCCTCCATTGTTGGTGGGATGCAAGATGGTGCAACCACTCTGGAAATAGCTCTGGCAGTTCCTCAGAAAATTGGACATATCATTACCTGAGGACCTAGCTATACCACTCCTGGGCATATACCTAGAAGATGTTCCAACATATAAGAAGGACATATGCTCCACTGTGTTCATTGCAGCCTTATTAATAATAGCCAGAAGCTGGAAGGAACCCAGGAGTCCTTCAACAGAGGAATGGATACAGAAAGTGTGGTACAGTTGCACAATGCAGAATTACTCAGCTATTAAGAACAATGAATTCGAGACATTCTTATGAAAACGGATGGAATTTGAAAATATCATCTTGAGTGAGGTAACCCAATCACAAAAGAACACACGTGGTATGCACTCACTGATAATTCGATATTAGCCCAAAAGCTAGAAATATCCAAGATACAACTCACAGACCACATGAAGCTCATGAAGAAGGAAGATCAAGTGTGGGTGCTTCGGTCCTCTTAGAAGGAGTAACAAAATACTCATGGGAGCTCATATGGAGACCAAGTGTGGGACAGAAACTGAAGCTAGGGCTGTCTGGAGACTGTTCCACCTGGGTATCCATCCCATGTGCAGTCACCAAAGGTAGACGCTGATGTGGATGCCAGGAAGTGCATGCTGACAGGAGCCTGACATAGCTGTCTCCTTAGAGGTTTGCCAGAGCCTGACATATACAGAGGCAGATGCTCACAGCTAACCATTGAACTAATCATGAGGTTCCCAATGGAGGAGTTAAAGAGAAGACTGAAGGAGATGAAAGGGCTTGTGACCCCATAGGGAGAGCAAAAATACCAACCAACCAGAGTTCCCAGGGTCTAAACCACCAGCCTGGGAGCACATAGGGAGGGACCCATGCCTCCAGCTGTATATGGCCTTATCAGGTATAGGTGGGAGTGGAGATCCTTGGCCCCGTGAAGGCTGGATGTCCAGTGTGGGGGAATTTGAGGGTGGGGAAGTGAGAGTGGGTGGTTGGATGGAGGCATATCCTCATAGAAGCAGGAGGAGAGGAATGGGATAAGGAGTTCCTGGCTGGGGGGAAATGGGGTAAGGGAAAAACATCTGAGATGTAAATAAGATATCCAATTAAAAAAAAAAAAAAAAGAGGAAAAAAAGAACAGAGCTGATAAACTCCGGCCAGCACATGTCTTGGGAGAGTAGGACTGTTAAAAGACATCTAAAATTACACGTTGCTCAGAAAGTACATATGCTGACAATTCTCTGTGAAATGTCTAATTTAAAATTGCTTATTTTCTTTCTCTCCACAGTATGGTGAGTGTCAAAAGGCCCCAGAGGAAAACATGATCCTAGAGGACCACTAGCTCATTCAACTTCTCCTCTTCATCCTCTTCCTCTTTGTCGTCTTCTTGTTCACCTCTGTGCTCCATAATTTGGTCACCCCTCGACTATTTGGTCCAGGATTACATCAACCACCTCCTCCTCTTCCTCCCTTTCATTTCCATTATCCTTATGTAACAAGGTCCTCCACATCCTAGACATTCAAGCAATCCTCCTACTCCACGTAGTAAAAGCAAACCCATACCACCTGCCAATGTCTTAATAAATCAACCTCCTCTCCCATATTTCCCTGTTACTTTTTGGAGATTGTGGAAAACACTAATAAAATGAAACAAAACAAAGAACCATGGAATTTGGGATAAATAATCTTTAAAAGACTAAGAAACAACCTTTATCTAAGCATTATACAAGATGAAAATAAAAGAGCAGAGCAGCATTATAAAGCATCTACTGTTGTCCTTATTGTGACTTCCATGCCACCTACTGTGTTATTTGCATGAAGTTAATCCTTCCAGAAACCTAACCTTGTTCCAGGAGGCAAAGTGTTATTAGGGGAAATACAACTATAATGTACAATCATGAAAGTAGATGAAAAGATAATAATATGTCCACGGGAGTGTCACCCATAGAGTAGTTACTTATCAAAGATCATGGTGATATACATCAACACAGCGTTTCCTGAAAATTAATGGCTTCTAACAAACTTTCATATGAACTTTCAGTTATAAAATTAAGCATAATCCAAGAAATTCAAAATAAGATGGGTTATATATTGGAATGTAATTGAGTTTTGCTTTCTTCTGTTTATATTCTCTCTCTGAAGACTACTCACTTTTCTGAGGAGCAAATTAACCCATCTAAATCCACAACTCATAAAACTCTACAACCTAAGGGGACACAAATGGACTGAAAAAGGTCTAGGAACTCTAAGCTACTTGACCTAAGCCACAATCTGCTTCCTGTTCTCTTGGAAACACAAACCCCTTGTCCTTCACTCTTAGATCAAGTCTTAGATACCCTGCAGCCCTACTTTGTTCTTTTGTCTCCTCTTCTCCTAATTTCCATTCTGTTTGTTTCATGCCTACTCCTGGAGAGACATGAATGGCCAACGGCCAACGACAAACTAAAGATGTCATTCCAACTCATTCTAGCTGCCTCACTGAAGCGACCACCAGAAAGCTGCTGCGGATAGAGCCCTCCCTTCAGTGGACCTTCTACCCCACCTTGGCATGTCCAACCAGCATCCAACCTACTGCATGCATCCCATGATTGCTATGAATGGAGCCCAGCACAAAATTGTGAACTTGGTTAAAACATTATTAGAATTTATTTTATTTTTTTGTTGTTGTTGTTAATTAGATGGCACAATTCTCAAAGCATAAATTTTATACAGAACAGTATTGTCTCAAAAAGAAGGTGTACCTCCTCTTCACCTCTAACACTTCCCAAGAAGACCATATGCAGCTGGGGCAGGATTATGTACAGCTGAGAGAGGGGCATAAGCAAGAGGGGTGAGTAGCTGGAGTCTTTGGGCAAATGACCCTCCCCCACACTCATTCTATGATAGTCTTGTTTGCTGTCAGTAATCACAGCTCTGTTAAAATTATTTTGGTAAAACTTTGCCCAGAGAATCAAGTTTCACTTGATGTTGATCCAGATTATTAGGGGGAAAAAAAAGGGATCTACTAACTGATCATATTCATTAACAACAGTAAGACTGTATCAACAGTTTGAATTTCCTGTGACTGAAGGCAGTGGCCACTTTAAATATTATGAGAATTTATCTACTCCAGTCTTTCATGGTCAATTTTAATTAAAATTACTGTTGAGTAATAGCCTTTGTTTTTAATAAAAGTGTGGTTCTGCCTGCTTCTGACGTTCTAATCTTTTGTTTCCTGTGACCCGTGAAGAAACTATTTCAATCTGACAGCGTCCGTCCTTATGTCCCTCCACAATCAGTGATCCATACAACCATAAGTCACTTTAAAACATTTGGCTAAAAATCTATCTAGGCATCAAAACAATTTCTACACCGAGCACAAAGAAGGGCTGTTTATCTTTTCAATAAAATGGCCGTGTTACTAGAGGACAGTCTGTTCCGGACATCCCCAGTGTTGGCTTAGAAGGTCATGGAAACATACAACCAGGTTGTGCAAAACAATCTGCAAGCCAGCAACTGTGCTGGAATTCCAGATGCCACCTTTCCCATTAGCAAAGCTCCAACAAGTCAAGGGAAGTGTGGTGGCTACAAATCAATTCTAACTCAATTCTTTCCTGTAACAATTCCATGATTTTAAAGAGGTTGTTAAAAGGTCACATTAGCTAACCCTTCATGAGTTGGTTAGGATACTCTATAACACAGTGGGGCTAAACAGATTTGAGCTATTGGACAATGAAGTCTAACATTCAGCAAAAGGGGATTTTTTTTTTCCCAAATGAGCAGACTGCCTGGATTTATTTTAAACATAAAGTTGTATAAAATGCTATGATCTCTAAATGTAAATTTAAATTGGATTAGACAACTTTTCTGTAACTACCCTCTTTTTAGGCTATTGTGCGTTGTATCTATTCATCTTGTTCAGATAATGAAAATAGCAAGTGTTTACAGAACCTAAAATATATTTATTATGCTTAAAAGTCCAGCTGTCCTTAACTACAGGAAAAAAAAAAATGTATGCAGTAATCCTCATGTGATCCATTTCAGTGACTCAAATGGGTGTGCATAGTACTTTTAAGTAAAATTATACTGCTAGGAATGAAATATAAAATTAAGGTTAATAAACAATGTCTTATCTTGATTTTTTATCTCCTACAATCAAAGTCTTTCTGCTGTTTTCAAAGTTTCTTTTTTTCCCCATTCCTCAAAATCCTTCCTCCAAAATAAATGTCTTCACAAATAAAACAAGCCATATTGTTTATATGTCAGTTCTAATAAATAAATCTAGCCATTTGAAAGCTCTAGGCTCAACATTGTGAAGCTAGTAAACTTTATAGATTGCTATATACTTGAGCCTAGGTATTGTCAGTGTGAGTAGGTTATTGTGAAAATAATATTTTGGTAAAATTATTGAAGTATTATCATCACCACTCTCATTGTTATAATATACCACAAATAAAATTTTAACTTGTAACTCTTGGGCTGTTTATAAAAGGTACTTTCTCAAATTCTTTTTGGGATGGGGCTTGAGAATGAAATATTATAAGTATCCCCCCACATAACAATGATGTGCTTCTACATGTGATTCCCCCTACACTGCAGAGTTCCAACCTGCTGGACAGTGGCTTGGGTCACAGTGCCATGGGTGTTGCTGCCAAGAGGAAAGCTGCCACTAGCACTACTTTGTGTCAGTAAACATTATCAGTACATCTTATCTTCTGTCAATCTTACTGTCCATTTACTAGGAATCAGAGAGTGGTATTTAAGAAGGGATGTGTTCTATGAAAGTTCTCTTTCTCCTCGAATTTTCAAACGTAGCTACCCAAACTGAATATTTGGCAAAAATAAGCTTAACAGTTGACTATTCCAAAGGAGAATCTCCTACCCAGGTAAGTATTTGTTTATAAATATATAAGGATATTTAAGTTTACAGTTCTGAGTTTTGCTCTTATTGTGAAGCATTCTTATGGCTTTTAAGAGAAAGAACCATGCTACCTCAAAATTGCAAGTATATTTTAAGGACAAAACATTTCAGGCGGTAGAGCATACTGAATTTTGATAAGTTATGAGGGAGAGGAGATATGAAGACCTGGCTAACTGCATGATGAACAACCCAATTTTTGCAATCTGTTGATTTCTCAGCTGGTGTATTTTGGTGGTCTCTACAGTAAATCATGAGTAGAAGAACTTTGAAGACATAAACATAGATTGACATTGCTGCCATTCCTGTTTGAGTTACATTTCTTACGTACTTTTAAGTTAATTTTAAGACAGCGCATTAGCAGTCTACAGAGACAATAACAGCTGCTGCATCTGTTAGGAAGACCGCTCTTCCTATACTTGCAGAGGACACAAAGACTCCAAGATCCCTTGTCAACATAATATTCATAGTTGAGCTTTTGCATCCCCAGATTCATTTCCACAATACTATGATACATTCTGGAAATATTGTCAGTTTAAAGTCCAAACGTTTACACCCAATTCACATGCTGATTAGCCACAATTGCCTTTAGCGAATCACTTGAAGTAAAGGCATATGAGAGCAAGGATCATTCAGTAGACAGATATGAGAGTGGTGATGATAATACTTCAATAATTTTACCAAAATCTTATTTTCACAATAACCTATCCACACTGACAATACCTAGGCTCAAATATATAGCAAGCTATAAAGTTTACTAGCTTCAGGCAAACATCTCCAAAGTACAAAGAAGCTATTTCATCCTAAAGTACTTGCCCTAAATGTAACAAGGATCATTTTAATATTCTTTTGCTTGAGAGCAGTCCTTTAAATAATTATCTGAGTTATGTTTACAAAAAAAAAAAAATAAGGTGAGTACTACCTGTTATGCAATATCACAAACATAACAACGTTGTTATCTTCTCTAAAATGCATCAGCATCACTTACCGTGGCACCAGCATTTGTTCATCATGGTACATGACTAGGGTCGGAATTCTTTCTAAGTTTTCATTTTAAATTAAGAAAAATGCTGTCAACTGACTTGACTAACTGGGCGATCACTGACCTTCTTTCAGGAGCAGCATTAAGAAATGAAAACGGAAACTTTCATCTTGGGTCTGTTGGCTCTTATTTCCTATTTTATGGTAAGTACTCCTGGTGGCAAATATCCTTGATCCACTTATTTTTTAAAACTTCAAAAGACTTCTTGTATTTTTTTTTAATTTTTTTTTTTTTACTAGTAATAACATTTTTCACTTGAAACATAGTGTCAGGCTCCTGCTCACTATAAACTCGCTTTGATTTCTCTTTCTGTTTCATGCATGTTTACAGATTGTGAGGCCAGAGACTATAGCAAGGAAGGAAAGATGAACAAAAATGAGCAAGATAGGCTGGGTAGATTTGGAAGAATCTCTCTAACACTTACCTAGAAATATATATTCTTTTTTTATTTTTGAATAGTGAAAGTTATGTTTCCTGGATGTTTGGAGGCTACAATAATGACAAAATAAACAATTGAACTCACATGATAAGTTTCCTGAAAGGGTAGCACGCAGTACTAACACAAGTTAATGATGATTTTCAATAGTTTTTAATGGAAATACTTATAAATAAAATTTATAAAGGGCCTCTCTGATCCCTGCAAATATGCTGGTCATAGTTAAACCATTCCTATTAATTTACCTGAGGGAAAAATAGAAACAAAAACCATTCACTTAGTAAGTGAAGCGCTTGAATGTCTGAACCCTCTCCTCAGTGCTATCATTCACTTAATAAACAATGTTAGTTCAAACTTTTGAAACTTAGGTTAAGCTCTGCAAAGAACAGAAACAAAAAAACACCCTAAAAAAACATAAAATATAGAATGATTGGCAGGTCATAATAAGAACACAACCAAAATCATCAGTAGAGTTATAAAAATCTCAGAGAACAGTGTCCTGAGTATATGTTGTCATGAGCTGGAGTGTCGAGAAGAGAAGACGTAATTTGGAAGGCTGAGAGTTTGTTTTGCATCTTAGTGACTACTGACCAAGTACTGTGTACTGAGCCTAGGCTGTGTAACAGAAATACTATTGTTGATATTTACATGGAGGCCTTTATTGAGTCTTTATTTCATACTATCCACCTAAGAGAACTATTTCAGTATCCAGCTACATTACACAATAGACAAAGGTCAAGTGGCAGTCTATTCATATGATTAAAATAGCATTATGTTTTGAAACTTACTATGACATTTATATGACTATACAATTTTTTTCTCCAGATTAGGTTGAAGTAGAGGGATGTTTTATTCCATAGGACAGCTCTCTCAGAAACATTTGCTTTGCTGTTAAAAATACACATCTCTGGACCCTATCTCAGACCTGAGAGAATAAAGCCTGGCGATGGAGCAAGGTTGCATAGGTTTCTTGTGTATGCTGGAATCTGAAACTATTTGAACAAATTTTCTTAAAATTAAGTTCTTATAGAATCATAGCTTCATAAGGCATATAAAGAGACCTCTTAATATAATCCAACTAAAAGTAATAGATCATATTAAAAAATCTAAGTGAATGATTACCAAATTTATTCTGCTGAACCAAATGGTATTTGGTGGCAATTCCTCAAACATAAGTTGCATTGGTAAGTTTTGTCCGAGCTTCTAAAATGTTAATAGAGCACAAATCAAATTCCCACAGATGAGAAAGTGGGCAGACAGGACACACTGGAGCAGAGCGTCCCTAGAGTGCCTTCCAGATATCCATAGAGGAGATGGTGGTGCTGTCCTCTCTCTACCAGCCTCTGCCCTATGTTGCAGACAGACAATTTCTGGGGAAACAATTTTTTCATATAACAATAAAATATTCTTTGATAAATAAAGAATCTCAAAACATAACTTTTAAAATTACACTAGCGAGCCGGCCAGCGGTGGCGCACCGCTGCAGTCGCTGCGCTCTGGAGTCTGAGGCGGACGTCTGTCTCCCGACCAAGTTCGAATCCTGCCTGTGCTTGCTCACAGGAAGAAAAAAAAAAAAATTACACTAGCAGCAATCTCTTGTTGTATTCATTGCTTCATGGAGAAGGTTCTCCGATATCTACACTTGTTAATCTTTGCCCAGTGAGGAAAAGTTGTTAGCCAAAAGTCATAAGCTAAAAATCTTAACTATTAATCTGATAAAGGAACTTAATGAAACTTAGCATTTAGAACATTTCATATATCAGTGGTTATCTTTATGAGATCAGGACTAGCTGGGATTTATCAGGTTCATATTTCTATTTTTCATTGTACCATGGATAGGGTCATTATAAACCTCAAAAAAAAAAAAAAAAATCCTAGCAGTGGCTAGAATGAGTGGCTGAATCACTGTGGCACTGGCTCCTGAAATTGATGAACAGCTTACAGATTCCTATCAGCTATCATGTAAGAAAGAGAGGATCAGAAATGTGATCCAGAGGTGGATTTAAAAACTTGACATAAAAGTGCAGACCACTAAGATTAGCGAGGGGTCCCCAAGGCTCAGGACACGGACAGTGGCAGCACATGTGCCCAGATCCTCCATCTTTAGCACAAATCCTCCATCTATCTCAACTATAGAGAGCGTGGTTTGCAGTACTCTCTACCCACTAATATGCTGACCATTTCTTGTCCCCAAGAACAAGAAATAGAAGCCAAAAAAAAACCTTAAAACATGGAACTATAATTAAAACAGACTATAGAATGAGCTATGTGGAAAAATAAATAAATAGAACCAGCAGGATGGTGGTGGCGGTGGCACATAATTTTAACCCCAGCACTCAGAAGGAAGAGGCAGTGGATCTCCAGGAGTTCAAGGCCAGCCTGGTCTACAGATTGAGTTCCAAGACAGTCAAGGCTTCACAGAGAAATCCTGTCTTTAAAAAAAAAAAATGAAATCAATAACTAATTAATCAATTAAATCCCTTAGTATTCTGAACTAGAGTAACTATATCACTTAAATAATGTGGAACATACGATATGTCTCAAGATTCTATGAATTCAATATATGCTAATAAAAATATTTTATAGAGGGGCTGGAGAAATGGCTCAGTGGTTAGGAGCACTGCCTGTTCTTCTAGAGGTCCTGAGTTCAATTCCAAGCAACCACATGGTGGCTCACAACCATCTATAATGAATTCTGATGCCCTCTTCTGGTATGCAGGTGTACATGCAGATAGAGCACTTATACATTAAATAATTAAAAATAAATCTTTAAAAAATATTTTTTATATTAAAAAAAAACTCTATGAACTTACAAAACTGTGACAATCATCCAAAGTACCCTGAAGATTCTATGCAAGGCCACAGAATCTATGGTTCTATCGGGCTCTTAGACAATTCTGATGCTGATGCCATTGGCAACATAAAATCTTGAGTACCTAGTTCTTGAGATCCCAAATGAGACTGAGAAAAGGAACAATTTCTTAAGGGTTTGTAAAAATGCTCCCTAAAATCTCTATAGTGAGAAAAGAACTGGAACTTTGAAATAAAGTAAGGGAAGTACCTGTTTGTCACCAACTCATGCAATTCACTGACCTCAGAACACTACTCATTAGTGTATTCCAGATGTGTAACAACTGTTATCAACAACAGCAGCAAAGACATACAGCTAACAACCTCATGAAGCATGGGGAAGACAGGCCATAAACTGAATCTGCAATCCAGGATGCAAATGGTGCATGTTAAGAGAATTGAACACATTTGCCATTGTACATGAGGTTGACAGATATAAAATGACATGTGATTAAATATATGGTGAAGGAAATGAGAAAAAACATCTAAGCAGAAGAAACAGTGCCAAAGTCTGAAAGAGGGGTATACTTGTCTATATATAGGCACCAATATACACAGTATGGTGTAAGAGATGGTGGAGAGGTAAATTCTGTAAGATTTCATGGTCTTCCTCTCTGGGTGATACATAATAATGTACTACACATCCTCAGAAACACAGCCTCATCTAGGGAACCTTCTGTTTCATCCAGAATACTTAGTGAGAGAAACAGAGACAGAAACTTCTAAATGTTTGAATAGTATCCATTTGCATAATTCTAGTTATTTATTAAGCCATATTAGGAGTACAAAGAAGAACAGATAAATACAGCCTCTTATTTCAGGGAGCTAATGGCCTCTTTGAAGGCGCTGAGTAGATTGGTAATAACAGCCAGGGCAAGAGTTGATAAACTTCTGAAAGTGGATAGAATGTATGCTCCCACTAGCAACTGGTCATCTGGGCCAATGAAGATCAAAATGGACATAGCTATGTTACCACAAAACTTTACCAAAACAAGCAAGTCAGAATTAGCCCACAGCTTAGTTTTGTCAACATTAGAGTTTGCAAATGTGAAATTTAGGTTTCATTAAGCAAAATGCATTGCCAGACAGTACTCTGAATTACTGAATTTCATTAGCTCTCCTAAGATATTGTTACAGCCTCTGTTTTGTAAATGAGAAAGCAAAAACACAGAGATTAAATAACTTACCCCAGTTTTCCTAATCTGTCAATCATAAAGTAAGATTTTAACTGTTTTTACTTACCCACATATGTCCTGTCTCTCATCACATAGAATTAACTATAATCACCCTTACTGTAAGAGCAATCCCTCAAGTGCTGCAAAATACCACACTCCCCTCCCCTACACATCTATTTTCATCCTGCAGTTATGCACTCTATATAACCTATAAGGTTCCCCTTTCTCTATTGGCTATTTCCATTAGCACATGCACATGTGATAACATCACCTCGCAGTTTAAGTCTCCACTAGTCTTACACTCTTCTACCAATTGCTACAGGCCTTCTGGAAAGAAAAACATCGGTACTTATTCTACAGCTTTCTCCTAAACCTTTCCCAGGCTGACTTTGCCCACATGATTTGGATTAGACCACTCTTGTCAAACAGTTGATTGTCATTTCTCATGGTGGTGATATCTAATGGTATTTAATATGATCATTGTCTCCTATGTAATCCCAGGTCTTTAGTTTTACTCCATTCTTCTGCCTGTTTGGTTTTTGCCTACCTGACTGAACACTCCCTGCTTTCTGTTAGCCCAGAAATATTTTCTCTTTATGAAATTTAAATGTCAAGAGTAGCCCAGGTCACTATCTCTACATCATTTCCTCCTGGTCCACCTTCCAAGTGCTACACATCCCACACCTCCTCCCCCTGTCTCCAAAAGGATATCTCCACCCCATCCCCACCCCACCAGACATCTCCACTCCCTGAGGCCTCAAGTCTCTTGAGGGTTAGGTGCATCTTCTCTGAGTTCAGAGCCGGCAGTCCTCTGCTGTATATGTGTTGGGTACCCCATATCAGCTGGTGTATGCTGCCTATTGGTGGCTCAGTGTCTGAGAGATCCCCGGGGTCCATGTTAGTTGAGACTGCTGGTCTTCCTATAGGGAAAGCAGCCCAGCTAGAAAACATCCCACAAACAGGCAAAGGTTTTTGGGACAGCCCTATCCCTACTGCCATTCCAACACCCGTCCAGATGTTTGGAACCCACATGAACACCAAGCTGCACATCTGCCACATATATCCAAAGAGGCCTAGGTCCAGCCTGTATATGTTCTTTGGTTGGTGGTTCAGTCTCTGAGAGAACCAAGATTCCAGGCTAGCCAACTCTGCCAATCTTCCTGTGGAGTTCTTATAGCCAAAATCCATCCTCCTACTCTTTCATAAGAGTCCCCAAGCATCACTCACTCTTTGGCTGTAGGTGTCTGCATGTGTCTGAGTCAGCTGTTGAGTAGAGCCTCTGAGGACAGTCATCCTAGACTCCTCTCTTGCAAGTATAACTGAGTATCATTAATAGTGTCAGGGATTGATGCTTGTTCATGGGATGTGTCTCAAGTTGGGCCAGTTATTGGTTAGCCATCCCCTCAGTCTCTATCTGCCTTGCTTGTATTGTAATCTGTAAGATCGCATCTTGTACATGATTTTAGAGTAAAGTGAGGATAGGATCATGTCTTCTTTCTCTTTTTACTAGATCCTAGAAATATATCTTATTTATACCCATTTTGTAATAAATGGTATAAACGTATAAAAACACATTCAATCAAAAATTTAAAACACCGACTTCATCTGAATTTTTGCAATGGTTTGATAAATAATATTTTCAGATAGTCCCACTGACATATTTGTTTTCATTTAAAATGATTTCCAATGATTTTTTTTATTTAAAGAAATTGCTGGTATTTTTGTTGAGTCTTCTTACATCTGTATTCATCAAAGATAATGGCCAAGTTTTTTGCAGTGTTCTTCGCTGGTTTCTATCTCAGCATATAATTTCCTTGTAGAATGACTTTGAACAAATATCCTCCTTTTTCATCATTATTGGAATAATTTAAGAAGAATTGGTGTTACTTTTTCTTCAAAATTTTTGAAAGACAGTAAGTCATCAGGCCCTAGATTTATTTTTATTGAAAGATTTTTGTTAGTATGAGTTTCTAATGATGCTTCATCTCTGTGGTATAAGTTGTACTATTTTCTTCTTCTCTGGTTTTGTTCTCTGGGGACTTCTCCCTTTCTTCTCAATGAGAGTAGTTAACAGTGTGTCAGCCTTGCTTATATACACAGAGACAACTGTTTCATTGACCATGTCTCGCTTATTGCCACCTTCATGTTTATGTATCACCTCCTACTAATGGGTTTGGTGTCCTCTTGCTTTTCTTGGTCCTTTCTTGGTGTATCTTGGTATAATAGACATCATTTTGAAGTCTGATTATCTTGTGCTTCTATTTTCACTTTTTTTAAACATTTTTAAAATGATTATTGTTTATTAGATATTTTTATTTACATTTCAAATGTTATCCCCTTTCCCAGTTTCCCCTCTGGAAAGCCGATATCCCATCCTCCCTCCCCTGCTTCTATGAGGGTGCTTCCCCACCCACCCACTCCTGCTTCTCTGTCCTGGTATTCCCCTACACTGGGGCATTGAGCCTTCACAGGACAAAGGGCCTCTCCTCCCATTGATGTCCGACAATCATATGTGGCTGGACCTATGGGTCACTCTTTGGTTAGTGGTTTAGTCCCTGGAAGCTTTGGGGAGTCTGGTTGGTTGATACTGTTGTTCTTCCTATGGGGTTGCAAACCCCCTCAGCTCCTTCAGTCCTTTCTCTAATGCCTCTATTGGGGACCATGAGCTCAGTCCAATAATTGACTGCAAGCATCTGCCTCTATATTTGTCAGGCTCTGGCAGAGCCTCTCAGGAGACAGCTTTATCAGGCTCCTGCCAGCAAGCCCTTCCTGGCATCCTCAATAGTGTCTCGGTTTGGTGTCTGCATATGGGATGGATACCCAAGTGGGACAGTCTCTGGATGGCCTTTCTTTCAGTCTCTGTTCCACACTTGGTCTCCATATTTCCTCCTCTGAGTATTCCCCCTTCTAAGAAGCACTGAAGCACCCACATTTTGGTCTTCTTTCTTCTTGAGCTTCATGTGGTCTGTGAATTGTATCTTGGGTTTTCCAAGCTTTTGGGCTAATATCCACTTATCAACGAGTGCATACCATGTATGGTTTTTTGTGACTGGGTTACCTCACTCAGGATGATATTTTCTACTTCTATCCATTTGCCTAAGAATTTTATGAAGTCATTGTTTTAACGGCTAAGTAGTACTCTATTGTGTAAATATACCACATTTTCTGTATCCATTCCTCTGTTGAAGGACATCTGGGTTCTTTCCAGCTTCTGGCTATTATAAATAAGGCTGCTATGAACATAGTGGAGCATGTGTCTTTGTTATATGTTGGAGCATCTTTTGGAGTGGTATATGCCCACGAGTGATATAGCTGGGTCCTTAGTAAGTACTATGTCCAATTTTCTGAGGAACCTCCAGACTGATTTTCAGAGTGGTTGTACCAGCTAGCAATCCCACCAGCAATGGAAGAGTGTTCTTCTTTCTCCACATCTTTGCCAGCATCTGCTGTCATCTGAGTTTTTGATCTTAGCCATTCTAACTGGTATGAGGTGGAATCTCAGAGTTGTTTTGATTTGCATTTCCTTGATGACTAAGTATGTTGAACATTTCTTTAGGTGCTTCTCGGCCATTCAATATTCTTCAGTTGAGAATTCTATGTTTAGCTCTGTACCCCATTTTTAATACAGTTATTTGAGTTTCTATAGTCTAACTTATTGAGTTCTTTGTATATATTGAATATTAGCCCTCTATCAGATGTAGGATTGGTAACTATTTTCCCAATCTTTTGTTTGCCATTTTGTCCTATTATCAGTGTCCTTTGCCTTACAGAAGCTTTGCAATTTTATGAGATCCCATTCTCTTTTAATTTCTTCAATAAATTATCACTCAATAAATAGCATATTATGTCTTGGTGAATCTATGAAAGTTTTGAAGTTTTTCTGTTTAGCTCTATTCATGCAAGACTGTAAGTTGCATTTATGTATTTATATACAGATGTATCTGTGTGTGTGTGTAAAAACAATTAATATGAAAAAAAGCTCATGAATTTGAAAGACAGAAAGGAAGAACATTTTGGAAGGTGTTTGGAGGGAAGAAAAAAAGAGCAAAATGTCATAATTACCATCTTAAAAAATAAATTTTAAGATAATTATATATAATTACTATGTGTTGGTTTTAAATAGATAAAATAATCACAAAACATAGTTATACATAATGAAATAATAAGTGTAAATGTTCTATGGCACAGAGTTGACTATATTTTATAAACACCAAATATATATTTTAAAAACAACTAAAAGAGAATTGCTCAAAGTCTCCAAAAACAAAATAATAAGAAGAAATATACACATAAATTACTCTCATTTTATCAATGCATGTATTGAGGTATTGCCCATATTTCACAAATATATATTATATAAATGCAAATATGTATATTGAGTTCATCAAATATTCTTAAATGTTTAACACAAAAATATTAACTATCCTTAGTTGACTATTATATGTTGTATACATGTATAAAATTATCATACTTTATTCCTATAACTTATACAATAAAAATAATAATTAATACAAATATAATCACATATGCTAAGGTTTGAAATTCAAATGATGGAATTTAAAAGTTTCTTTTTCCTTTAATTTCCACAGCCTGGTGAGAGTCATCATATCCAGTCAAAATCACAGTCATTCCAAAGCCCATGGAATTCCATGAACTACAGACATCATCCACAAGCCTCTCCTAAATACCAAAGACATGGTCAACATCAATATTATCTCCCTCGTTGGCAGAAACATCAAGCTAAAAAACCTCACACTTTACCAATTAGACAGCCTAGCTTTTGCCCTCCAGGAACTAAAATGATAAGGTCACCTCACAATTCCTTTAGGTATCTATGCTTTCCTAATAAACCATTAATCCCTGACAAACCAAAAACAAATGCAACCACACCAGCACCGACCAACAATCCTACCACAAATGCAACCACACCAGCACCGACCAACAATCCTACCACAAATGCAACCACACCAGCACCGACCAACAATCCTACCACAAATGCAACCACACCAGCACCGACCAACAATCCTACCACAAATGCAACCACACCAGCACCGACCAACAATCCTACCACAAATGCAACCACACCAGCACCGACCAACAATCCTACCACAAATGCAACCACACCAGCACCGACCAACAATCCTACCACAAATGCAAACACACCTGCACCGACCAACAATCCTACCACAAATGCAAACACACCAGCACCAACCAACAATCCTACCACAAATTCAACCACACCAGCACCAACCACCAAACCTACAACAACAGAACCTACTACTTCACCTAATCCTAGCACCTCAACAGCCATACCTACATCAACTGAGTCTGCTAACAGCTCTTCCTCTACTACATCTAGTACTACCATCCAAACTACAACTCCATCATTTCTTCAACGTTTTTGGGAGTTCCTTCAGCAGTATCTTGGTTAAAGATATGATGGGATGGTAACTGTCAGAACAGTTTGATCTCTTAGGATAAATAAGCCTCAAAGATGATTTTGAAGAAATCAACCTGATCTAAAGAGAAAATCAAACAAATAAAAACAATTTAAGCAATGAAATGCATCTCTTGTTGTCCTGATGACTACCATGCTACCTTGTGTTTTATTCATCTACCACCAGCTGCTAAACAGGTCCTAGAAGAAATCAGGGAGCTTTTCATTAAAAAAAAAAAAAAAAAAAAAAAAATCTGTATTAGTGGAAGAAGTGAGTTAGGCTTTAAGCAGAAGCAAGAGGGTAGTGGGCTTGATTATTGCTGGTATAACCACTTTAATTACATTAATTGCTACCACCACTGCTTCTTCAATTTCTTTGACACAAGAAGTTAAGACAGCTACTTTTGTTAATCATTTAACAAAAAAAAATGTTATTAATGAGTTGAGTAAACAAGAGGATTTAGATAGGCATTTGGAAGAACGGATTGATGCTTTTTATCCTATTCAAATTATTGGAAGGAGGTTCAAAGTTTAAGAGTAAGGAGTCATCTCAAGTGTCATGCCAAATATCAATGGAGTTGTGTTACTTCTAAAATTTACAAGAATAGTCATTACAATTAGAAAAAAAAGTTTAAAGACACTTGCAGGTATTTGGCATAATTTTAACACCTCTCTGGATGTTTTAACTTTGTATAGTGAGATTATGAATTTAAAGAATGCTACTCTGCTGAGATTTGATGCTGACAAAATTATCCATGGCTTGAGGTCAGTATTTCCATTTTGGTCAAGCTTCAAGAATGGCATATATAGCTTGATCATGCTATCCCTTTTTGTCCTGTGAATACTTTTATTCCTGCCCATCATGTTAAATTTGTCTTTAACAACATCAACATGTTGGCAGCCAAAGTACATGACTTGAAACTGAAAATGGATCCCCTGACAGAGTTGTTAATTTAACAGGCTGGCAAGCCAAGAACAGGTAAGATTCTGCACAGAGCCTTAACAACCTAAGACCTAAGTGCATTGCTTTGGATAATGCATATTCCATGCCGGGTTAAAAAAAAAAAAAGGCATTCTTGTCAGAATGACCCAAGACATGCTCAGTCTTGTTTATGAAATAAAAAAGGGGGAGAGGCAGAGAGTTTTGAGGGCTGCTTGGCAAGAATCTGACATGGGCCAAGGACAAGGAAGTGGGCTTTCAGGCAAGAATCTGACATTAGGCTAGAACAAAGAAGTAATTTCAGGCAGGAATCTAAATATTAGACTAGAACAAGGAAGTAGGCTTCAGACATGAAAATGTCTGAAGGGCTAAGACAGGGAAGTTGGCTCAGATATTTTGGTCATCCTGATAAGCCCTTAGAAACAGTGATCACAGGAGTGTTCACAGAATTTTGTTTATTGCCTTGCTTGTTCTTTGCCTATTTATGGTTTTTGCCTTGCTTGTTCCTTGAGTATTTGCATCTATTGTATTGCTAGTTCCTCAACATAGAACTGACCTTAACACTTGCATGTAATTAAAATGGTATAAAAGCAAAAAGGAGGAGGGAGGATAGGATAGGGGTTTTCTAGAGAAGGGAAATGGGGAAAGGGGATTGCATCTGAAATGTAAATAAATAAAATGTCCAAAAAAAAGAAAGAAAGAAAATGTGGTACATTTATGCACAGGAATACTACTCAGCTATTAAAAACAATGACTTTATGAA
The DNA here is from genome assembly GCA_021653895.1 of Mastomys natalensis. Lineage (NCBI taxonomy): Eukaryota > Metazoa > Chordata > Mammalia > Rodentia > Muridae > Mastomys > Mastomys natalensis. Next base: position 2,557,090 of record JAJTUV010000292.1, on the reverse strand, counting down.
ATTCTTAGGCAAAGGGATGGATCTAGGAAATATTGTCCTGAATGAGGTAACCCAGTAACAAAAGAACACATATGGTATGTACTCACTGATAAGTGGATATTAGGAAAAATGTTTGGAATACCCAAGATACAACTCACAGACCATATGAAGCTCAAGAAGAAGGAAGACCAAGGTGTGTATGCTTCAGTCCTACATAGAACGGAAAACAAAATAATCATGGGAGGTATAGGGAGGGAGAGACCTGGAAGGGAAAGGAATGGGAAGGGAAAAAGGAGGGGCAGAATCAGGTGTTGGGGAAGATGATGGAAGAGTACAGAGTGTCAGGAAATTGAACTGAGATGTGTAATAGTGGAGAATGGGGAACTGGAGTTAGTCACTAGAAAGTCCAAGATTCCAGGAAAGCAAGAGGCTCCCAGGACTCAACAGGGATGGCATTAGCTGAAAGACCCAACAAAGGGGAGCGAGAACCTAGAGTGACCTTATCCAAAGGTTAGGCATGGCCCTAGATTGAGGGATGGGGATACCCACCCATCTCAAAAATATTAACGGAGAATTGCTCCTGTCTAAAGGGACAAAGTGTAGAGCAGAGACTTAAGGAAAGACCATCCAGTGACTGCCCTACCTGGGAATCCATGCCATATGCAGCCATCAAACCCAGACACTATTGCTGATGCCAAAAGTGCTTGCTCACAGGAGTCTGATATAGCTGTCTCCTGAGTGGGTCTGCCAGAGCCTGACCAATACAGATGTGGATGCTTGCAGCCAACCATCGGACTGAGCATGGGAACCCCAATGGAGGGTTAGGTGAAGGAATGAAGAAGCTGAAGGGGTTTGCAACCCCATAGGAAGAACAACAATATCAACCAACCAGACCCCCCCAGAGCTCCCAAGGAATAAACTACCAACCAAAAAGTACACATGAAGGGACCCATGGCTCTACCTGCATATGTAGCAGAGGATAGTCTTATAAATGGTAGGGGCGGCCCTTGGTCCTGTGGAGGCTTGATGCCCCAAGGTAGGGGAATACTAGGACAGTGAGGCAGGAGTCGGTGAGTAGGTGGGTAGGGGAATACCCTCATAGAAGCAGGGGGCATGGGAGATGGGAAAGGGGCTTTGCTGCAGGGAAACCAGGAAGGAGAATAACATTTGAAATGTAAAAAAATAAAATAACCAATAAAAAAATTTTAAAAAGAAAGAATAAGTTGGACTTCCACTTCCGGTCTGGGCCCAGGCAGCAGATCCCTGGAGGCAGCTCTGCACTGAACCTCACAAAACCCGGCAGAAGTGGGGCACCCAGCAGCTCTGACCCAGGCAGTATCTCTGGTAAGGAGACAGCAACACCCACCCCAAACAGGGAGTAACTGGGACCCACCGGGACCCACTGAGAACCCGGGATTTACTCCTGGCCCGGAGCACCGGCTCCTTCCGGTCTGGGTCGGAGCTCCCAGCAGATCCCAGGCAGGAGCTCTACACCAAATCCCACAGAACCCAGGGGAAGCAGGGCTCCTAGGAGCTCTAACCCAAGCAGCTTCCTACGCAAGGAGGCAGCAACACTTGCCCCAAACCGGGAGTAACTGGGACCCACTGGGACCCAGGTACTCACTCCTGGTCCCAGCACTGGTTCCCTCCGGTTTGGACCTGAGCGCGCAGCAGATCTCGGGCAGCAATCCTGCAGGCAATCTCACAGATCCCAGAGGAAGCGTAGCTCCAAGGAGCTCTAACTCGAGCAGCTCCTTAAGCAAGGAGGCAGCAACACTTGCCCCAAACAGGGAGTAACCGGGACCCACTGGGACCCAAGTACAAACTCCTGGCCCGGAGCACTGGTTCCTTCCGGTTTGGGCCTGGGCGCTCAGCAGATCTCCGGCAGCAACTCTGCACCCAATCTCACAGAACCCAGAGGAAGCGTGGCTCCCAGGAGCTCTAACTCGTGCAGCTTCTTAAGCAAGGAGGCAGCAACACCTGCCCCAAACAGGGAGTAACCAGGTCCCACAGGGATCCAGGAACTCACTCCTGGCCCAGAGCACTGATTCCTTCCGGTCCAGACCAAAGCACTGAGCAGATCCTGGGCCCTAGCTCTAATCTCAGCAGCAACACCCAACCTAAACAGTTCTGACACAACCAAGAGAACAGGAAAGACAGGTTCCAGCCAGAGACAGCACAGGTAGCACCAAGGAGAACCAGATGGCAAAAGGCAAGCGCAAGAATACAAGGACCAGCAACCCGGAACACATGTCATCATCAGAACCTAGTTCTCCCACATAAAGTCCTGAACTCCCCATATCACCAGGAAAGCAAGAGTCAGACCTAAAATCACTTTAATGATGATGATGGAGGACTTTAAGAAGGACATAAATAACATTCTCAAAGAATCCGAGGAGAACACAGGTAAACAGGTAAAAGCCCTTAAAGAATCACAAGAGAACACAACCAAACAGGTGAAGGATTTATACAAAACCATCCAGGACATAAAAATGGAAATAGAAACAATAAAGAAATCACAAAGGGAGTCTACTCTGGAGATAGAAAACCTAAGAAAGAAATCAGGAGTCACAGACGCAAGCATTACCAACAGAATACAAGAGATAGAAGAGAGAATCTCAGGTGCAGAAGATACCATAGAAAATATTGACACAACTGTCAAGGAAAACGAAAAATGCAAAAAACTCTTAACACAAAACATCCAGGAAATCCAGGACACAATGAGAAGACCAAACCTAAGGATAATAGGTATAGAAGAGAGTGAAGATTCACAACTTAAAGGGCCAGTAAATATCTTCAACAAAATCATAGAAGAAAACTTCCCTAACCTAAGGAACGAGATGCCCATAATCATTCAAGAAGCCTACAGAACACCAAATAGACTAGACCAGAAAAGAAATACCTCCCGTCACATAATAATCAAAACACAAATGCACAAAACAAAGAAAGAATTTTAAAAGCAGTAAGAGAAAAAGGCCAAGTAACATATAAAGGCAGACCTATCAGAATTACACCAGACTTCTCACCAGAGACTATGAAAGCCAGAAGATCCTGGTCAGATGTCATGCAGACCCTAAGAGAACACAAATGCCAGCCCAGGCTACTATACCCAGCAAAACTCTCTAGTACGATAGATGGAGAAACCAAGATATTCCATGACAAAGCCAAATTTACACAATATCTTTCCACAAACCCAGCACTACAAAGAATAATAGCAGGAAAGACCCATTACAAGGAGAGCAATCATACCCTAGAAAGAGCAAGAAAGTAATCCACCTCCAACAAACCCAAAAGAAGATAGCCACACAAACAATGCCTCCCCTTTTAGCAAAAATAACAGGAAGCAACAGTCTCCTCTCCTTAATATCTCTTAATGTCAATGGACTCAATTCCCCAATAAAAAGACATAGACTAACAGGCTGGATACGCAAACAGGATCCGACATTTTGCTGCATACAGGAAACCCACCTCAGTGACAAGGACAGACATTACCTTAGAGTAAAAGGCTGGAAAACAATTTTTCAAGCAAATGGTCCTAGGAAACAAGCTGGAGTAGCCATTCTAATATCGAATAAAATTGACTTTCAACTTAAAGATATAAGAAAGGATAAGGAAGGTCATTTCATATTTGTCAAAGGAAAAGTCAACCAACATGAACTCTCAATTCTGAACATCTATGCACCAAATGCAAGAGCACCCACTTTCATAAAAGAAGCCTTACTAAAGCTCAAAGCACATATTGCACCTCACACAATAATTGTGGGAGACTTCAATACCCCACTCTCAGCACTGGACAGATCAGGGAAACGGAAACTAGACAGAAGTACAGTGAAACTAACAGAAGTTTTAAACCAAATGGACTTAACAGATATCTATAGAACATTTCACCCAAAAACAAAAGAATATACCTTTTTCTCTGCACCTCATGGTACCTTCTCCAAAATAGACCATATTATTGGTCACAAGACAGGCCTCAACAGATATAAAAAAATCGAAATAATCCCATGCATCCTATCAGATCACCATGGTCTAAAGCTGGTCTTCAATAACAACAAAGACAATGGAAAGCCCACACTCACATGGAAACTGAACAATACTCTACTCGTTGATAATGGGGTCAGGGAAGAAATAAAGAAAGAAATTAAAGACTTTTTAGAATTTAATGAAAATGAAGACACATCATACCAAAACCTATGGGACACACTGAAGGCAGTACTAAGAGGAAAGCTCATAGCTCTAAGTGCATACAAAAAGAAACTGGAGAGAGAACACACTAGCAGCTTGACAACACACCTGAAAGCTCTAGAACAAAAAGAAGCAAAAACACCCAAGAGGAGTAGACGGCAGGAAATAATTGAACTCCGGGCTGAAATCAACCAAATAGAAACAAAGAGAACTATACAAAGAATCAATAAAACCAGGAGCTGGTTCTTTGAGAAAATCAACAAAATAGATAAACCCTTAGCCAGACTAATCAGAGGGCAGAGAGACAGTATCCAAATCAATAAAATCCAAACTGAAAAGGGTGACATAACAACAGAAACCGAGGAAATTCAACAAATCATCAGATCCTACTACAAAAGCCTATACTCAACAAAATTGGAAAATCTGGATGAAATGGACAATTTTCTAGACAAGTATCAGTTACCAATGTTAAATCAGGATCAGATAAACCATCTTAACAGTCCCATAACTGCGAAAGAAATAGAAGCAGTCATTAAAAGTCTCCCCACGAAAAAAAGTCCAGGTCCAGATGGTTTTAGTGCAGAATTCTATCAAACCTTCAAGGAAGATCTAATACCAATCCTCTTCAAACTATTCCACAAAATAGAAACGGAAGGAACACTACCTAATTCATTCTATGAAGCCACAATTACGCTTATACCTAAACCACACAAAGATCCAACAAGAAAAGAGAACTTCAGACCAATCTCCCTTATGAATATCGATGCAAAAATACTGAATAAAATTCTCTCGAACCGAATCCAAGAACACATAAAAACACTTATCCACCATGATCAAGTAGGCTTTATCCCAGGAATGCAGGGTTGGTTCAATATACGCAAATCCATCAACGTAATCCACTACATAAATAAACTCAAAGAAAAAAACCACATGACCATATCTCTTGACGCTGAGAAAGCATTTGACAAAATTCAACACCCCTTCATGATAAAAGTCTTGGAAAGATCAGGAATTCAAGGTCCATACCTAAACATAGTAAAAGCAATATATAGCAAGCCAGTAGCCAACATCAAACTAAATGGAGAGAAACTTGAAGCAATCCCATTAAAATCAGGGACTAGACAAGGCTGCCCACTCTCCCCCTACCTGTTCAATATAGTTCTGGAAGTCCTAGCCAGAGCAATTAGGCAACAGAAGGAGATCAAAGGGATACAAATTGGAAAGGAAGAAGTCAAAGTTTCACTATTTGCAGATGACATGTTAGTATACTTAAGTGACCCCAAAACTTCCACCAGAGAGCTCCTAAACCTGATAAACAACTTTAGCAAAGTGGCTGGGTATAAAATTAACTCAAACAAATCAGTAGCATTCCTCTACACAAAGGATAAACTGGTTAGAAAAAATTATGGAAAAACCCCCATTCACAAAGTCACAAAAAGTAAAAATATCTTGGTTTTTAATCTAACCCAAAAAGTGAAAGACCTTTTTCAAAAACTTAACCCCTGAAAAAGAATCGAAGGGGAAAAGAAGAGGAAAGATCTCCTGTCAGGAAAAAGGATTAATTAAAATAAAAATGGCTATCCCTTTCCGAAAGCAAACTAGGGGGGGGGGGGCCCCCCCCCGGGGGGGGGGGGGGGGGGGGGGAAAAATTTAAAATTCATCAAAATAACAAAAAAAACCCAGGATGCAAAACACATCAACAATAAAAGAAAATTCTGGGGGGGTCCCATCCCCCATTTCAAGTGTACACAAAGCAATAGTGATAAAAATGGCATGGGTTGGAACAAAACAGAAAGGGGGAAAATGGAAAAAGAATAGAAGACCCCCAAAGAAACCCCCCTACCTAGGCCCCTTTATCTTCGACAAAGGAGCCAACTATCCATGGAAAAAAACAGCATTTTAACCAAAAGGGGCTGGGCCACTGGGGGTCAATTGTGAAGAATGCAAAATTTTCCATACTTTCTCCTTGACAAATCATTCCAAGTGGATAAAAAACCCCCCCAAAAACCAGTACACTGAAACTAAAGAAGAAAAAATAGGGGGAAAAGCCTTTCATAGGGCACAGGGAAAAGTTTCCCGAAAAAACACAATGGGTTATGCCTAAAATCAAGAATTGGGAAGGGGAAAAATTTAAAAAGGGTATAAAAGAAAAAAGGAGGAGGGGGGAAATAGGATGGGGGTTTTTTCTAGAAAAGGGAAAGGGGGGGAAAAGGGGATTGCATTGAAATGTAAATAAAAAAAAAATGCCCAAAAAAAAAAGAAAAAAAATGTGGTCCCCTTTATGCACAGGAATCCTACTCAGCTTTTTAAAAACAATGACTTTTAAAATTTCTTGGGAAAAGGGATGGATCTAGGAAATATTGTCCTAAATTTGAGGAAACCCCCAGTAACAAAAGAAACATAGGGATGTACCCAGATAGGGAAAATTTAGGAAAAATTTTTTGGAATACCCAAGTTTACAACTCACAGACCATATGAAGCTAAAGAAAAAGGAAAGGCCCAAAGGGGTGTTTTTTGTTCAGTCCTAAAAAAAACGGAAAACAAAAATAATCATGGAGGGTATAGGGGGGGAAAGAGACCGGGAAAGGGGAAAAGGAAAGGGAAAAGGGAAAAAAAGGGGGGGCAAAAATCGGTGTTGGGGAAGATGTTTGGGAAAGGGGTACGGGAGTGTAAGGAAATTAAAATGAGATGTGTAATAGGGAGAAGGGGGAAAACTGGAGTTTTCATGTTTTTCCAAGATTCCGGGAAAAGAAAAGGGGCTCCCAGATCAACAGGGTTTGGCTTAGCTGAAAGGGGCCCCAAAAAAAAGGGGAGACGAAAAAACCCCTTAGAGGACCTTTTTCCAAAAGGGTTAGGCATGGCCCTAGATTGGGGGATGGGGTTACCCCCCCAAATTCCTTCAAAAAAATATTAAGGGAGAATTGCTCTGCCCCCTAAAAGGGCCCAAAAGTTAAAAGAAAAGGGGAACTTAAGGAAAAGCCCCCCATCCGGGTACCCCCCCCTCCCCGGGTCCATCCCCCCAAATGCAGCCACCCCAAACCCCGCCCCACTATTGGTTTCCCCAAAAAAGTCCCTTGTAAACAGGAGCCCCCCCCCCAAAAAATATACCCCCTGTCCCGGGGTGGGGTCTCCCCAAGGAGCCTGCCCAAATTACAGTTGTGGGTTGCTTCCCACCCCCAAACCATCGGCCCCGGGGGATGGGCCCCAACCCCGGGGAGGAGTTAGGTGAAGGAATGAAAAAAAGCTAAAGGGGGGGTTTTGAAACCCCCAAGGGGAAAGAACAACAAAATCAACCAACCAGCCCCCCCCAGAGCCCCCAAAGGAATAAACTCCCAACCAAAAAGTACCCCATAAAGGGGCCCCATGGCTCTCCCCTGATTTTGTACCCGGGAGGGGATTTTAATTTTAAAAAAATTGGGTTTAGGGGCCCCCCTTTGGGTCCTGTGGAGGTTGATGCCCCAAGGTGGGGGAAAATACAAAGGGACAGTGAGGCGGAGTCGGTGAATTTAGGGGGGTTTAGGGGAATACCTATAAGAAGGGGGGGGCAGGGGAAAGGATGGGAAAGGGGGTTTTGCGCGGGAAAACGGAAAGGGGAGAAAAAACATTTGAAATGAAAAAAATTAAAATAACCAAAAAAAAAAAATTTTAAAAAAGAAAGAAAAAGTTGGACTTCCACTTCCGGTCGGGGGCCCAGGCGAAGGGGACCCCTGGGGGCCCAGCCTCTGCCCCTGAACCCCCCAAAAAAACCCGGGCCCAAAAGGGTGGGGAACCCGCACCCTCGACCCAGGGCGTATCTCTGGTAAGGAGCCCGAACCCACCCCCCCCAAACAGGGAGTAAGGGGGACCCCGGGACCCATGAAAAACCCGGGATTTACTCCCGGGGCCCGGAGAAAGCACCGGCTCCTTCCGGTCGGGGTCGGGTTTCCCACCCAGACCCCGGGCGGGGAGCTCTACACCAAATCCCACAAAAACCGGGGGAAAAAGAGGGCCCTCCTAGGAGCTCAAACCCCCAAGAAGGCTTCCTACGCAAAGGAGGGCAGAAAACCCCACTTCCCCCAAAAAACCCGGGGGGGTAACGGGGAAACCCACTGGGCCCCAGGTACTATTTTTCCCCCAGCACGGGTTCCCTGGTTTGGACCTGAGCGGCGGGATCTGGGGCAGCATCTGCGGGAAATCTCACAGATCCCAGGGAAGCGTAGCTCCAAGGGCTTTTAAACTCGAGCAGCCCCTTAAGAAAGGAGGCAGCAACCTTCCCCCAAAACAGGGAGAAAAACCGGGGCCCCACTGGGACCCAAGTAAAAACCTCCGGGCCCGGAGCACTGGTTCCTTCCGGTTTGGGTTTTTGGGCGCTCAGCGGGACCCGGGGCAAAAAAACTTCTGCCCCCAATCTACAGTACCCAGGGGAAGCTTTGGCTCCCGGGAAAGCTCTAACTCTTTGAAGCTTTTTAAAAGAAAGGAGGCAGAAAACACCTTCCCCCAAACAGGGAGTAACCAGGTCCACGGGGGTCCAGGAACTCACTCCGGGCCCCAGACCCTTGTTTTCCTTTCCCGGTTTCCCGCCCAAAAGCACTGACCCGATCGGGGCCCCTAGCTCTAATCTCAGCAGCAACCCCCAACCAAAACAGTTTGACAAAACCCAAGAGAACAGGAAAGAAAAGGTTTCCCAGCCGGACAGCACGGTAGCCCCAAAGGGAACCCAGATGGAAAAAAGGAAAGCGCAAAAATTTACAAGGACCACCCAACCCGGGAAACCCACTTGTCATATCAGCCCTTAGTTCTCCCACAAAAAGTCCGTTTCCCCCCAAATTCACCAGGAAAGAAAGATTAAACCCAAAAAACCCCATTTTTTAATGATGATGAGGGAAAGGCCCTTTAAGAAGGACATAAAAAAAACATTCTAAAAGAACCCGAGGGAGAACACGGAAAACAGGAAAAACCCCTTTAAAAGAAAACAAGAGAACCCCCCCCAAAACGGTTTAAAAGGAATTTTATAAAAAACCCTTCCGGGACAAAAAAATGGAAAAAAGAAACAAAAAGAAATCACAAAGGGGGGTCTACTCTGGAGTTTAAAAAACCCTAAGAAAGAAATCAGGGATTTTCCCCCAGCCGCAAGCATTCCCAAAGGAATACAAGAGTAGAAGAGAGAATCTGGGTTTGCGGGAAGTTTCCCATAGAAAATTTTGACACAACTGTAAAGGAAAAGGGAAAAAATGAAAAAAAAAAACTTTAACACAAAACATCAGGAAATCCAGGACACAATGGAAGCCCAAAATAAGGATAATGGTTTTTAAGAGAGTAAAGTTTCCAAAATTTAAAAGGGGCCAGTAAATTTTCTTTCAACAAAATATAGAAAAAAAAACTTCCCTAACCTAAGGAACGAGATGCCCATAATCTTTTCCAAGAACCCTACAAAAAACCCCAAAAATGGGACTAGACCAAAAAAGAAATCCCTCCCGTCACTTTAATAATAAAAACCAAAAAATGCACAAAACAAAAAAAAATTTTTTAAAAAGCAGAAGAAAAAAAGGGCCCAAAGAAAACATAAAAAGGGCCCGACCTTCGAAATACACCAGATTTTCCCCACCAGAGACTATGAAACCCCAAAAGACCCGGGTCAAAATTTAAATCCAACCTAAGGAACCCCAAATCCACCCAACTTACCCAAAAAAACCCCTTTTATAAATTAATTTTCCCCCCCCAATTTCCTCCCAAACCAAATTCCCCCCAAAATACTTTCCAAAAAACCCACTACAAAAAAAATCGGGAAAAAACCATTACAAAAGAGAAAATCATACCTAAAAAGAAAAGAAGAAATCCCCCCTTCCAAAAAACCCAAAAAAGATGCCCCCCCAAAAAATTTCCCCCCCTTTTTAGCAAAAATAACATAAAGGGAAACCAGCCCCTCTCCCCTTTAAATTATCTCTTATGTCAATGGACTCTTTTCCCCCAATTTAAAAAGACTTTAGATTAACAGGCGGGATCCCGCAAACAGGACCCGAATTTTGGGCTACAGGAAACCCCCTCAGTGACAAGGACAGACATTACCTTAGGAAAAAGGCTGGAAAAAAATTTTTTAAAGAAATTTGGTCCTAGGAAACAAGTGGGGTAGCCTTTCTAATATCAAATTTAAAAATTGACTTTAAACCCCTTAAAGATAAAAGAAAGGAAAGGGAAAGGTCTTTTTCATTTTTTGTAAAAGGGAAAAGTAAACCCAAATGAACTCTCAATTTTAACATCTAGGGCCCCAAAATGCAAAGCCGGACCCCATTTTTCAAAAAAGAAGCCTTACAAAAGTTTCAAAGCCTATTGCACCTCACACAAAATTGGGGAGACTTCAATACCCCAAACTCTCGCCGGACAGTTCAGGGAAACGGGGGCCCTAGACAAAGGTTTCCCCGTAAAAACTAACAGAATTTTTAAACCCAAAAGGGAGTTACAGAAAAACCTATAAAACATTTCACCCAAAAAAAAAAAGAAATACCTTTTTTCTGCACCTCATGGTACCTTCTCCAAATGGGACCATATTTTTGGTAAACAAGACAGGCCCCCAACAGATATAAAAAAATCAAAAAATAATCCCATGCATCCTATCAGATCCCCAGGGTTAAAGCTGGTTTTCAATAACAACAAAAAAACAATGGAAAGCCCACACTCCAGGGGAAACTGAAAAAATTTACTCGTTGATAAGGGGGTCGGGGAAAAGAAAAAAAAGGAAAAAAAATTAAAGACTTTTTTAGAATTTAATGGAAAATGAAGACACAAAATAACCAAAAAACCTAGGGGACACACTGAAGGAAAGTATTTAAGGGGAAAGCTCAATTTCTAAGTCCCCTTACAAAAAAAAAAGGGAGAGAGAAAACCCAAAACTGGGCGTTGACAACACACCTAAAAGCTTAGAACAAAAGAAAAAAAAAACCCAAGAGGGAGCCGGGGGAAAAAATTGAACCCCGGGGGCTGAAATAACCCAAAAAGAAAAAAAAGGGAAAAATATAAAAAGAATCAAAAAAAAACCAGGAGCTGGTTTTTGAAAAAAATAACAAAAAAAAAAAACCCTTAGCCCCTAACCCGAGGGCAGAGAGACATTTCCCAAAATCAATAAACCCAAACTGAAAAGGGTGACAAAACAACAAAAACCCGGAGGAAATTCAAAAAATCACGACCCCTCTAAAAAAGCCTATACTCCCAAAATTTGGAAAAAATCTGGATGAAAGGGGACAATTTTTAGCAAGTATAGTTTCCCCAATTTAAAATTCATGATCAAAAATTTAAAACCATCTTAACAGTCCCATACTGGAAAGAAATGGGAAGCGCTTTAAAAAGTCTCCCCCACAAAAAAAAGTCGGCCCAGATGGTTTTGTGCAAAATTTTAAAAAACCTTCAAGGAAGGTTTTAAAATCCCAAATCCTCTTAAAAAACTATTCCAAAAAATAAAAAAGGGGAAGGAACACTCCCAAAATTCATTTAAATAAAGCCACAATTACGTTTTAAACCAAAAACCACAAAAAAGTTTCCAAAAGGGAAAAAAAGAATTTCGGCCCAATTCCCTTATGATATGATCCCCAAAAATACGAAAAAAAATTTCTCAAACCCGAACCCCAAAAAACCAAAAAAAAAACCATTTATCCCATGATCAAGTAGGCTTTTTTCCAAAATGCAGGGTTGGTTCATTTAACAAAAACCCTTTCAACTTTAATCCACTACATAAAAAAAACTCAAAAAAAAAAAAACCACATGCCCAATTTTGACGTTAGAAAAGTTTTTGACAAAATTAAAACACCCCCTTCATGAAAAAAGTCTTGGAAAGTTTCGGAATTCAAGGTCCATACCAAAAACATAGTAAAAGCAAAAATGCAAGCCATTTCCCCAACCCCCCAAACTAAAGGAGAAAAAACTTGAAGCAACCCCTTTAAAAATTCAGGGATGGGACAAGGCTGCCATTTCCCCCCCCTACCTGTTAAATATAGTTTGGAAGTCCTACCCAAAAGACCCCAAATTAGGCAACAAAAAGGAGATCAAAAGGGATAAAAATTTTGGAAAAAGGGAAGAAGTAAAATTTTAAATTTTTGCGATAAACATGTTAGAAATTTTAAAGGGTGCCCCCAAAATTTCCCACCGAGAGCCCCAAACCTTTTTTAAAAAACTTTAGCAAATTTGGTGGGTAAAAAAATTTAAACTCAAACAAATCAGTAGCATTCCTCTACAAAAAAGGAAAAAAAACTGGCTGAAAAAAAGAAATTATGGAAAGGCCACCATTCACAATAGTCCCCAATAGTATAAAATATCGGGAAAAGGGGAAAAAAAACCCAAACAAGTGAAAAAACCTGTATGCAAAAAACTTAAAACACCTGAAGAAAAAAATCGGGGGGAGATTAAGAAGAGGGAAAAAGATTTCCTGTCATGGTTTGGGAAAAGGATTAATTAGTAAAAATGGCTACCCTTGCCGAAAGAAATTTTCCCGGAAAAATTTAATGAAAACCCTATAAAAATTTTCCCACTAAATTCTTTACAGAGATAGAAAAAACCAATCTTAAAATTCTTTTCGGAATAAAAAAAAACCCAGGATGCGAAAAACACTTAAAACAATAAAAAAAATTCGGGGGGAATCTCCACCCCCGATTTAAAGTGTACTACAAAGCAAAAATTGAAAAAAAATGGCATTTTTAAAGGAAAAGAAAAACAGAAAGGATAAAGGGAAATTAGAATGGGAAGACCAAAAAAACCCCTTTTTAACCAAAAATTTCCCCCTTATTTTCAAACAAAATTTAAACCCAAATCCATCCAAAAAACCAAAATTTTAAACCAATTTTCTTCCCAATCCACCCCTAAAAATTTACCAAAAAAATTTTTCCCAACCCCCCCACCTTGTCCAAATCCACCAAAATTTTCCCCCCTCCACATAAAACCCCTTTAAAAACTTAAATTTCCAATAAAGAAAAAAAAGGGGGGAAAACCCCCTTTCCCAAAATTTTTCAGGGGGGAAAAAGTTCCTGAACAGAACCCCCCAATGGCTTATGCCCCTAAGATAAAGGGAAATTTGCCCAAAGGGATCAAATAAAATAAAAAAGCTTCTGAAAACCAAAGGATACGGTCCCCCGGCCCAAAGGGGAAAACCAAAAGATGGGAAAAGACCCTTCCCCAACCTTAATCTGATAGGGGGGCAAAGACCCAAAGGGTAAAACAAAGAACTGAAGAAACTAGATTCCCCCCCATCAAAAAAACCCTATTAAAAAAGGGGGTTTTGGTAGAGGTTAAAACAAAAAAATCAAAAACGGGGGGAAATGGAATGATTGAGAACCCTTTAAAAAAAGTGCCCCACCCTCCCTGTCATTAAGGGAAATGCAAATGAAAAAACCTGAGATTCCACCCACACCAGTAGATTGGCTAAGACCCAAAAAAACAGGTGACACCCAGATGTTGGCGAGGATGTGGGGGGAAAGGGGAAACACTCCTCCATGTTGGGGGGAAATTGAAAAGGCCGGGGTTCCCACTTATGGAAAGCATTTCTGGCGATCCCCTCAAAAAATTGAAATTTGGTTTTCTAGGACCCAAAGCTATACCCCCCGGGGTTATTCCCCAAAAAAGATATTTCAACATCCCAACGGGGGTCACTTTGCTCCCCTTTTTATAGGGGCCCTTTAAAATTTTAATGGGCCAGAAGTGGAAAAAACCCAGAGGTCCTTCAACAGAAGAAAGGGTACCCGAAAAAAGGGTACATTTACACAATGGGAGTACTTCTCGTTTTTAAAAATAATGAGCTCATGAAATTTTTTGACAAATGGAAGGAGTAGAAAATAAAAATCCTGAGTTAGATGACCCAATCACAAAAAAAAACACCTTTTGGGTTTTCACTCCCATGATTAAAGGGGGGGGTAATTTTGCCCCCAAAAACCCCAAAAACCCCCAAAAGCAACGGGTAAACCCCATGAAACTCAAGAAGAAGGGAAGACCAAAAAGAGGGTGCTTTTTTCCTTTTAAGAAACGGATTTTAAAAGATTTAACCCGGCCCCCCGAAAAACTAAAAAACCCCCAGCCTGAGAATAGACAGGGGGTAGCTGTCCCCTGAGGGCTTAACCAGCAGCGCTCAGACCGATACAGGGCATCAGGGCCCAAAAAATGGATGGAGCTTGGGTCTTTATAGAAGGGAAAAGGTGGAAGGATTGGGGCCCTTAAAGGGGATAGGGGAAAATGGGAAGGAAAAATAAAAAAAGAGTAAACGAACCCGAACCCTTGGAGCTTCAGAGATGAAACCCAACCTTGGGGGCATTTCCAGTCTACACAGAATTTTTACCCCCCATGGGTGGAAAACCCCGGCCTCCCTTTCCCATATGTTTTAAATGTGCAGCTTTTTTTTTTTGTAGGTTCAAAAATCTGGAGTGGGGGGTATCCCAAAAAAATGCAGCCCCGGTTTAGGGGGGAGGTCTTTTAAAAAAAAAAAAGGAAAAAGAAAAAAAAAGTTGTTCAGTTTATTCCCCTGGAATTTTTATTTTTTTTAACCCGGGCCCCGTAAGTATTGCAACTATTCATTGGGTTTTTGTATGTAAAACATGGGGTACTGGGGCTATTAAAATTTTTTTTTTTTTGTTGGGGGTTTTAAAATTGATTTCACAAATTTTTTATTATTTGCTTTGTGAAGGAGCTTTTGTTTTGGTTTTGAATTTTTTTAAACCCTAACTCAAAAATATTGTTGTTTGAAGGCCTTATTTGAAAATTTTTTTTATAAGTATATCTGACCCCCCTTTGGGAATTTTTTTGTTTGTTTCTTTTCATTTTTTTCCCCTTTTTTTTAAAGCTTTTTTTAAAAATTTTTTTTTTTTTGCTGAAAAAAAAATTAAAAAATTTAAAAATTTTAAAAAAAAAAAGAAAGAAAGAAAAAAAAAAAAAAAGAGAAATAAGTTTTATAGCATTTTTTTCACCCTTTTAAGGAAAATTTAATATCTTTTGAAAAAATGGGGGATTTAATTGGGTGAAATTTTTAAATAAATTATATAAGTGAAAATAAAAGGGAAAATCTACAATATTTATTTTTCTTAAGTAGGAAAAAATACCCAAAAAAATCAAATGACTACAAAAATAGGAAAAGGGTTTTATGTTTACAATTTTTTAAAAGGTGTTTTTTAATTTAAAAGAATTTTTAAAAATAAAACATGAAGGAAACAGAGACATAGGAAAAATAACAATTTTTAAAATTTTAAAATTAAAAAACATTCTTTTCCCAAAAGTAAGGGAAAAGATGCCGCAGTATGCCTGATTATGAAACGAAATAAGGAAATGTTGGAAGAGGGTTTCCCTTTCTGTCTTAACCAAAAGCCCATCTCAGGGCTTTAGGCAGATAAGGAAGAGAAAGAAAAAATGTCCATTTGAGGGGAAAAGGGGGGAAAGAAAAACAGGAGTCTTCCCCTTTTCCCCCGGGTACTTAAAAGCCCTAATTTTTCCAATACCAGGTATTTTATATTCAGAGTAAGTTTCTGGGCCTACTTGGGCCCTTTTGCCCTCCCCCAGGGTTTAAAATTTTGGGCTGTATAGGAACTTGGGGCACAGCCTTTTTAAAACAAAAGGGTGAAATAACTTCGTGGCCCTGAGCTCCCCCTCAAAAAAAAAAAAAAAAAAAAAAATTTCTTTTAGCAAGGGAACCCCCGGGGCAGCTTCAACTCAATCAAGTAGATCGGGCAAAAATCCTTACAAGTAGATCCGGCCTAACCATTGCTGAATTTAGGGATTGGGCAAAACCCGGGGGAACTTGGGCCAAATTCATCTTTATCAGAACCCCGGGGAAAAACCCGCTCCCTTAAGGGGTTGTTGGGGTTTAAAAAGTCCCTTTTAAGGAAATCATAAAAACCCCCCACATAGCCCAAAGGGGGTGGAAAAGGAAAGGGGGCTTAAAGGGAAAGAGTTTTTAATTTTCTCAATGATGTGCCTTTTTCAGAGGTACCTTTGCCCGAAGTAAAAGGTTTCCCACATTTCCCTTTCACCCCCTGGACTCAATGTGTTTTTAAACATTTTTTTTTATTTAGTTATTTAAATCACATGTAATTTTGATTCCAAAACCCTTTAAAGGGTCACCCGCTAACACCATATGCTCCAAATTTTTTTTTTTGTTTTTTTATTTTTTAAATTATTTTTTTTATTTACATTCCAATCATTACCCCGGCCCCACCCCCGGGGGTTCCTCATCCAATTTCCTTTTTCAGTTTGCCTCCAAAAAAGGTTTCTTTCCCCGCCCCCAGACTTTCCCCCTTTCCCGGAACTCAAGACTCTCCCAAAATTTTAAGGGCATAAACTTCCAATGAGGCCGGGGCCAGGAGAAAATTTGCTACCTGTGGCCCCGAAACCCGCCCCTGTTTGTCCTGATTGGTGGTCGTCTATGAGGTCCCTGCGGGTCTGGGTTAGTTTGGGACTGTTTGGGCCCTTCCCATTGGGGTTTGGGTTTTCCCATTCAGCTTTTTTTGGTTCCCCTTTTGGGTTTGGGTTTTATTGGGATCTGCTTCGTTCCCGTCAATGCTGGTAGGGGGCCCCTCGAGGACCGCCATTAAATAGGCTCCTGTTTGAAGCACCCTTTTTTTCGTAATAGTTTCAGGCCCTTTGGGCCCCACCCTGAGATGGATTTAAAAATTGGGCCCGTCAATGGACCCTCTCCTTCGTCTTTATCATTTTTGTCCCCGCAGATTTTTTTTTGACAGGAACAATTTTGGGTCAGGAATTTTGACTTGAGTTAGAAAACCCCGTACTCCCCTTGGGCCCCGTCAAACTATTGGAGGTGAAAACCCTTAATTTTTCCCCCCTTTTCAATGTTTGGGGATTTTTTCTAAGATCACCCTCATTGGCTTCCCCCCGAGTGTTTACCTCCCCGATCTCCCCCTTTTCTCTTTAATACTCTTTTAGAGGGTCCCCACCTTCCCCCTCCCCCAGGTTTCTTATTTTACTTATTCTCTTGGCCTTATTCTTTGGGCTTCTCTTTCCCGCCCCCCCTTTTTGATCCGTTCCCCCTTTCCTCCTCCTTCCGGAATAAAAAATGAAAAAAATGGAAAGGTTTACCCTGGGGGGTTTTTTAAAACATAAACGAGGGAAAATTTTTCAGGACAATGAGGGTGAGAGCAGAGTCCCCTTTGGGGGGGGTTTTGTTTTTCCAACCAAAGAGCCCTGAGGCAAAAGGGGAATTCCCTCTTGGCCCCAAAAAGGGGAAAATTCCAAAGGGAAATTTTTTAAAAAAAAACTTTTAAAAAAAAACGTTTTGTTTCAAACAGTTTATATGATTGTTTGCCCCAAAAAATAGCCTTTTGAGTTTGAAAAGAAGAAATCTCGGGCCCCCCTTTTCTCCTTCCCCCACTTTTCTATCTCTGTGTTTTGGGTTTTTTTTGTGTCCCCTTTTTTATCTTTGGGCTGTGCTATCTTTCTTCTATTTTCTGTGGCCCCTCTGTTTTCTTGGGCTGTGTATGTTTTTCGTGTTTATGTGGGGTTGTGTGTGTGTTGTGTGTGTTTTGAGGTGGGGTGCCGGTTCCAGTGGGGGAGGCCAAGATCAAACTTGGATCTTGTTCCCCTGGAGCCATCCCCTCTGTCATTCATGTTGTTGCTGGGTTTTTGTGTTTTTTTTTTTGGTTTGGGGTTTTTTTTTGTTGTTGTTGTTGTATTTTGATAAAAACCTCAAAGCTTCCCCTGGGACTTTGGGTGTTTTGGCCAGCCGTTGGTATAAACAGTAAGAAACCCCTGTTTTCAAATGAGAGCTCTGTCTTCATCTCCCCGGCATGGGGTTACGGACCCTGTCACCTTCCTATTTTTCAGACCCAATTCCCGGATAGAAATTAGGGAAGGTTTACCTCCCCTTTTTTTTTGGGGGTTTGGCCCCAGCACTTTCTGGAATGTCATCTCCCCCAGCACCTTACCCTTTTTTTGGGTAACCCTTTCCCCGAATTGCCTTTTCTAGATGGTGGACTTTTTAGGCAAAATGTGAAATTTATAAAAAATCTTTATTTCCCTTTGTTTTCATTTATCTGGGTGC
Source organism: Mastomys natalensis (assembly GCA_021653895.1). Classification (NCBI taxonomy): domain Eukaryota; kingdom Metazoa; phylum Chordata; class Mammalia; order Rodentia; family Muridae; genus Mastomys; species Mastomys natalensis. The sequence continues at coordinate 2,538,933 of JAJTUV010000292.1, read as the reverse complement.
CCTTCAATTATTCCTTTTTCCCTTTTAAAAATGGCTTAAACTTGAAATAATGTTGCCCACTGCTGTGGAAAATGAGGTCGCTTAGGTTTCAGGGCCCTCGGATTCCGAGATCACATCCCCCAAGAAAAAGTCATTTTTCTAAACTTTATCCCTTTTTAAACAACTAATGGACCCTTTTTCTGATTTTTTACAGGGAAAAGGGCAGAAAAAAGAGGGAAAAAGGGCCCCGCCCAGCCCTTTCATGGGTCTTTCCCCCCAACTCTTGCTTTTGGTAAGTTTAAACCCCTCAGTGGGCAATTTCCAACATTTAGGGTGTAAATTTTTATGGATTTCCAATGTTTTCAAAGCAGGGGGAGAAAGGGGGGAGTAAAGGGGAGAAAGGGTTGACCAAGGCATCAGTTCCCGCTAGGGGAAGCTCTGTGCGCAAACGTTGAAACCATATGGACTATGGTTTCACAAAAACTAGCAAAATTTTTTTTTTTTTAGACTAAGCCCTTTATTTTTTTACTTAAAAAAATTTTTATATTTATTTTGCTTTTGACTCTGTGCTTGTGCCCCCCAACACTTTCACAACCCTTTTTTTGGGTCCCCAATAAGGAAAACCTGCTTGATTCCCATCGCGGCCCCACTTGGCACACAAAGGACCCCCCTTTGGCTCTGCTGACATTTCTTTTTTGTCTTAAAACAATCTCATAAGGACTTTGGGGCTCACAGCACAAACCCCCCGCAGTCTGCCAAAAACACATGCCACAAAGGGTTTTTGGGGCTTTCCCAACCTTCTTTGGGGTAAAGGTAAACATCTTGTTTTCCAGGGGTTCGAGACAGCCTAGTTTTTTTTTAGAGGCTGTGTTTTTAGGGAAAACCCCGATGGTTTTTGTCAAACCCCTGGACCCTCTTGGGGTGCCCGAGCACCATCCCCCCCCCCCCCCCCCCCCCCCAAAAAAACGCTGCAAAAATCTTTAAAAGGGTTCCCCCCCTTACAAAAAGTTGCATGTATGGAAATCACATGATACCCCCCCCACTATGTTTTGTTTTATGTTTTTTTTGTAAAGATAAGAGTAGAATTGTTTTTTAAAAAAATTAAGGCAGGCAAATATATATATATTATTTTTTTTTTTTAAGATTCCAGGGGAAAGAACAGCAGTCATGAAAAGCACCATAGAAAAGACCCCAAAACCCGAAAAACTATGCTTTACAAAATTCAAACGCTGATGGGGGAGGTTTTTTACTAAACTGCCAGGGCTTAAAGAGAAACAGTAGTTTTGGGGTTTTCTCCAGAGACAGCAAGGTAGCACCAAGGAGAACCAGATGGCAAAAGGCAAGCGCAAGAATACAAGGACCAGCAACCGGAACACATGTCATCATCAGAACCTAGTTCTCCCACTTAAAGTCCTGAATCCCCATATCCCAGGAAGCAAGAGTTCAGACCTAAATCACTTTTAATGATGATGATGGAGGACTTTAAGAAGGACATAAATAACATTCTCAAAGAATCCGAGGGAGACACAGGTAAACAGGTAAAAGCCCTTAAAGAATACAAGAGAACACAACCAAAACAGGTGAAGGATTTTTACAAAACCATCCAGGACATAAAAATGGAAATAGAAACAATAAAGAAATCACAAAGGGAGTCTACTCTGGAGATAGAAACCTAAGAAAGAAATCAGGAGTCACAGACGCAAGCATTACCAACAGAATACAAGAGATAGAAGAGAGAATCTCAGGTGCAGAAGATACATAGAAAATATTGACACAACTGTCAAGGAAAACGAAAAATGCAAAAAAACCTTAACACAAAACATCAGGAAATCCAGGACACAATGAGAGACAAACCTAAGGATAATAGGTATAGAAGAGAGTGAAGATTCACAACTTAAAGGGCCAGTAATATCTTCAACAAAATCATAGAAGAAAACTTCCCTAACTAAGGAACGAGATGCCCATAATCATTCAAGAAGCCTACAGAACACCAAATAGACTAGACCAGAAAAGAAATACCTCCCGTCACATAATAATCAAAACACAAAATGCACAAAACAAAGAAAGAATTTTAAAAGCAGTAAGAGAAAAAGGCCAAGTAACATATAAAGGCAGACCTATCAGAATTACACCAGACTTCTCACCAGAGACTATGAAAGCCAGAAGATCCTGGTCAGATGTCATGCAGACCCTAAGAGAACACAAATGCCAGCCCAGGCTACTATACCCAGCAAAACTCTCTATTACATAGATGGAGAAACCAAGATATTCCATGACAAAGCCAAATTTACACAATATCTTTCCACAAACCCAGCACTACAAAGAATAATAGCAGGAAAGACCCATTACAAGGAGAGCAATCATACCCTAGAAAGAGCAAGAAAGTAATCCACCTCCAACAAACCCAAAAGAAGATAGCCACACAAACAATGCCTCCCCTTTTAGCAAAAATAACAGGAAGCAACAGTCTCCTCTCCTTAATATCTCTTAATGTCAATGGACTCAATTCCCCAATAAAAAGACATAGACTAACAGGCTGGATACGCAAACAGGATCCGACATTTTGCTGCATACAGGAAACCCACCTCAGTGACAAGGACAGACATTACCTTAGAGTAAAAGGCTGGAAAACAATTTTTCAAGCAAATGGTCCTAGGAAACAAGCTGGAGTAGCCATTCTAATATCGAATAAAATTGACTTTCAACTTAAAGATATAAGAAAGGATAAGGAAGGTCATTTCATATTTGTCAAAGGAAAAGTCAACCAACATGAACTCTCAATTCTGAACATCTATGCACCAAATGCAAGAGCACCCACTTTCATAAAAGAAGCCTTACTAAAGCTCAAAGCACATATTGCACCTCACACAATAATTGTGGGAGACTTCAATACCCCACTTCAGCACTGGACAGATCAGGGAAACGGAAACTAGACAGAAGTACAGTGAAACTAACAGAAGTTTTAAACCAAATGGACTTAACAGATATCTATAGAACATTTCACCCAAAAACAAAAGAATATACCTTTTTCTCTGCACCTCATGGTACCTTCTCCAAAATAGACCATATTATTGGTCACAAGACAGGCCTCAACAGATATAAAAAAATCGAATAATCCCATGCATCCTATCAGATCACCATGGTCTAAAGCTGGTCTTCAATAACAACAAGACAATGGAAAGCCCACACTCACATGGAAACTGAACAATACTCTACTCGTTGATAATGGGGTCAGGGAAGAAATAAAGAAAGAAATTAAAGACTTTTTAGAATTTAATGAAAATGAAGACACATCATACCAAAACCTATGGGACACACTGAAGGCAGTACTAAGAGGAAAGCTCATAGCTCTAAGTGCATACAAAAAGAAACTGGAGAGAGAACACACTAGCAGCTTGACAACACACCTGAAAGCTCTAGAACAAAAAGAAGCAAAAACACCCAAGAGGAGTAGACGGCAGGAAATAATTGAACTCGGGCTGAAATCAACCAAATAGAAACAAAGAGAACTATACAAAGAATCAATAAAACCAGGAGCTGGTTCTTTGAGAAAATCAACAAAATAGATAAACCCTTAGCCAGACTAATCAGAGGGCAGAGAGACAGTATCCAAATCAATAAAATCCAAACTGAAAAGGGTGACATAACAACAGAAACCGAGGAAATTCAACAAATCATCAGATCCTACTACAAAAGCCTATACTCAACAAAATTGGAAAAATCTGGATGAAATGGACAATTTTCTAGACAAGTATCAGTTACCAATGTTAAATCAGGATCAGATAAACCATCTTAACAGTCCCATAACTGCGAAAGAAATAGAAGCAGTCATTAAAAGTCTCCCCACGAAAAAAAGTCCAGGTCCAGATGGTTTTAGTGCAGAATTCTATCAAACCTTCAAGGAAGATCTAATACCAATCCTCTTCAAACTATTCCACAAAATAGAAACGGAAGGAACACTACCTAATTCATTCTATGAAGCCACAATTACGCTTATACCTAAACCACACAAAGATCCAAAAAGAAAAGAGAACTTCAGACCAATCTCCCTTATGAATATCGATGCAAAAATACTGAATAAAATTCTCTCGAACCGAATCCAAGAACACATAAAAAAACATTATCCACCATGATCAAGTAGGCTTTATCCCAGGAATGCAGGGTTGGTTCAATATACGCAAATCCATCAACGTAATCCACTACATAAATAAACTCAAAGAAAAAAACCACATGACCATATCTCTTGACGCTGAGAAAGCATTTGACAAAATTCAACACCCCTTCATGATAAAAGTCTTGGAAAGATCAGGAATTCAAGGTCCATACCTAAACATAGTAAAAGCAATATATAGCAAGCCAGTAGCCAACATCAAACTAAATGGAGAGAAACTTGAAGCAATCCCATTAAAATCAGGGACTAGACAAGGCTGCCCACTCTCCCCCTACCTGTTCAATATAGTTCTGGAAGTCCTAGCCAAAGCAATTAGGACAACAGAAGGAGATCAAAGGGATACAAATTGGAAAGGAAGAAGTCAAAGTTTCACTATTTGCAGATGACATGTTAGTATACTTAAGTGACCCAAAACTTCCACCAGAGAGCTCCTAAACCTGATAAACAACTTTAGCAAAGTGGTGGGTATAAAATTAACTCAAACAAATCAGTAGCATTCCTCTACACAAAGGATAAAACTGGCTGAGAAAGAAATTATGGAAACGACACCATTCACAATAGTCACAAATAGTATAAAATATCTTGGTGTGAATCTAACCAAACAAGTGAAAGACCTGTATGACAAGAACTTCAACACCTGAAGAAAGAAATGAAGGAGATCTCAGAAGATGGAAAGATCTCCCATGCTCATGGATTGGAAGGATTAATATAGTAAAAATGGCTATCTTGCCGAAAGCAATCTACAGATTTAATGCAATCCCTATCAAATTCCCACTCAATTCTTTACAGAGATAGAAAGAACAATCTTAAAATTCATTCGGAATAACAAAAAACCCAGGATAGCGAAAACTACACTCAACAATAAAAGAACTTCTGGGGGAATCTCCATCCCCGATTTCAAGCTGTACTACAAAGCAATAGTGATAAAAATGGCATGGTATTGGAACAGAGACAGTCAGGAGGATCAATGGAATAGAATAGAAGACCCAGAAATGAACCCCCATACCTATGGTCACTTGATCTTCGACAAAGGAGCTCAAACTATCCAGTGGAAAAAAAGACAGCATTTTCAACAAATGGTGCTGGTCCAACTGGAGGTCAACTTGTAGAAGAATGCAAATTGATCCATACTTATCTCCTTGTACAAAGCTCAATTCCAAGTGGATCAAGGACCTCCACATAAAACCAGCTACACTGAAACTAATAGAAGAGAAAATAGGGAAAAGCCTTGATCATATGGGCACAGGGGAAAAGTTCCTGAACAGAACACCAATGGCTTATGCTCTAAGATCAAGAATTGACAAATGGGATCTCATTAAAACTGCAAAGCTTCTGTAAAGCAAAGGATACGGTCAACAGGACAAAGCGGGAACCAACAGACTGGGAAAAGATCTTCACCAACCTTACATCTGATAGAGGGCTAAGATCCAAGGTATACAAAGAACTGAAGAAACTAGATTCCAGACCATCAAATAACCCTATTAAAAAATGGGGTAGAGAGTTGAACAAAGAACTCTCAACTGAGGAAACTCGAATGATTGAGAAAACATCTAAAGAAGTGCTCAGCATCCCTAGTCATCAGGAAATGCAAATGAAAACAACACTGAGATTCCACCTCACACCAGTCAGATTGGCTAAGATCCAAAACACAGGTGACAGCAGATGTTGGCGAGGATGTGGAGAAAGAGGAACACTCCTCCATTGTTGGTGGGATTGCAAGCTGGTACAACCACTATGGAAAGCAGTCTGGCGATACCTCAGAAAATTGAACATGGTGTTACTGAGGACCCAGCTATACCCCTCCTGGGTATATACCCAGAAGATATTTCAACATGCAACAGGGCACATGCTCCACTATGTTTATAGCGGCCTTATTTATAATAGCCAGAAGCTGGAAAGAACCAGATGTCCTTCAACAGAAGAATGGATACAGAAAATGTGGTACATTTACACAATGGAGTATTACTCAGCTATTAAAAATAATGAGCTCATGAAATTCTTAGACAAATGGATGGAGCTAGAAAATATCATCCTGAGTGAGATGACCCAATCACAAAAGAACACACATGGTATGCACTCACTGATAAGCGGATATTAGCCCCAAAACACACAATACCTAAGATGCAACGCATAAACCTCATGAAACTCAAGAAGAAGGGGAGACCAAGTGAGGGGCTTTCTTTTAGAACAGTATCAAGATTAACTGCCCGAATCTAACCAGCTAATGACAGGGGCTGCTTCTTGAGGCTCTAACAAGTGTCAGACAGATACAGACATCAGAGCAAAAATGGATGGAGCTTGAGGATCTTATAGAGAAGGTGGAGATGTGGGCCTAGGATGATGAAGAAATCAAGGTAAAACGAACCCTTGACTTCGGACTGAAAAACCATGGAGCATACAGTCTAAAGATCCTGGGTGACTACCTCCCAAACAATGTGTAATGTGCAGCTGTTTTATGTAGGTCTCAACATTGGGGGCTTCCAACTGCGCCTGTATATGAGTAGTCTTCTAAAAAAAGAAAAAAGAAAAAGAAAAACAGTTGTTCAGTTATTCATGGAATATTATTTTTTTATATCTCTTGTATTCAGTTTGCAACTACTTCATTGAGAATTTTTGTATGTATACTCATGAGGGATACTGGACTATAATTTATATTTTTTTGTTGGATTTACACTTGATTTCACTATTTCAATATTATTTGCTTTGTGAAGGAGCTTATTGTGGTTCTGAATTTTTTTAAACATAACTCAAAAAATATTGCTTGTTTGAAGGCTCTATAGAATTTTTGTATAAGTATATCTGACCCTTGGTATTTTGCTTGTTTGTTTCTTTTCATTTTATTCTGTTTGAATGCTTTTTAAATTTTTTTGATTTGCTGAAAAAAAAATTAAAAATAAAAATTAAAAAAAAAAAAGAAAGAAAGAAAAAAAAGAAAGAATAAGTTATATCAGCATTTTATTCACCTTTCTAAGAAGTTTAATATATCTTATGAAAAACTGGATGATGATGATGAAAATTATAAGTAAATTATATAAGTGAAAATAAAGGAAACTCTACAATATATATTTACTTAAGTAGAAAAGTACAAAAATATGCAAATGACTACAAATAAATAGGAAATGGGATATATGTTTACAATTTTAACGGTGATGTCTTAATAACAGAATTTCTAAATATAAAGCATGAAGGAAACAGAGACATCAGAAGATAACAATTTGAATAATTTAAAAATAAAATACATCTTTCCAAATGCTAAGGAAATGATGCAGCAGTCATGCCTGATTATGAAACAGAAATAAGGAAATGTTGGAGAGAGGATGCACCTTTCTGTCTTATCCAAAATGCCCATCTCAGGGCTTTAGGCAGCATAATGGAGAGAAAGAAAATGTCCATTTGAGGGGAAAGGGAAATGAACACAGGAGTCTTCCTTTTCCCCAGATACTAAACCTGCCACATATCCAATACCAGAGTATTGATATTCAGAGTAAGTTTCTAGACCTACTCTGACTTTAAGCCACTACCCACAGTTACAGATTTTAGACCTGTATAGTGAACTTGGTCACAGCTTTAATACAACAGCTGAACTAACTTCAGTGGCCCTGAGCTCCCCACCTCAAAAAAAAAAAAAAAAAAAAAAAAAAATTGCTTTAGCAGCAACCCCTGGTGCAGGCTTCAACTCACTCAAGTAGATCCAGTCAACAAATCCTTACAAGTAGATCCAGGCCTAACCATCTGCTGAATCAGGCATTGGGCAACCCGAGAACTTGGGCAGAAGCTTCACTCCTGGATCAGAACAGACAGCCTGCTCAGCATCTATGGATGTGTGAGTGTTAGAAGTCTTTCAAGGAACTCATAAAGCCCCACACATAGCCAAGGAAGGATTGGAAACTGATGGCTACTAAGGAAGAGTCAGTTTTCCTCAATGATGTCGCCTCTCAGAGGCTACCTTTGCTGAAGTAAATGGTCCTACATCCATGCACCACATGGACTCAATGTGTTTTTAACATTTTTTTTTATTTAGTTATTTAAATCACATCGTAATTTATGATCCTAACCTTAAGGAGTCACCGCTAACACCCATATGCTCAATTAGTTCTTTGTTTTTTCATTTAAATTATTTTATTTATTTACATTCCAATCATTACCCCAGGCCCCACCCCCGGTTCCTCATCCAATTCCTCTTCAGTCTTGCCTCCAAGAAGGTGCTTTCCCCGCACCAGACTTTCCCCCTTCCTGGAACTCAAGACTCTCCAAGATTAAGTGCATCATCTTCCAACTGAGGCCAGACCAGTGAGACATCTGCTACATGTGTGCCTCAGACCAGCCCGTGTATGCTCCTGATTGGTGGCTCAGTCTATGAGAGCTCCCTGCGGGTCTGGGTTAGTTGAGACTGCTGGTCTTCCTATGGGGTGGTTCTCCCATTCAGCTTCTTCGGTCCGTTGGTTGGGTGTATTAGTATCTGCTTCTGTCCCAGTCAACTGCTGGTAGGGCCTCTCAGAGGACAGCCATACTAGGCTCCTGTTTGTAAGCACACCATAAATTCAGTAATAGTGTCAGGCCTTGGTGCCTCACCATGAGATGGATCCCAAATTGGGCCAGTCACTGGACCTCCTCTCCTTCAGTCTCTTATCCATTTTTGTCCCTGCAGATTTTTTCGACAGGAACAATTCTGGATCAGGAATTTTGACTATGAGTTAGTAACCCTGTCACTCCACTTGAGGCCCTGTCCATCTATTGGAGGTGAACCCTTCATGTTCCCTCTTCTCAATGTTGGGCATTTTGGCTAAGATCACCCTCATTGAGTCCTCAGAGTGTCTCACCTCCCAGATCTCTAATACTCTATAATACTCTATAGAGGGTCCCCCACCTCCCACTCCCAGAGGCTGCTTATTTCTACTTATTCTCTTGGCCTTATTCTCTTGACTTCTCTCCTGCCCCCCCCATATCTGATCCTGTTCCCCCTTTCCTCCTCCTTCCAGGATATAAAAATGAATAAAATGAATGGTTGACCTCTGGGGGTTTTCTAAAACATATCAGATGGAAAATCTTCAGGACAATGAGGCTGAGAGCAGAGTACTCTGGGTGGGGTTCTGTCTTCCAACCAAAGAGCATGAGAGCAAGGACAGTCCTCTCTGCCTAAGGGAATATACCAAGGAACTTTGTAAAAAGAAAACTTTTAAAAATACGTTCTGTTTCAAACAGTTTATATGATAGTTTGCCAAAAGATAGCCCTCTTGAGTTAGAAAAGAAGAACTCTCTGCCCCTCTCTCTCCTTCCCTCACTTCCTCTATCTCTGTGTGTCTTTTTGTGTGTCCCTTTCTATCTTTGTCTGTCGCTATCTCTTCTTCTATCTCTGTGTGTCTCTCTGTCTCTGTCTGTGTATGTATTCGTGTTTATGTGGGGTGTGTGTGTGTGTGTGTGTGTGTGTGTGTGTGTGTGCATGTGTGTCCATGTGAGTGGAGGCCACAGATCAAACTTGGATCTTGTTCCTCTGGAGCCATCCACTCTGTCATTCATGTTGTTGCTGTTGTTGTGTTTTTCTTTGGTTTGGTTTTTGTTGTTGTTGTTGTTATTATTTTGATAAAGCCTCAAAGCTTCACTGGGACTTGGATGTTTCTGGCCAGCCTGCTGGTATAATCAGTAAGACCCATGTCTCAGTGAGAGCTCTGTCTTCATCTCCCTGGCACTGGGGTTACAGGACCATGTCACCATGCCTATCTTTTCAGACAAGTGCCAGGATAGAACTTAGGCAAGGTTCACCTCATGTTGGTTTGCGCAGCACTTTCTGGAATGTCATCTCCCCAGCACCTTACCTTCTTATTGCTAACCTTCCTCGAATCTGCCTTTTCTAGATGGTGTGACTGTCTAGGCAGTGTGTATGTTTATCAGAAATCTCATGCCTTAGTTACATAATATCTGTGTGCCCTTCACTTATTCCTTTCCGTAAGAATGTGCTTAAGGCTTGAACTAATGTTGCCCACTGCTGTGGAATAACGAGGTACGCTTAGGTTTCAGACCGTCGGATTCTCAGAGATCACATCCACACAGAAGAAGTCATTTACTAAACTTTATCCTTTTCAAACAACTAATGGACCACTTTTCTGATTTTCACAGAAGCTGACAGAACAAGAGAGAAGAAGAGAGCCCTGCCACAGCTTGCATGGGTCTGCACCCCAACTGCTTGCTTCCTGGTAAGTAACCACTCAGCTGTCAGTTACCAACATTTAGTGTGTAAATCTTACTGAGATTTCCAATGTTTTCAAAGCCAGGGAGAGAAAGGGGAGAGTAAAAGTGAGATGAGGTTGACCAAGGCACTCAGTTACAGCTAGGAGAAGCTCTGTGCGCACAACAGTTGATAACCATCATGGACTATGAGTTTCACAAAGCTAGCAAACATTTTTTTTTTTTAGACTAAGCCTTAATTTTTATTACTTAAAAAAAATTGCATATTTATTTTGCTTTCTGACTCTGTGCTTGTGCCTCCAACACTTTCACAACGATTTTCTGCTCCTCAATAAGGAAAGCCTGCTTGATCCTATCGCGGACACACTTGGCACACATGGACCCACCGTAGGCTCTGCTGACATGCTTCTTTGTCTTAGACAATCTCATAAGGACTTTGGGCCTCACAGCACAAACCCCTTGCAGTCTGCCCAAGCACATGCCACATGCGGATTTAGGTGCTTTCCCAACCTTCTTGGTGTAAAGGTAAACAATCTTGTTGCCAGGGGTTCGAGACAGCCTAGTTTTGTTAGAGGCTGTGTTGTAGGAAAGCCTACGATGGTATGTCAAACGCTGGACCATCTTGAGTGCCTCCGAGCACCATCCCGGAAGAGCGCTGACAAACATCTTAAAGGCTTCCATCATTACACAAAGTATGCATGTATGGATATCACATGATACCCCATTACTATGTCTGCTTTTATGTTTTTTATGTAACAGATAAGAGTAGAATTGCTATTAGAAATTATGGCAGGCAAATATATATATATATTTTTTTTTTTTTATAAGATTCCTGGGAAAGAACATGCAGCTCATGACAAGCACACATAGAAAAAGACCAATCAGAAAGCTATAGCTTTACATAAATTCAAAGGCTGATGGAGATGTATACTAAACTGCCAGGGCTTAAAAGAGAACAGTAGTTTTGGTATATTCTGGCACTGGGTCTACTACATCTTCTTCTTGATTAAGTGTGTGGTAAAAGACAGTAATGAGTGATCTTAGAAAGTAGTAATATGTCTCAGACATACTAAGTTTGAAATGGCTCTTAGACTTCTTCAAGAAAATTTTAAAACACAAAATTGGCTATATTACTTGCCTGGGGTTTAGAAAGAAACCAAGACCATAGGCTATACATCAAATATATTTGAAATCATGAAACCTTACCACACATAGTAAGGATAAAATTAGAAGGAGCTAGGATATGGATAGAGAACTGGAGTTCAAAGGCAAACAGGAAGGAACGGTTTCTGAAGCCAAAAGAAAAATGCAAAGTAACCTTAGGATATGGATAGAGAACTGGAGTTCAAAGGCAAACAGGAAGGAACGGTTTCTGAAGCCAAAAGAAAAATGCAAAGTAACCTTTAAGATATTTAAAGTCTACCTAGAGAATAATTTTAAAATTAATAATAGCTCAAGGTAACACATCATTTAATTATAAGTATACATGAAAATAAGGCTATAGACTGGTATTTATTTACTTTTACTTTTGTAAGTGAGAAAGAAGAACCAAGAAGTTTACTCTCACTAACATAGGGATTGAGCCTATATGGCCCTAGGGTACCATGACCATAGTGAATAACAAAGACTATGGAGACTGTAAAAGTGAGTGAGATTTACTTGTCAAGATTACCTGTTTCCAACTTAACACCTAAAACCACCAAGCTTTCCCCTGGACCCTAATGCTGATTTCTGTGACTATCCCAGGAAGAGTATCCAGCTGTGCTCAGAAGTTGTAAGCTTTAATAAAACCCATGACGAATCCTGACCATCCAGGTAAACCTTGGAAAGGTTTTAAATCTGTATTAGGGTTATAATTTTCCTAAGACAATATATTTGTCTTATATTTGTAAAAAAAAAAAAAAAAAAATGTTAGTAACATCTTATACTTCACCAAGAGCTGTGGAAGGATAAATAAGAATACATATGTAGAAACTGCAAAGCATGGTATAAATGAGTGTGTGTGTGTGTGTGTGTGTGTGTGTGTGTGTGTGTGTGTGTCTACACTAGCTTAGAAGGCTTTAACACATAAATAAGCACAGTGAGGTTCACCTTTCAATAAGTTAACATTTAATAAAAACTCTGGATATCAAATAACTCTAGACTGAAAGGAGTGGCATTTTAGTAAAAACCTAAATAATTTCTTTATAATGGAATGACAAAATCCATTTATTCAGGGGTGTTGTACGTTGTTTCACTTTGTTTTGTTTTTGGGAAGCCCTTCTTGGTCCTTCCCACAAACCCAGATATGCCTAAACCAGGCTCTTAACCTGTGGGTCATCATCCCTTTGTGGATCAAATGACTCTTTCACAGGAGTCACCTACGACCATTGGAAAACACAGTTATTTACATTACAATTCATAACAGGAGCAAAATTACAGTTAAGAAATAGCAACAAAAATATTTTTATGGTCAGGGTTCACCACATGAGGAGCTGTATTAAAGGGTGTCAGCATTTGGAAGACTGAGCACCACTGGCCTAAAGAATCATCATTGTCCTGTGTTCAGAATAAATAAAACTCTTCAAGCTCAAAAGGTCAAATGAGAAAAAGAATTTGAGGGGAAAAAATGAATATAAGAAGGTAACCTTGAAATACCTTCACCAATCACTAGGAAACATAGATGTTCTGGAGGGAAACAATGACCAATGACCTAGAGATGGCCAGCTCTCAACACCCAGCAGCAATAAGGAGCAGTTCAGGGAGCCACTTACCTGGCTCCACCCCTTTTAGTCCCAAGATTAAGGACCAGACTCAGAGGAGCTCTGGGAAGTAAAATGTCCTTAAACAGACACTTCTTCAGGTTAGGAAAGAAGTACCAATGTTGCATGCTCTAATTTAGAATATACTTTTGCTCAGATTGAGTAAGTGTAGCTGTCCGTGGTCCTATTGAGCAGGAGTTCTGTGTCTCTTAGAGACCTGACATGAAAATCACAATTCAGAAATGATTTTAAGACATTCCCTGTGCAGCTTCTTCTGTTTCCTTACATAAATGTCAGTAAGTGATCTAACCGTTGTACTGTACTGTACTGTATCTGAAGCAAGGAAGGAAACAGTGTGTGAGGAGCTTAGTCTGGTACAGAGTGGAAAGGACTGGTGGACAGCGCCCCATTTAGAGATAAAGGTACAGAAAACAAGAAGAGACTTTACAGCTGGGGTGAGCTTTTCCATCCAGATCCCATCTGGATGCATAAAACTCCTATGGGGTCAGAAAAGCTTCTTCAAAGACAAGAAACCAACAGTTTTAGAAAATGAAGATTGTACATCAGTGAGAATGAAACAAAGTGTCCCAACCATAAATTTACCAAAATCTTTAACACACTACTTAAAGAAGCAATATAAGTACCTACTTATGTGGTAGCTTTATTTTTAGGTTTTTTTTTTTTTTGTCTCTGTAGTTAAAGTATAACTAAATCATTTCCCACTTTCCTTTCCTCCCTCCAGCCTATCCCATGTACCTCCACATTGCTCTCAAATCCATGGCCTTTTTTCTTCAGTTGTTTTACATACACAGGGGAAGGGGGATGATTTCTAAATTTATAAATACAATCTTCACAGTCCATATAATATTACATATGCATGCATGTATATGTGTGTATACAGTATGAGTCATTTCTTTATGCAAAACTCCCAAACATTTTATTGTTATCATTATGCATAATATTTGAAGCTTATGTATAAAAAATGTAAACTACAGCTACTTGAGCTTGAAACTCACTAACGTGAGTCCATGGTGACTATGAGAGAAAATCTTGTGACATTCATGTGAGCCAATGAGATAACCATGTGAGACCCATGTGAGCCTGTGAGATACCTTTGTGATAGCCATGTGAGCCTGTGAGATAATCATGGGAGACCCATGTGATCCTGTGAGATAACCATGGGAGACCCATATGATCCTGTGAGATAACCATGGGAGACCCATGTGATCCTGTGAGATAACCATGGGAGACCCATGTGAGCATGAGAGATAACCATGGGAGACCCATGTGAGCCTGTGATATAGCCATGTGAGAACCATGTGAGATCCATGTGAGATTAAGAGCTAGCCATGTGACATCCATGTGAGCCTGTGAGATAGATAGCCATGTGATAACTATGTGAGATCGATGTAAGCATGAGAGATAACCTTCCTACCATTTTCAGGGTATAATAAGAAAGGATAAACACATTATCCCTGACTCTTGCTCTTTGGATTCTGAGTCCTGGCTTCTTGGTAAGTCCTGTCAATCACAATCAGTGATTCTTTTTCTCTTTAAAGTATTTTTGCAGATTGGAAGCTTTTCTGTTTTCTAAATACTAGAAAAATTTTTATCAGACCATTTACCAGCCCGTGTATTAAGCTGGCAACTCTGCACTCTGATGTTGCTGTTTTCAGAATATTTTAATAGCCTTATCACCAATCTCTTTCCTCAAGAAACAAACTTACTGATGCTCAAAACATTATCTTTCTTTGAGATAGCCTAATATCATTCCATGCCGCCTTTCTTTCTAGAATCAAATACCATGCAACCATAGATGATATTACGTGACAAAAATGGCTCACTGGCTCTCAGGATTCAGGTTAACTCAAAAATCTATTAATAAAGAACCACTGTCCTATACTGTGATTATTTTTTAAATAAAATGTGCATTATAATTTTATTTTCCTTGGTGTTATTCATTTTAAAAATCTAGGGAAGTGAATTTCTCCTTAATTTTTAATCCATTTGTAGATTTCAGTATCCACAGATAATTATGTTTATTTGCTCTGAAGCTGAACAGGGTTTCCACAGTGTATAATGCCCAATGGGTTAGTAACTTCATATCAATTGCATGTGTCATCCTAACATCTAGTCTTTCTTGGAACTGCATCCTCACTGGTAACATAAGATTATAAAGCTTCATGATGGGGGCAGTTAGTCAATCATTTGCTGCTAATAATTCTACTTTTATTTATTTTCCATATCTACAAGGAGCAAGTATTTGAGTCAAGCTACCATAAGAATATGAGACACCGCACATTAGTAAAAAAAAAAAAAATTATATACAATCTCATTTTTTAAAAAAAAATAACATTTTTAGAATTATAGAAAGCAAGTGATGCAAAATAAATGATTTCCTGACAAGCATGTTAAGCCCTGAAAGGATCACAAAAAGGTCTAAAATCATATAACAATTCAAGCTGTGAGAATTCTACAAAGTAACCAACATAAATGTACAATAAAAGAATTCTATACTGAAAAGATATTGGTAGAGAAATGTCTAAATTGAGAAATAAATGTACAATTTGAAGCAAAGAAAGGGCTCTGATGAAAGTATGAAAGGGAGAAAGAAACAGAAGCAGAAAAACTCAGCGATTTATTGGTTCCATAGTAGGAAACCACAGAGGTAAATATCTGTTGACGTAGACAGATATTCATAGAACAAGAAAAGCTATCTCACTTTAAAGGAGCCATAGTCAAGCATAATGGTGAATGCCTGAAATCCCAGCACTTAGGAGGAAGAGGCAGGAGAATCATGAGTTCAAGGCCAGCTTTGGCTACATCATGGCAAACCTCATCTATATGAATAAGACCCTGCCTCAAAGGGAAAGGGATATCCAGGTACAAGAGGCATTGAGGAGACAACAGTGATTGAAGCAGTGGTCAGTGCAGTGTCACCATTAGACAAGAGCATGGGGCTCCGCTGCTACTGCACAGCAAGCAACTTCAGAAATAACAACACAACACATTTCAGAATGCTAGATTAAAGCTTTTGAAAGGTTTTACCATCAAGAAGTAATAATAAAATATAGATACTTAAATGATATAAGTGTGTATACCTTAGCACACATGACATTTTGCTTAAAATGAAAGTGTGATGTGCTTTCCTACAAAAACCTAGACCTTAAAATGTAAAGTATGACCAGAAATAGAGAAAAAAAATTAAGCTGCTAAGAGGAAAATATAGGTTCCTGCGTCCATGAATATTTATCAATAGTATATATTATTCTACTGATAGGAAAAGATGGATGGATGGATGGATGGATGGATGGATGGATGGATGGATGGATGGATGGATGGGGATGGATGGATGGACTGATAGATGAATATAGAATATATATGGAATATATAAATAAGAAGGGGAAGAGAAGATTTGGATACATTCAACATTAACAAAATCCTCCCAAAATGTATGTGCATCTACAACATAAGAACAAGAAGGATATTCTCAGAAGCATCATTTCAAATAACCAAATACTAGAAACATCCTAATGGTCCACAGCAACTTTAAAATGATGAATTTGTGCCACTTTTCTAGAAAAGGCTTGTCCTATTCCAGCCCTCCCCCAATACCTAATCATATTTTCATCTTTCCCTCCCTGCCCCCTTTCCCACCCAGATCCCCTCTCTCCCCACCCCCCACCCGTGATTGCTTTCTTCTTCCTTCCAAGTGGGACTGAGGCATCCTGACTTGGGCCCTTCACCCTGTTAGCCTTCTTGAGTTCTGGTACAACCTCTCTGGAAATCATTCTAGAGTTTCCTCAGAAAATTGGAAATAGATCTACCTGAAGACCCAGCTATACTACTCTTGGGCATATACCCAAACACCATGCCACAGGGGCAAGTGTTCCACCATGTTTATAGTGACCTTATTTGTAATAGCCAGAAGCTGGAAACACCCCAGATGTCCCACAACAGAAGAATGGAAACAGAAAATGTGGTTAATTTATACAATAGAATACTACTCAGCTATTAAGAATGAGGACAACATGAGTTTTGCAGGCAAATGGGTAGAACTAGAAAATATCATCCTAAGTGAAGTAACTCAGACCCAAAAGGACAGGCATGGTATGTACTCACTAATAAGTGGATATTGGCCAAAAAAAAAAAGTACAGAATACCCAGGATACAATCTACAGTTTCTTGAAGGGTCAATCTTAGTTAATGGTAACTGATTATATCCAACAAATGAAGCTTGTATTTATTGATCTCCTTTTTGTCAGGCACTGTTTAGTGAGTTAATATGCTGTAGTGAAGGGTGATGGGTCTTCTGATCATGGCACTGTCATCTTCCCCCCACCCCACCCTCCATACAAAAGCAAGAGGTTTATTTTCCGGCGCGTCGGTGTCAACCCTCAATCAGTCTCTGTAGGTGAGTGACGAGAAGGCGACCTCAAATGGCTATTACAAGCAGTTTTTATACTTTTTAGGGGTACAGGTTACATCAGCAAGTTTTCAGTTCAAACTTATTGGCTAAGCATATTGACCTTTAAATCTACTGGCTAGCAAGCATGACACACATTTGAACTCTACCTGGGATTTTCCAGAGGGTCAGGTGACTGTCAGTCAGCACATTCTGAGAATTGTTTACTCAAGAATGATCCTATGAGTGGAGAATGGAACTTGGCTTCATCTTGACCTGAGGTGTGATCGTGAAAGCCCCTAGGGCCTTTCATCTCCCCCCCCCCCTTTTTCTTGTACAAGCTCCAATCCTGAAGCTACACTCAGGGGTGTCTGGTAACGAACTCATAGTCTTCAGTTCCTGTACTGAGGCTCTCATATTGTTGGCGCAGGACCATCGGCTGTACCTCTCCTCTTCTCTCTTTCGTGAACGGTATAAGCTTGTTCAAAATGCAGGGTCCAAAGGTCAAAAATTGCAGGAGAACAATTAGGAGTCCTAACGAGGTGGATATGAGGGTTATTAACCAAGGGGAGGAGTTAAACCAAGACCACAGGGACAGTCATTCCACCAGTGTATGATTTCACTCTGAAAGCTAGAATCACACAGTTGAAGAAGAAATCCCAAAGGACAAAACAGCTAATTGCTCAGACGCGTTCATTGTTGGGTGAGGATATGGAACAGTCGGAGGGTGGACCTGGAGGGGGATAAAGACTGGACTGTAAAAAAAAGATTAAAGAATAAAAAAAGGAAGGAAGGGAGGAAGGAAGGAAGGGAAGAAGGAAGGAAAGAAGGAAGGGAAGAAGGAAGGAAAGAAGGAAGGAAGGAAGGAGGAAGGAAGAGAAGGAAGGAAGAGAGAGAGAGAGGAAGAAAGAAAGAAAGATAAACAGAAAGAAAGAAAAAAAGAAAGAAAGACAGACAGAAAGAAGACAGAAAGAAAGAAAGAAAGAAAGAAAGAAAGAAAGAAAGAAAGAAAGAAAGAAAGAAAGAAAGAAAGAAAGAAAGAAAGAAGAAAGAAAGAAAGAAGTGGTTCTGATGAGAAAAAACATGGCTATATCATAGGTGCCCTCTAGTGTTCCTCTGCCTGAATTGCAGCATACGTCCTGTTGGTTTTCGTTTGCTTGACAGGGTAATAGTAGTTAGTTTTTACTTAGTTAGTTGGCTGGTTAGTGTTGATTGGATAATTTTTTTCAGTCACAGTCTTGAATATCTAAAACCCTGGAGTTCAAGCCACACCACAGCACCTTGTAAGTTGAAAATTAAGAGCTTTAATCCATTTTTTTAAAAAAACATTCTGTCTTATTAATGAACAGGAGCTTTCAGAAATGAATATCAAAAATGGTAAAATAGAAAAATCACGGGCCGGGCGGTGGTGGCGCACGCCTTTAATCCCAGCACTTGGGAGGCAGAGGCAGGTGGATTTCTGAGTTCGAGGCCAGCCTGGTCTACAGAGTGAGTTCCAGGACAGCCCAGGCTACACAGAGAAACCCTGTCTCAAAAAACCAAAACCAAAAACAAAAACAAAAAAAAAAAGAAAAGAAAAATAGCCTTAAGCAAAATACAGAGATACTATTTATTGAAGCGTGGCTTCTGAAGAAACCATGCTTTCGGGGGGCTTATGCAGCTCTCCCAGATCCCAGCCCACCTGGGGACAGAAAGTCTGAACCCTTCAGCATGGACTACAGAGAGGAAGGAACGACAACAGATGCCAAGTGTAGGTGCTCTGCACAAAGGCTACTTGGTGAGCTGACTTCCAGAGTTGCTCTTAAGCAGCACTTGGACGCTTTACATATATTCTCTGCCTTACAATGCAACAGTGTTCACTGCTGATTGGTTCATTTCATTTCTCCACTGAATTCTACTAGCATGAGGGGAGGATCTACTGCCTAGGAACAGAAATCCTTTGGAAGAAAACACTGCTTATTTATGAAACCACTTTTGAGCATGCACAGATGAGATGAGATGACCTCTGGGTAGTAGTGTGCACCATCAGTATAAAGAGAGGCAAAAACAGCTGTATAGATTAATATGTCAGAAACGTATGTTATTGCTAATAGCTTAAAAGATCAAAAGAACAAAGACTTGGAGTTAGGTGATACAAAGGGATCCTAGCTGCTTCTAAACTGTACATATTGACTAGTAGTTTCTGCCCCACCCCCCAAAAAAAACACAAAAATACATAATATATGTGGCTAGTATAAAATTGACTGGTGATGCTGACATTTTTAAATCAACACATGTTTAGAAATCAGGTTCAAAATCAGGACCTGGGAACCCAACAGGCTCTGGGCATATTCATCCACAAACAGCAATTGAATGTCAGCATAACTTTGGGTCTTAGACCTCAAAGACAAAAATTAACACTAAGCACCACTAGGAGGCAAGGCTCATTCTAGGTCTCTACGACCATACACACCTCAACTATAATATGAGAAAGAAAGTGGCTATCTTCTATATGAAAAACTTAAAATACTAGCAATATAACTGAACTTGCCTAAATATATAGCTACTAAATAGCAAAGTAGAGATTCAATGCAGATGTTTCTAATACTGATGAACAGTCTACCTCATGCACTCATCTCATGGTATTTATCAAGTGATCATTATGCCAGGCCCAGGACAGCAGTGGAGGAGACAAAGGCCTACGTTTGTAAATCATGCTTACTCATCAAGACAGCTGCCGGGTACTTAATAAGCAATGCATAAGCTTTTGATTAGACATGACCACAAGGAAACGAGTAAGGTGGCATGCTGAAATGTGACAGAGATCAGTACATGGGCACTAGAAGGTTCTGGAAAAGGCCTGTCAGGAGACTCTCTGTTGTAAGTAATGAAATGGAACCAGCCAGACAAACTAGAAGCCAAGGATTTCAGACAGAGGGAAAACCAGGGTCAACAGCTCTGCTGTGCTTAAAGGAACAGGGAAAAGAACATCAGAGACAGTGTAAAGTTTACAGTGAGTTACAGGACTGATGTGCACTCAATCGGGTTAAATGAAGGTGGATTATTTCAAGATTTTGTAGACCCTAATGACTTTAAATTTTGTTCAAATGAGATCAAAAGTCAATAGTCACTCTAAATAGTGTAAGACATGGTATTGACAGTTTTATGCTGGGAACAGGTTAAGAATGACTTGCAAGAAAATCTGAGTGGAAGCAGGGCATTCGTTTAAAGACTATTACAAGAATCACTGCACAGATAATGTGGAACTGGGAGGCAGAAGAGCCAGAGACTAATATGAAGGCTGCCTCAGCAATTTTCACTAGAACCAGTAAGCCTGATGTTAGATCAGTGGTGACTAATGAGGGACAACGCTTTTACTCTCAGCTGGGAGAGAGCTGGCAATGTCGGGAAACACTTCCGTTTGTCACACTTGGAAACACTTCTGGTTGTCACACCTGGAGGCAAGCTACTGGCTTCTAGTGGGTAGAGACTTGAGGTTGTTGCCAAACATCCCAGAACACACAGAGTATCTATCTTCCTACAATAAAGGAAAAAAGGAAGGGAGGAGAGACATGAAAGACGTTAAGAAAGAAGAGAAGGGAAGAACAAAAGGAGGCAAGAATAGGGGAGAAGGGAAGGAAGGAAGGAGAAGGAGGAAAAATATGAAGATAGAGGGAGACAGAAGGAGAAAAGTAGGAAGAATAAGAGCATGGGAGAGGGGGGATTCAGAAACCTAATAACTAAATGAGTCTTGAGAAGGAAAACAATAAACAAAATGTGTGGGGGTGAGATATTTCAGTGTGTTTTAGAGTAGTGCTGAGAGGCCATGGCAATCCTGGAAGATGAGTTCAGAGAAGTAGAACTGAGGTGTCTGACTTTAGATCAGTTGAGAGAATGGTTGTGCCACCTACCAAGATAGGGAAATTCTGAGGGGGAGAATCAGGCTGTTGGAAAGTGGATCACCATCAAGAACTGGGTTTGAATATCATGCTGAAGATGAGTTCTGAGATACTCAAGAGACATCAAGAAGACCGTTATGTGTGAGCAGTTTTGATTGATAGGCTCTACCTAAGCAAGACGATACTTGAGGTGATGAAAATTTGAGCTTTATGTACACATTTGGAACTGATTGAGATCACAGAGGGAGAGATCCTGGAAAAAGGATGATGAGAAATGACAAGAGGAGAATAAAACTATGATAACGAAGGAGCAAAGGATGAAACAGTAACACAGAAAACAAAGACGGTTGATTATAGTAATAAGAGGAAAAGAAGGAGTAGTATCATGGGTGCCAAGAGAGAAGAGGATTGTACATCAGGAAAGAAACACTGATTTGGGTCGGGATAAAAGCTGCCAAAAGCAGAGGAGGAAGAAGCCCAAGACACATCCATCAGCTCTGCCAATGTTGAGGCTGTGGGCGGCCGTCAGAGCTCCTGCTCGTATGAAAGCAGCTTCAGAGTCATGATGGGAACGGAAGCCATTGTGAAATGACTGACAAGTGTCAATCATGGAGAGAAAATGCAGAGCTCTGTAAAAACAAGTCAACAAGGATGTTAGCCACTGGGGAGGATGCAAAATCAATGGGGTTTGGTTTAGACTCAAAATATGTAGCACATTGATATCCTGAAGAAGATCATCAAACAAGAAAAAAAGGTAAATCAAAGGCAACATCCTTCCAAAAGCAGAAAAAAACTGGAAGCGAAGGTGTGAACGTTGCAATTTAAGGATATCTCCTCTCTTAAAATAAAAAAGTTTATTTAGAAGACAAGAGACTGAGCAGTGGTGGGGCACGACTTTAATCCCAGCATTCAGGAAGCAGAGGCAGGCAGAGCTCTGAGTTCAAGGCCAGCCTGATCTAAAGAGTGAATTCTAGGACAGTAAAGCTACACAAAGAAACCCCATCTCAAAAAAAAAAAAAAGAAGAAGAAGAAGAAGAGGAGGAGGAGGAGGAGAAGGTGGTGGAGGAGGAGGAAAAAAAAGACGACAGGATAGCTTTTTTTTTTTCTCTCAATATTGCCTCAATTAAAGGAGGTTAAGACATGAACTAAAGGAATAGAAAGAAGAAATCTAAAGAGAAACAAGCCCAAAACAGGGGTCCTTAGCTAGTTGCAGTGGTAGCATAAATCGATGACTGTCTTAACAACCGTTTGTTCGGGGTCTGAAACGTGAAGTCTTCCCACTAGAACCACAGCTGTCTAAGCAGTATCTTCATGGCCTACGTCTGAGGATTACTGGAGATGGACATGCAGCAAGTGCTTACCCAGACCACTAATCTCATGTTAGCATAGCCACTTACTCACAAGGACCACAGTCTAAAGTCTTGGTCTCTTTCTCTTGTCTCCTAACTCCTATCAAACAAATTTGCCTTTTTGCTTTTTTAAAAAGCAAAAAGAAGATATAAAATTGTTTCTTCAGGGTATTGCCAGCATGTCTACAATGCTACTCCGTCTGTGTCTAATTTTTCGCCTTTATTCCTGTTGTGGTGACTCAGTCAAAATCCAATGTCTCCATTTAAGCTCTACATCCGAAGCAATCCTTCCTTCCCAGGATTGTTGTCCCTGCAGATACCTTCATGTTTCTGTCTTCTGTTGCTACTCCCCTTTGGGAGACTCCCAATAATTACAAATGATGTATACTAGCATCTTTACGTTTTGAAGGAAGAAAAAGAGAGGAGTAGAAAGTGGAGAGAAAGGAAATGAAATACAAAAAAGGAGACTCCATGCAGCCCCTTTAGACAGTAT
Source organism: Mastomys natalensis (assembly GCA_021653895.1). NCBI lineage: Eukaryota > Metazoa > Chordata > Mammalia > Rodentia > Muridae > Mastomys > Mastomys natalensis. The sequence goes on along the minus strand of JAJTUV010000292.1, from coordinate 2,515,734 downwards.
TCAACCCCAGCATGCAGATTTCTAAGTGAAGTCTGATGTGGTTGTGTGTCTAACTATCTGCTGACGTGGTTCTACCTGCATCCACTGATGTACCTAATTCACATCTCAGCATATTCCGACTCTGTTTCATCCTCATGACTCTAGTTCCATAGTGTACTGCTTTCCATTCTGCTACTAACTGGCCACGGTTGAGTTATCATGCCTGACTTCTGAGAAACTCTCCATGCCTTGATATTTCATTGTTCTTTTTTAATTTCGTGTATGTTTATATATTTGCATCATTTTCTCCTTTCCTTTCCTCTCTCCAACCCCTCCTTCCCTCCTGCATTCCCTTTCAAATTCATACCCCCTTTCCTTTATGTGTGTGTGTGTGTGTGTGTGTCTGTGTCTGTGTCTGTGTGTGTGTGTGTGTGTGTGTGTGTGTGTGTGTGTGTGTGTGTGTATGAAAACAATGAATATATAACACAGGAATGTAAGAGCCATAGGATCAGAATATCTGCTGCTGCTGTCTTTTGTTGCTCCTGAATATATAGCTGACTTTACACTGTAAAACTACTCTCTCTCTCTGGGCAGTGGTGGCACATGCCTTTAATCCCAGCACTTGGGAGGCAGAGGCAGGTGGATTTCTGAGTTCGAGACTAGCTTGGTCTACAGAGTGAGTTCCAGGACAGCTAGGGCTATACAGAGAAACCCTGTCTCGAAAATAAAAAAAAAAAAAAAAAAAAAAAAAAACCTACTCTCTGAGTGTGTCCCCTCAGTCTCTGTACCTCTAAATTTGTTGTAGTGACTTATCCACCTCTATACACATTCCAAGACATTATACTCCTCAATAGTGAACCATCTATTTTTATCTTCAATCGATTAGTAACTTTCAGCCTATTGGGTGAATCGAGGGGCTGGAGAGATGTCTGAAAGGTAAGAGCATCTGTTGCTCCTGCCCCAGATCCAGATCCAATTCTCAGCACCCACGTCGTGGTTCACAACCACCCATAACTAGAGTTCCAGGGGATCCGACACCCTCTTTCTGACTTTCTCGGGCATTCACACAGTGCACGTACATACATTAAGGCAAAATATTCATAGACATAAAATAAAATAAATAAACCTTAACAATTTTTAAATAAACTGTCAGACTGGAGCTTGTTTCCTCACATAAAGCCCTGTGGTCAGTTCAGAATACCCTCTGCCAAAATAAATTCACAAAAATTTCAGCATTACCCAACACCATCTTTAGAATTATCTGATGAACCCAAACCTACAGTTCTATAAATCAGCAAAGCACATGGACAGACTCCAGAACGTTTTTCTTTCCATCTCCTCGGTGCAAACCCATGCCTGTGTTCGGCACTTTTTACTCCTAAGCTCTCCTTCTGAACTATGAAGCACTGCTGCAGCTTGCATTGTCCTGCCAGGACCTCTTCAGTAACACTGTGCCTCCACACCATAATAGTTAGAGACCAGCACCTACAACTCTAAAATGAAACAATCTCCCCTAAGAGAGGTGACTCTGCATCTGACGTTGAAATCACAGAATCTCCTTATGCCACACAAGCTCATCCTGGCCTCTGTTGGATTCTGAAGCTAGGTATTCTTCTAATTAGTTTCACAAACTAGAAGTCGCTTCTGTGCTGTTCACTGTTTCCTCGTACTAACAAAACATCTTTATCCTCTCCTTCCACTTCTTGTTTTACCTCCTCTTTGTTTGGTGGTGGTGTTTGGGCTTATAATTGAACATCTACTGTTGACTTGAAATTTTTATATTAATAGGCTATAATATTATACTCTATCAAGCTGAAGACCACTGCATGTGGAAATTTGATTAAAACACATTCAGAATTTTAATAACAATGTATCACCTACAACAAAGGGCTAACTTACTTGGCCAAGAAATCTGGACACATTTTCCCAATATACACTCTGAACGAAACAGTTTTCTTCCATTATGTAGAATTTTAGACGAACAATTCAATTCCTTGTCTAGCCTCCAACTAATTACCTCATAGAAAACTAACCCTATTTCACGTTTCTAAGCATATCTCTTACTTTATTCTTGGGTACCATGAATTAGTCGAGTACTTTTTCCTATTATTATAAATGTAGAGACAGAAGCAGGTATACATTCATGCAATTCAAATCATTAATTGATAAAGACTAAGAGTATTCCTTTAAATCTGAGATTTCAAAAGAATAACAAAAATAATATCTTTGAAAGTAGGATAAATTCATAAATTTATGAAGAAAATAATCCAGCTGTGCCTCAGAAAAAAGAATAGATAGACCCCAAATAAGGAGAACAAAAGAATGCTTTTGTGAAGATGATAGAATCAAGAAGAACATTTGATATTTGATAAGAAAAAGGAATGAGGAGGAGGACTCCAAGTAGCAGAAGCATCATAAATAAATGCAGCTCTTTGAGAGATCCATTTTATGGTTCTTAGATACTTGCTGGGCTTCCTGAAAGAATATAAGGATGGGTTTTGTCCTTATCATGTTAGTACACACCACCTATGACATGTTCAATTTGTTTCTTGTTAACAGATCCCATTGTACTTGTAGTATATTAAGAAAGGCTGGGTACAGTTTCCAATTACTAATGTACTTTACTTATTCAATCATCATAATCTGTCAAAAAATGTCTAGGATGCCAAAGACCTGTTTTGATATCCAGGGGATAAACTGAGGCAGGCAACAGGGTGTGGCATTGGGAGCAGGGTCAGTGCTGATAGCAACAGAAGGGAGCTGCTGCTGATAGCAGCCAGCAATTACAAAATTACACAGCAGATTTTTCTCTGAAGGAACAAAGCTTTACTGGGGTTGGCACTCCCGTGGTCAGTGAAAAACTCAACCTTTTAACTTTTAGGGCCAGCAAGAAAGAAAAGGAAAAAGAGAAAATTCATACACACAAAACAACACACACACACATAAACACACACACATACAAACACACACACACATACACATAAAACACACAACACACACACACACAAACAAAACTGATGAATAAAGCAAAAGGCAACTCCACAGTAACTTTATACATACAAATACACACATACATGCATGTATGCAGACAGACAGATATATATACATTCACACATAGAATGTATAGAATGGATGGAACAGCAAGTAGGCCCAAGCATATCATACATACACATATATACACACTTACATACATACACTCACATATACAAACATACATATACACATAGTGGGAAGCAAACTCCAACAACTTTCATTTTCATTCATAGCTTATTTATCCCCGAAAAATCTTTCAAACTGGTAAAATTACAATGTGATTATATTCTATATTTTCTAGTGAATGACTATGAAAAAAAAACAGTATGTTCTCCAATACCTTCACAAGATATACATTACATAGTACAGGTAAGGAAACAAATTATTCCCAAAAACTCACATATATTCCTAACTAAGCAACTTGTTATAGATTAACAGAATGTGAGCAAGCAGGCAGTTTTATCAGCCGTTTCTCTTACTGGCCGGCAGCAAACTGCAGTTATAAAGAAAGACTAATTATTTTATTATTTATCTTAAAAAGTAATCTTACAAGAATCTTAAAATAATCACAAATCTAAACTGTATATAAAAATCAGCCATATCTACTTTAAATCCTCATAATGCATATCTACTCATAAGCAATTCTTATTAAACCATATCAAGAAACTGAGGCCAAAAATGGGCATAAGAAATCAATCATCCAGCCTCAGGGAGAGTCTTGTCAGCCAGTTCTGCCATTGTTCTTGTTCCCTGACCTTAAAAAGTCCCTGAATTAAAAGAAAAAAAAAAGTCCCTCACTTTAACCTTATTAAGATAGTAGGCCTAGGATTTTCCATACAATGACTTGGAGCCTAGAGACTGATACAACGAGACATACCTATCTAAGCCTAGGCTTACTGGCTGCACAATTTTAATGTCGTTTCAGAGGCTCAAATCTATTTTAATAGCTGTAATGGAGTAGGTCTTCAAAAAAAAAAACACATTTATTATTCAATAATACTATTTTTTAATCTCTAAGTTCTATTCATTGAGAATTTTTGTATGTATACTCAGAATACTGATAAATTTAATCATTGTTTCCTACTAGGGAAGGACTTAGTGGTCTGATTTTTTTACATAACTCAAAAGTTAAAAAAAAAAAGAGTATGCCTTTTTTCAATCGGAGCAGTATTAAAAACTTCAACTAGCTTCGCTAAAATTTTATTTTCCAAATGCTTTTTAAGGATGTGGTCATCACAACAATATACATTCTAAGTTCTTTCTAGAGTGTTGACTGATCTTATCTGCTCCAGCAATGCCTTAAAGACTTCCAGCTTATCGTTGTGAGTGCCAGTGATATTGCCCAGTGAGGGGCTGGAAGCCCTCTTAGAGTTTTCATGAAATCCTTAGATTAAGGGGATGTAAAGACAACAAGCAGAGGAAAATTCCGTAATATCACGTAGTCTTCAGGACACGTGGTCCTCGGGTCGTTCCTCTCTGAGGTGCACCCATTGTGACTGTGCTAACCAGTGCTGCCCGCATTCCATGAGTTCTGAGGCCATTTGTCTTTCTTCTGGTTTTGCCCTTGGCAAGAATCAATAGGAATCGAGCACCCAGCATCCTTGTGACACTGACAGAAGGAGATAGAGAGGATTTTCAATCTGCCTCATCTTTTCATTGCTGGACAGCTCCTCTTGGACTGAGATTTCTCAACAGCATCTGGGGTAATTCCAGCTTTTTGCTATATGCACTGAGTACAGTGGAACTGGGGAGAGAATACATTTCTTGACTGAAAACTCCTAGTAAGTTCAGGGATTGCACAAACCACAGAGAATTAGATCAAGTTTCCTTTAAATCAGAGGTTTAATTTGTCTTTATCATTATGTATGGAAGTCTATCAAACCCGTGTCACTGCATTATGTTCATTGTTATAGATGTATTTTTCTAAGAAAGTGGTACATAGGCTGAATGGGTTTCAAAGAGTCCATAACACCCAAAAAACCATAAAACTAATTAAGAAGCATCCACGAAGTGCCTAGACCTTCAAGTCTAAAAGATATCACAGGTTGTCCATAAAACCCTTTAATGAATACTGATACCCAAAGTAACTTCAGAAACAAAATTATCTTGCTGATGTTCCTTGATTTTGCACAATTTAGAAATTTTCCCCTTTCGTGGTATTTACTTCTTGATACCCAACTCCATAATTACATTGTTGAAAGTCACCTCCTTTAAGACTTAAATTTTCTCCTCTAAGAAATTACTCAGCCCTCATAATGTTGCCTGCTTGTTTCAGTCTAATCCCACTGGCTACTCAGTTTCCTAGCTAGGGCATGTCTCACTTCAGCTTGGGGCGGGAGGTCTGTCTGAAATATGTAATGTACTCACTGTGAGGTCCCTGAATCACCTGAGCCCCAGACAAAGATAGTGATTCAACCGAACGAGCTATTCACTGGAGCCATACTCCAGACAGCAGATAGAACACAGGTTTCCCCACCTAATCCTAGAGACAGCAATGAAATGAAATTTAATTCTTCCTCTGAACAAACAAAAACAGTTAAAGAATGATCTGCAAATTATCCTAAAATAATACCTGGGAGAAGTAGAACAGGCAATGTCTGGGGGTCTATCACATGCTATGAAGCTGCATGAAAATTTACCACCTCTACCAGTAAAACCAAGCTCCATAAGGGCAGGTTATTTTGTGCCTGGAAACTGAAACAGTTTGAATGAATATGTTAAATGATGGGTTTGAAAATAGATTAACTAGGGCTGAAGAGTTGGCTCAGTGATTAAGAGCACGCACTTTTCTTCCAGAAAACCCATGTTTGGTTTCCAACACACACGGTGGCTCACAATCATCTATAACTCCAGTACCAGGGGATCCAATTCCTTCTTCTGACTTCTGTTAGCACCAGGCATACATATGGCACACAAACATTCAGGGGGAAATACTCATGCACAATTTTTAGTAGTTGTATATAAATTGACTCAAACACAAAAAAGATGAACGTGCTAAGGAAAGGGCATGAGAACAAAATGTTACTTCAATTGCCGGCCAAATGGCTCATCAGATAAAGACATTTTCTGCCAATGCGCACAGGTACACACACACACACTCACACACACATACACACACAAAACATACACACTCACACACACACTAACACAAACGCATACACACAAGCACATACAGACACACACAAATACATAAGTAGTAATAGGAGGAGTAGAAAAAGAACTGCTTCCCTTTGTATCCTGCAACCTTTATATTCCATTAATCCTCTCAGTATTAACTTTTACCATGACTGCTGCGTCTTGTTCATCATATTTATTCTCCCAACTCACCTAATGTATTCTGTCTCTGTCTCCCTTTGTGTACATACCACGTGTGTACACACGTTCATATGGGTGTGTGTGTATGTGCATGTGGATTTGCATGCATGCGCGTGCACATTCGTGTGGAGGTCAGAAATCAGTGTGTTATATCATTCTCCATCAATTTCCACCTTATTTTTCAAGACAGGATTTCTCACTGAACCTAGAGATCAACAACTGGCTAGACTCTAGGCCAACTAGCTCCAGGGATTTGCCTCAGTACCACTAGGGTTACAGATAAAAGCAACTATGCCCAGCTTTTATGGGTGATGATGATCCCAGCTCAGGTCCTCGTGCTTACAGGGCAGGTATTTTACCAGCTGAACTATCTCCAAACCCTTGCCTTGCTTTTTAATGATTTTCTTTCCATCCTTCAAACCTCATCCTGAAAGCGACCCCCTCCATAAAGCCTTCCCTGCCCCAATCAAGAGCTTTTCTTCACACCTGTGCACACTCCTATTGTTAAACTTACTACATGTGTTGTTAGTGTTAGCCTCCCACACAGTATTCCTCCATTCCTACCAGATTATCTGACAGTCTTCAGTCACGAGCAGATGAGTAGAGTTGTTTAAGGAACAACTTAAGCAAATGCCTCATCATCTCTAATTTTCTATCACTAGACACTCCACATTGAAGAAAAGACAACACTGACTGTCATGTGATCTTCGGTGTGAAATTTCAACAGACAGATTCATCACTGATTTCATTTCAGATATTACTGAACAGACCTGGCCTGGTCTAAAGCCCAGGTTCTGGAAGCCTGTGGAGAGATGTGGCCTGAACATCTTGTGAAAGAACCTCAGTAGCTTCCTGTCTTTGGCTATATCACATCATCTTTCTCATTATTTCTCCCCCCATGTGAACTCCTCATATTTTTCCATTACTTTATTTATTCACTTTACACCCTGATCGAAGCCGCTCCTCCTTTTTCATTACTTAAAATCAAGCAAATTATTCAAGAATTTTTCATATTCATTTAAACTATAGATGTTTGTATCTTTCTAATATTCCTAGAAGTAACACCTACAGAAATGCTGCTACATATGCAAGAAATCTCTTATGAGGAAATTTGTTGTAACATATTTATAATTTAAAAATAGAATGATAACAGATATTCTATGCATCAAAAAGAAAGTATAATGCAATTTAACCATTAAATATGTAAAAATTAATCTATATGTACTGACACATAAACCTCATTGTTTTCAAGGAAACAAGTTAGGTTTACAGAAACTCATTTTTTTTTATTTTTATAAAGTATACAGAGAGCCCTATTTTTGCTCACTTTTATATGATAAAACCAGTAAATTCAAAAGTATTTTGCAAAAGAGTTTAAAGTAAAGACAATTGTCCTTTTTTTCCTGATTGCACTTTTTAAAATTATATAGGCATGTCTCCCTAAATAACCTCTAGTCAGATCATAGACATTGGGTAATACAATGTCTGCAGCTAATAACCCACCTAATGAAGTGTTGGGAAATGAAACCAAATGATTTCACAGACAGTTTAGTCCTGATTGGTCTCTCGGGTTGTCTGTCTCCTGTAGCTGAGCTTAAATTCCTTCTACAAGCATAAATCAGCAAAAGATAAATTTTGCACCAGAGTAAAGTGGAGAAGTCGTCTGGATTTCGCATATCATTTTGCCTGGTAGCAGAAAGGTAACATTACTTCACCATATTGCAAGTAGAATGGTCATTTTTTAAATGTCATCTTCTTTCATGGGTTAAAAAAAAAGGGAAAGAGTAACATAATTTTGTTCTTATAGGTAGCAAATCGAAACATGAAGACCATGATTCTGCTGCTTTGTGTTCTAGGATCAGCCCAGTCATTACCAGTAAGTGCGATGTGTTTACTTTATGTTCTGTCCAGCCTGCGCCGTGTCTTCACAGCCATTCATCTATCTCTTTGTGCCTTTCTAGAAAACCACCCTGCTCTGTGATCCAGTTTTTTAAGTATCCTAATTTAATTTTCAAAAAAAAAAATATGGTAAACTAATAAGATGTTAGTGTAAATTTCAATATTTTGCATTTCTTAAAATGCATCCATGCTACCAAGGAAGAATTTCAATTGTTTTGGCAAAGCAACATAGCAGACCTGAGGGACAGAGTGAGGAACTATTTTATGTTTCAAAACAAAATTACAATTTTCTTGGGGACTGGTTATTTGCTCATGACTAAAAGAGTAAATCATAGTTCTGGTTTTTCTACTTGATAAACAAAGCATCTAAATCAGATAAACTCTTAGCTACAAGTGTGTGATACACGTTATAAAATGGTGAATTTTTTTTTTTATTCAACACATATCATTACTAGGGGGGAAGAGGATTGGTGGTCCATCCATTCTTTAGTTGTCCTAAGTTATTATACAGACATAGAGATGGAGTATTTTATCTGTACATGGGCTTCTCTTTGATCACGATGCTTAAGATATACAGGGAAAAAATAAAATAGATCTACTATGAACAAAAGATAAGAACCTTCAACTCGGGTGCCACTTGCATACTCACCTGTACAACCAGCAGCAACCCATGGAAGACTCTAGACAGCAGACGTGCCCTGATTGCTAAAAACACAGTAACGAGGGCAAAACTAGGGGACAGAAATCCCTGACAGAATTCACAGTGGCTACACATAGCAAATCATTGTTTAGAAAAATTTCTGTGGAAAAAAAAAAAAATGAATAGGGAGGAAGAAACAAAATAGAAATGGCCAACACATTATTAAGAAGTTCTCAGGACTAAATCTTTGGGGGTGAGGGGGAAAAAAGCAAAAGCAAAAAAATACCTAAAATGACCCAAGAGCTGGTATCCGCCCTCTGGGATGCATCCAGCAGCAAGCGCACTCTGGGATCAAACTGGAGGGCAGGGATTGTTGTGTTCAGGAACTGGGGTCACTGCAATGGTCCTAGTACTGACTCTGACACTCACCAGGTGACCTTGCACAGGTCTTCTCTTATGTATAAAACATTTTTTAAAAGCCACACAGCCGGCAGTGGTGGTGCACGCCTTTAATCCCAGCACTTGGAGCCAGAGCCAGGCAGATTTCTGAGTTCGAGGCCAGCTGGTCTACAGAGTGAGTTCCAGGACAGCCAGGGCTACACAGAGAAACCCTGTCTCGAAAAACCTAAAAAAAAAAAAGACAAAAAAGAAGAAAAAAGCCACACAGCTAGTCCACCTGGGATTGCAAGGTCATTTTCATTGTGAGTCGAACAAATTTTAATACAAATGTAAATTACTCTGGCAGGAAAGACACTGGATTTCCATTACAGGATTGGCATGCCACATGCAAGCCAAAAGCCGGAAGCCTTTAGAAAATGCAGTAGGACTCATGGAAGTTTAATTCAAATAATGTAATGGGGAAACAAAGCAAAGGTGCATAGTACTAAGACTCCAAGTGTAACACAAGGCCTAGCAAAGCAAAGGAACAGTTTCTGTAGATAAATGGCAGCCAGGGGCCCCTGGAACCCAGCTTGTCCTGGCTTATTTCCTTCTCCTCTTTACCTCCTTGACGTGGTGATTTCCCAGTCTCCGCTTCTGTCTCCTGCTAAGCATAAAACATTTAAGGACTTAAAAGTGCTCCAAAAGACATGGAGTTTAAATTCATAGTGTGGTCTGGGGGAGACCTGTGACCTTCCAAATATAAATGGATAAAGACCTCAAGCACATCCTTCCCGCTTTTTCAAATATTTATATTCGCAGAAGCAGCTTAGCCCTGCCACGGAGTTTCTCCAACGAAACCGACTACAGGTCAGGTGACATCACTACCTCAACAGCGACCTAATCAGGTAAGCGCCCAACAGAGACAAAGATTTATAAACTAGAAATTAAGCATATTAAGACTGGCAATTTTTTAAAAATCAGGATTTGCACAACCTCTCGTCTGAAAGAGGCTTTTTTGAGGGGGAGAAAGAAAGCCAATGTACTTGTTTTTGTATTTAAATGAAGAAAGCAAAGCAACCTGGTTCTTTTTCCTGTACGTGAGTTAGTTATGTGATAGGATTGGCTTAACAACTAAATATGCAATGCTTTGAAAAGTGGATGCTGTCACCTATTTACAAAACTGTGACCTGAGATACTGTGGCATTGCGTGGGATTTGGGGAAAACCTAACAAACAAATAAAACCCAAAGATTAGAGTTGTAGAGAAAAACCACAGCTAACCTCATGGCTCTTTCAGCCCCTCCTCACCCTCTTTCTCCCCCTCCCCTGTGTGTGTGTCCATGTGGCATGTATGTGACAGGCGTATGAATGTATGGAGAGCAGAGGTTGGCATGAGGTGTCTTCCTCTAGTGACTAGGACTGGCAGACCCTTGGGGTCCTCCTTGTCAACTTCCAGGCCTGGATTCCCAAACCCATGGAAATGCACATAAATGTGTGCACGAAGCTCTTCCCTCAGGTCCTCATGCTTGCATAGCAAATGCCTTACCCACTAGAACTTCCCTGAACCCTCTCATAATTTCCTTAAGTGTCATCCCCGCCAGCGAACTGTTGTGTTGCTGTAAAGGCTGATTTTTCAAGGTCTATTAAGTAACCTTGAAAATTGTGTTATCTTTTAGCCTCTCTGTTCTCCACCCCTTCAACTCCCATGTGCTATAAAGGACACTGCCTGCCTTGCCTTTGTCTAGACTCTGAAATATTGTCTAGATTCTGAAGTATTAGAAGTTCAAGCTATCTCTTTAATTATTGGGCATCATAGATCATACGAGTCAAATCATCTAAGTCCTTAAAGAACCTGTAGCTTATACTATTACAGACATTCTTTTTTTTTTTATTGTCAGGATATTTTATTATTTATTTATTTATTTATTTAAATCGTAATTTTTACTTGTTCACGCAGGGGTTATAAGCACAAAAAGGCAGGACTGGGGAAGGGAATGACACCAGAGCGCAAGTGTTCAGGAGGAGTACAGATATATTACAGACATCCTTTAGGGAAAAGAATTTTAAAATTGATGTGCACAATTAAGTACTAAAATAAAACTATTATAACTAAATAATAACCGTAAATAAATCACCTGATAAAACCCACAAGGTTGGCATACTACTAAGCCATCCAGAACAACACAGGATACGAGGAAGTCTCATGCAAACAATTTGAGGTAGTGAGGAAGTTTGAACCTTTCCGTCATTGATTTTGATGGAAATGCAGACCTTTGGAAGCAGTATAAATTACCTGAGACTACCATTGACACTGTCGTAGAAACAGATAATCTCTTCTCTAACACCCAGTTTCAATGCCCTGCAGGTTTTTCCTTCCATAAGTCTAATACCATTAACACAGCTGCTCACTCTGGGGTCAGACCTGCCATTGGTAAGTACTCTTTTAAACCCCTCACTCCCTATTATCTAATAAATCGGGCACTTGATACTGACATGGAGGAGATGTCAAGAACATAGAGCAGTGTCTGTCCACAGAGCACACGCACACCTATTCACTGAACATGGGCTGGAATAGGAGCAAGAGGAAAGTCAAAGAGAGGCAGATGGCATTCAGTAAATCTTTGAAAGTTTTCCTACTAAATCTTTATATAATTGACCATGATAACTGTCTCATCTTTAATCCTGATAACCTCTTCTCTAAGATCCTGCCCCAATTTCTACACCGGACCTTCCTTGATGTTCCCTACTGTGTCCACAAGCCAATAAACACTATGACCGTTATTGCCACCCTCTAGGATGACAAGAAAGGACAACAAGAGTTTCTCTCTGCTCATAGGACATCTGTAAAGATCCTTCTGTTTGGGGAAGAAAAATGGTTTTCTCCTGATTCTGCCAGTGCGCAGATTTAAAAATACTATTAATGCATGTTCTAGACTAGGTGTTTTATTCTGTATCTTGCAACTTTGTCTAGAAATACCTATGAAAATTTTCATTTCCTAATGGAAAAAAAAAAATCAGAAAATGTCCAAGAACCTTTACTGTAGCCAGAAAGGGGTAAATGACCTAAGTAATCTCAGGGGTACCAAAGGAAAACATTTAATTCCTGGGGAGGGAGGACAAGACAGCACTTGCAACAAAAGCCTTACAACAGAGTATGAAGCCCAGAAACCACATCAAGGTAGAGACAACAGACACCGAAATTGACCTCTGACCTCCACAAATTACATGCTGTGGCATGGGAATATATACACAGTAGATTTTTGTTATTTCTTTTTTTTACTTTTTAGTTTAATGTAGGGGCTTGAGAGATAATTCAGTGGTTAGCAACACTTGGAGAAGATCTACAGCAATCTAATAGAGAGAGAAGCTATGTTGCTCTCGGAGAGGACCTGAGATTCAGTTCCTTGCAATCACATAGATCAGCTCACAACTTCCTATAACACCAGCTCCAGGAGGCCCAATGTCCACTTCTGTTCTACTTAGAAACTTGCACTCATACACGCACACACAGACACACAGTATATACAACACACATGCATACATGTAATTAAATATAAGAAAGTCTTTGGAAAAATGAATGTAGAGGTTAGTAATAGACCTTGTGCTAAAAAATTAAATGAATATCTTCATTTCCTCTCATGATTAATTAGACAGCAATAAAATATTATGAACTTATGTGGGAAATTCTTCCTTTGAATGAATTTTTTTCCTTTAATAGATGTGCTTTAGGGTCCTAGGTGTTCAAACTGAAAGAAACATAATGAAAATCTTCTCTGATGCCCCACAGTTCAACCCTGCTGCTGTGCCTCACGGTGCACAGACACTCCCTTTCACCCTGGGACCACTGAATGGACAGCAACAGCTGCAACCCCAGGTAAACTGAGGCAAGGCTTCCTGAACCCTGAGGGCATCTTCTCTCTCAGCTGAAGCCACAGGGATAATGGATCGAACTGCCCATTTCAAAGCGTTGTATATATTGCAGATGATTTGCAGGTGTTTGGGCGGCTACTTTCACAAGTGGGAGAATGTGTTCCACACACCTTAAAATATGCACTTACAAAATGTTATTTTAAAGTAACTTTAAAGAAAGACTGCCAACTACCTTATTGGGGGACAATAGGTTGGTTTTTTTTTTTCAAATTTTTACCTCTAAACTCATGTTATAGTGACATCCTTAAAACTAAATCTATTGTTATATCAAAGATTGTTTCTTTTAAACTCATTCTTGGGCTTTTACGAAACAAAGACACATTTTTTTTTTTAATAATAAGAATCTTAAGAATAAATTTTGCCCTCTGAAAAGACCAAAGAGAGAGGCAAATGAAATGTGAACCTCTTTAATCCGTGATGCTGGTATAATTGGAATACGAACTGCCCAGTTTCAGCAGGCACGATTGCCTTAATTACTCCCCCCTAACCACTGAACCATGAAGGAATCGAGTCTGCTGTGGGGCAGGGCTACTGTGCAGAGTGGGAGAAGGGGGAGATCCACAGAAAACCTCGGTCAAAGGTCATGCTGGTGTTTATTAAATCAAGTAGGGTGGTGATTTAAAAGCTAAAATATTTTAAAAGAAACAGACTCAGCACAACACCTTATTCTCCAGAGTCAGAGGCACTAGTGAGCGTGTCATAAAAGGTTTAGTGTAGAAGATTTGACACTGCAGATTCCCCAGCAAGCAGGAATGTTAGGTCATTCATTCCTCATACTCTCTGGGGATTCTTCAATGTCTCTGGGTCATGCTATCACAAAGTATTTCTATGGCTTTCTCCCAGGCCAAACTCCATTTCCAACAACCTGCCTCATCTTATGTAGAGTGATAACTTTTGGGAATTATCTTATTACCATGTATTATACATAGTAATTGGCTATCATGACAGTCTCATACATGCATATGAAGTACGTTGATCGTAATCACCTCCCATTACTTTCTATGTCCCCCTCCTCGTCCTCCTCCTACTGGCTGCCTTCCTCTTCCCATATAGTCTCTCTGCTTTCATAGTGTGTGTGTGTGTGTGTGTGTGTGTGTGTGTGTGTGTGTGTGTGCGCGCGGCATATTAACCAATGAATTAACTTACAGAGAAGCATAGGTAAGGTATTAGTTACAGGAACATGGGTGACTTATCACTAGCCATATGACTGAAGAAAATGTCTCTCTGATACCCCAGCAAGCATTAACTGTCTAGAGAGAAAGAGAGATCTTCAGAGAGATGTGGGGGCTCATGGGCCCCTCCTATGTCCGTGACTGAATGGTGACAGGTAAGCGCTTATGTAGGCGATCACAGCTGCTGAGAGCCCATGAGTGTGACAGCCATGTCCCTCCCACAGGACAGCATTGTACAGTACTCTGTCCCTGCTTCCAGCACTTACATTCTTTCTGCCACACGTCTCTGGTTTCCCCTGAGCCTTGAAAAGGGCGGTACAGATGACCCATTTAGTCCTGAGCATTCACTGGTCTTTTTATTCTTAACACATCAGTTATGAGTCTGCCTTAGCTGCTGCCCACTGCCAAAAATGAAGCTTCTCTGACCAGAGACTTCTACTTTATGGGCATATATAGTCATAAATTATAATAAACATAAATATGGCCATGAACATAAATATTTAGAAAGGTATATAAAATTGGATCACTTTCAATGATGCAAACGTAAGGATATGGTTGCAGCCTTTAACTATCAAAGACCAACCCTGGAAAGAAACTATTCCAGAACCATGTAGCTCAAATCTCAGCTCTCTGCGAACAGCCTGTGTGGTGTGGGCAAGTTATTTTAACCCCACTCTGACTCACTTTCCTCAAAATTTGAAACAGGCCTTAATGTAGAAGCTTCCTCTAATGGTTACAAAGATTAAAAGACAAGGCATCTAAAACAGTCTGTGTCACACCGTAAGTACTCACATATCCATGGTGGATACTTCAAAAACTTCCAATCAGCAACTAAGACAATGAATTTCCTTAATAATTACACTGCTGAACAATTAGCTTTCCATTAAGAAGAGTTTTAGATTCGTGTTCTCCAAAATCATACCTCTCCCTTCCCTGCCCACCTTGAGGATTTGCTGTTCCCACTGTTATAGCTGCTGTTATATTTTGCTGTCAGTCAACAAGAAGCTGGCCAGCTTTTATAGGAAGATGTGTGCTTGTCATTGTTGGCCTGAATGGAAAAATAGTAAAGTTTAGAGCTAGTCAAACTCAAATCTGTCAGGGTGGTACATACTAACTTAATAGTCAATTTTGATATTTTTTCTGACACTATGAATTTTCTATATAAACAAAAATAAAATTGTAATAGTTTTTGGAGGAATAGAGAATACCACAACATGACAACTCCTCTTCCATTTCAGCCAGCAACTCATAACATTACCTAGTCATCTGTACCTCTCACTTAAAGATCTCAACTTGTGGCTGTGGGTTGCTGAGCTAGTGTAACCCATAATTACACAAACAGACACACACACACACACACACACACATACACACTATTATATTTTAACCGTGGGTTTTGTCCCTTTATTTTTCAGATGTTACCTATTATTGTGGCACAACTTGGAGCTCAGGTAAGACTATTGTTAATCAGATTGATTGTTAATCATCCATGTGCAGAATATGTCTCGTCTCAATTCACCAATCAGGCACTAGGATTCTAACTCACTTTGCACTGTGTAAGCACTACAATAGAGAGATCTAACTTACCTGGCCCTGACTGGCTGGCAAGTTGCAGTTTTAAGTTCTTCCCATGGAGCTTGAGGACCTCTTATAGAAGAATAGGTGGAGGATTGTGGGCCCTAAGAGTAGAAGAACTGCACAGGAAGATCAACAGAGTAAACGAAACTGAACCCTTGGAGCTCTCAGGACGAGATCACCAACCGTGGAGCTACCTAGTCTACACAGATCTACCTCCATGGGCTGAACCTAGGCCTCCCTGCACATATGTTGTAAATGTGCAGCTTGGTTTTCATGTAGGTCTCAAACATCTGGAGTGGGGGCTATCCCAAAACATGCAGCCTGTATATGGAGTACGGTCTTCTAAAAAAAAAAAAAAAAAAAACAGTTGTTCAGTTAAAAAGAAATGAGCCCAAAGAAGAGAGAAGTCATTTGAAATTTGACTATTCAGAAATAACTGCTAACGGTTTTGTGTTTGTCCTGCTCAAGCTTCCTAGTCTATGGACTCATTTAGAATACATTTATACCTGTGACTGTTTTGTAACTTGGTTTTAATGTAACAATAGTCTGTTAATATTTTCTATGTAATTAACTACTCCACTACCTTGGTATTTTGACAGTTGCATGGTAATTTGTTAATTTATCTAATAATACCATTATAATTTAATCAATCTCTATTTTGGAATTTGCATTATCCTCATTAAAATATTATGCATGGTGAAAAAAAAAAAAAAATAAGTTCTTCCCAGTACCATTTCAGTTAACAATGACACAGTCTCTTATAGACTCATCATTAACATCCACTCTGAAAATGAGTGAGATGTGATTGCCACACCCTCAGTAAATGAAGCAAACAGTCGCCCCTGAATCACTCTGACAAAATAATAATAATAACTTAATGGGGTGAGTATGATGACCATGATGTGAGGGGGTTTATTTTATCTCAAATCTATTTTAGCCATAAGTGCTTATTCCAGAATTCAAACATCTTTTTCTTCCTCTTCCTAATTGCTTTTGCAAACGTTACTCTTGAGCTCACTGATAAAATAACCAAAGACCAACATCTGCATCAATATCAGCATCAGATTAGAGCCTCATACTTAACATCAGAGACAAATATTAGTATAAAATCCCTATGAACTCTTTGTATTTAAATAGGCATATGTATAGCTTATTAGACTGCCCTGAATTTGCAATCCTCCTGCTTCAACCTCTCCAGTTCTAGGATTAAAGGAGTGTACCATTCACTAACCTGCTCCTACCAGCTCTTTGTTCCACATCTAAGTGTAGCTCAAGAAAAAACATCTGACAAGCCAAAAAGATTTAAGTATAGCATACTCATCAAATAATATTTGTGGTCATAAAAATACAGCTAAGCCTTAAATTTAAGAATAAACCAAAAAGAAAAATTATGTAAACTACAACATAACCACAAATAAATACTACAAGGCCATTTAAAATTATGTTTATTACATTAATTTGGCAGTGAAACAGCTAAGAGGTTTTTATGAGAATACTAAGAGAAAAGACAAAAATAACTATATAAAGGTTTCTATTACATGAAGAATAAATTTGTAGAAAACACCTGGAAAGACCATCATATGTAAATCATAGGATTATTTTTCTGTTGCCTTTGTATTCTCCAGGCTCCTTCCATTGTATATCTATCACTTAATTATACAATATATGTGCAAATATATTATTATATATTATATATAATTATACATATATATGTATGTATAATTTTCAAATAAAGTAAGTCACAGTTATTCAATAATAAACATGAACAGTCCTATATCACATGCTGACACAAATTTTGTGATATACATACCAGGCCATTTAATATATTGTTGAAAGAAAAATATTTCTTAAGGGTATTTAAAAGTATTTAAGTTTTTTAGTAATTTTATATAAATTGCATTGAATATATTAAAATTTCTCTAATTGCTTCTCTTTATTGTTTTACTTTTAGGGCACACTTCTAAGCTCGGAGGAACTGGTAAGAAGAAAATCCTTTAAGTCACTACTGTTTAAGTTCTTCTTCCCCCTTCTCCCAGCGTCATCTGCCCTTCCAGCTCTTTTGACCACAACCCCATCTAACTACCTTCTCTACAGTGAGCTGTGTGTTTTCAGGGCTTCTCACATCTCATTACTCCTTCTCACCTGAAAACTTTGTCATCTTTCTCCTACTGCTTTCCATTAATTTAACATTGCGTTAGCTTTCTATATATTGCTGTCAGACCCTGTGTTAACCTGGCAATCCACTGCACACTTTTAAACTTTATTTTGATTGACTTAAACTTTTTACTGAAGATTACATACTATTCTCCAGATGTTGAAGCAGAGTGATATAAATATTGACTCTGTCGGAAGGATTAACGCTGTTGTGCTTTCCATTATACGAGATTCTTTCCTTATTTTGGTAGGAGCTGAGTGAATTCTTTCTATAAACACTAATAATTGAAGGATAGAAATTAAAGTACTTATTCGCATCACTCATACTTTCTATGCAGTAATGCACGGGCCATGTTTAGAAACATCTGTTTGGTTGGTATGCTATCTAAACATAACAACAGAAGTAAGGAATTGAGGCAGGTTCACAGAACACAGTTTTTTTTAAGTGCTTTTCATATTATGAAAAGGGTATGTGATTATATTTGCTATACTACCCTAAATAATACTCCAGTCATGGATCAGCATCTCCTTGGCCAGCACTGACAGACAAACATTCCTTCTTCCTATTGTTGGGGAATTTTCACATAACAAATTCTTTAACAGATCTCTCACCTTTAGGCCTCACTATACAAAGGACAGACCTATGACAGAGCCATACAGATGAACTGAGGCTAAAATGAGTTATCTCAAAGGCAACAGAATAGGTAGATCCAGGTCCACGGCCATGTGTTCTATAGTAGTAGTAGTGTAGTAGTTTTCAAACATTTTTTAGTTCAATCCATGGAATAATGAAATTTTCATACAGCCCAACATACACACCTGATTTCACAAAATAATACTTACTCTTATATGGAATGTGTTTGAATAACTTCTGGTCTTCTCTGTTAGTCATAATTGTTGTATGCCATGATCCTCAGTTGAAATGTTCTGTGTTATAGCCTGCCCTCCTCATCTAGCAGAGATCTAGCTCTGCTTTCAGGATCTAAGTCTAGGACAAACGCTTCCCTATCAAGGATCTCCTCCCTCAGGTCACCTCAGGATGCCTTTGAGAACTAGCTTAAATTCATATTACCAGGCCCAGCCCAGACCTCAGCAGAGCCTAACCATGAAAACCTCTGAAAAATAGGTGTTTCTTCAGTAATCTCAGAAAATGCTCAGGCAGCTCAAGTACCAAGTGAATAACTGCTCCTGACCCAACACAGCGATGCCTTTGGAAAGGACGCCAAAGGGACCATAAAGGGACTCAAGCCATAAAGGCAATGTCTGGTGATCAACTTGCATTAATTTTTCCATTAACTTGTAGTCTTTTTTTTTTTAATTTTTGTAGGAAAAAGAAAAGTTGTCTTTTAGGTCAAAAACAGAGACAGAGCTTGTCAATATTTTGTGGATTTTCTCCTCATATCTCCAGTCATGCCTGATAACTTCAGACTCCCCTTTTGTTATGACTGCCTTGTATTCTGATTCCCTTTTTAAGGAAAATGAGCCCAGTAACAGAACCCAACACTGAAGCCAGCATCAACCTTGGCCCTGACAAGGGCACATTACTGGTGAATGCCATGCCTTTGTGATTTCTCTGACTTTAGCCCCTCCTTCTGCCACTCCTAACCAACCTGCTGTCCTCCAAGAAAGGATCGGTACCTGTAAATTGAGTCTTTTTCACTTTGTTTTCTGTTTCCTTCCCATCTAGCCCTGCTCCCAAATCTTCACTGGCTCCTTACCACCCCTTGTTCCCGGAGCCATTCCACCCAGTCAGACAGGGGCTAACCAGACTGCAGAATGGAGTCCCTCCTACAAGACAGGCAGGAGCAAACCCTGCCAACCAGGAACCACCCCTGGCCCATGTCACAACTCCTGAGTCACAGATGATGATGACTATGAAATGAGCACCCCTGCAGGCCTGCGAAGGGCACGCCACCGGATGAACCACCACGGACCCACCGATAAGTAAGTTGTCTAGGTAGAACATGTTGTCACCATGAAGGTCATCTGCCGAATGGCAAAGGAGTTCTTTGCTTATGTGACAAACGCAGACTCGGTTAAGGCAAGGAGCTTCTTATCACATGCAACAAGACACTAAGGAATGGTTACAGGCTACCAATCCAGTATTAACTCTAGATACATTCAGTTACTGATGTGACATCATAATATCACACACACACACACCACCACAACTTACATGCATGAACATGTACGTGGCCTATAACCACTTGGAATGAGGCCAGAATTTCTGCATGACTTTGCAAGCCACTGGCAATAGTCTCACATTAGCACAGTAGATAACCACCACCCCACACCACCACCACACCACCCCCGCCCCCTGCATTCCCTTGCCCTGCGTAAGCACAGAAGGCTTTTACCTTCATCTAAAAGGCACTTTGTTTCTTCTAGGAGCTCAGTAAGCTGTTTCAGATCTCCTCAGCTAAACCACCTCACAGTTGGAGGTTCCGTGTGAGTTGTCCTCATTCATCACACAGCAGAAAAGACTGAGACCCAGAGGAAGGTCTTAGGAGGTAGAAAAAGTCTTAAGTTTACCTGAAATTTTTCTTGAAATTTTAGGAGATATATTGAATGAAGAGAATCCCAAGTTCAAAACCATCATTAAATAGATCAATTTGTCTTTGAAATACTTCACAATGCCACTTCAGACAGACCTGGAAAATGTGTGTATTAAAATATATTTTGAAAACTGACTTTTTCCTTCTTTGGGCCTGAAAGAAACTTGGGTGACTTCAGAAACCGCATTACCTCAGCACACCTTCACATGACTTTAAGCCTAGAACTTCCTTCAGAATGAGAAGTTTCTCCCCAAGGGAGAGAACAGCACTGAGGATAAGCTCCAGGCCACTCACAACTACCTCATAACCTGCTCCCAGAGGAAACACTGTTTAACTTTAAATAAGCAAGTTATTTATATTAGTTCATGAGAAACAAACTGTCACAGACCTTGAGTGGCTCTAGAGTCAAAGCTACAACTGTGACGTTCAGCGTTTGATGTGGTACAGCTGAGAGTAGAAGACAACTTTGTAAAGGGATCAGACGGTGCACACTCTTGCCTTATCCACCAGAAAGGCAGAATGTAATCTGT
Organism: Mastomys natalensis; assembly: GCA_021653895.1. Classification (NCBI taxonomy): domain Eukaryota; kingdom Metazoa; phylum Chordata; class Mammalia; order Rodentia; family Muridae; genus Mastomys; species Mastomys natalensis. The sequence continues at coordinate 2,494,569 of JAJTUV010000292.1, read as the reverse complement.
CTAGATCTATATAATCCAGACCACTGCAGTTCACCAGGTTGAAATAGAGTCCCACTCCCCCACAGCACACCATGGATCAGCCTAACAGCATTTTTTCAGGATGTGTTTCTGGTCCCATCAGTATACAACAGACCTAAATATGCATCATGAAATGCATTCCATCCCAAGTACTTCAGTGGTTAAAGATTTACTATTCAGTATTTCATATCTATAAAATCTCACAAACATGCATACAGATTGGCATATTTTTGTGGTCAAACTTTCAAAAAAAGGGGGGGCGGGCAGCAAAAGAATCCCTTTAGTCTTGGAACTCCTTGTTTGAATACCAGAAGATACTATGATTCCTCCATCTGCTTCTACAAAGAATGTTGGAAATTTTTACAGCGTAAGATTCAGAGGGGTAGAATTAAAAAGTAAATATATATTTGACTATTATCATAAAAATAGATTTACTTTGCCAATACACCCAAAGGATCTTAGAGACTTTCCAGTGATCAAATGTTGAGAACAACTTTGAAGATGACACTTCTGTTCACTTTAATCCTCTCAGGTTACATATATTGATCTTCCTGCACAAGAATCCCCAATGATTGTTTTACTGTTGCAAATGTATGACCTAACACAGTAACTCTGACCAAAATCAATTTCACTCAATGCGCATCCAGAAATTAAAAATTGTAATGAACCTAGTTATAAATGCTGCATATCAAATACATTCCTGAGTGGAACGACTTCCCTGATTAACAACGCATCAGTGAAAACTGAAGCCTGTGTTACCAGTTTGACCATCTGATAACTGGTAGCATTTTTCTTAGACCAGTCTTCAGACTGGCTTCAAGTGTTCAGATATTCATTTCCTCTTGCATTAAGGACATAAATGCCTACTGTCAGCAAGTACTATAAAATGCAGTCACATAGTGATGCCAACTTTGACCTGTCACTTGGAAGGTCTCAGTGTTTGTTGCATGAAGACCCGAGAGTGACAATTGTAGCACCCCTAGAAGCCATTTCTACATGGAACAACCAGAAATAACTATCCATAAACCATGTAAACATACTGGCTAAGCCTAAACTAAATGTATCACCAATTTAATTTTCCTTAGGTATATCCAAAAATACTATGACCACACCAATGCTATCTGATACACATCATAGTAAGACAAAGGAAACCTAGAGTGGACAGAAGTTATAACTAGCTGTGGTTGAAATATCCCAATTATATCCTGATAGCACAGCCTGTAATCCCATCTGCCAGAGAGGCTGAGGCAGGAGGATCAAAAGTTCAAGCACTGCCACTGTTATAGAGAGAATTCAATTGCCAACTTAGTTAAACCTTCTCACAATAAAAACATAAAAAAGAACAGAGGGGCTAGGAAACATGGCTCAGAGGTTAACATGCTTGCCATGCAAATACAGTACTAGAGTTCAGATTCCCAGAATCCAGCGTAAAATGCTGGTGGGCACAGTGGCCTCCTGTAATTCCAGCCTCAGAAGGTAGAGAGAGGGTTCACCAGAGTGAGATGGATACGAAGACCCTGTAGGAAAGGTCTGAGTTTAACTGAGAGACCATGCCTCATTGAATAAGATGGAAAATCAATCAACAATGATTCCCGATAACTTCAAACCTCCACAGGATATAACCATCCACCCACACATGCAAAAATGCATAAACACAAACACAACTGAAAAGATGGGGGAAACGTGCTGGGTATTTGATTCATGGAGGTTCGATCCTCAGTACTGAAGATGTCTTACTTGTGTAAAACTACAAAATATAGGGTCTTGTGGTTTCATTACTAGCATCAGCTTAAGGTCTTGGAAGGGGTTCTATTAGTGAAGAGCCCTAGAGCTTAATCTTGCATTTTATTTTGTAATCATCCTAGTATGGCCTCATTTGATGGCAAGAAAGTCACCACAGTGCATCTTTTTTTCTGATAAATCCTACTCAAGAGTACCAAAGAGAATAGTATATGCCTAGGGCGCTCTGTGTGAGAAATATAAAGTACCCTTAGGACATTGAATCCTAATTTACTTTCAATCCCCAATTTAGCCATCAAAGCTAATAGACTAAAAGCAAGGTAATGGATGTAAATTCTAGAGAAGTTTTATTAATAATATATAATGCTAGCTTTGTGCATAATTTTAAATTTCCTAGTAGCCACATTAAAAAAGTAGAAACAAGTAGATTAAATTACTTTCCCTAAAATATTCTTATTTAAGACAACTAAAACATAATGAACACTTAATGTAACGTTACTGATGTCTCATTTGCCTCTTTCTATGCTACTAAATCTTTGAAATCTAATATTCATTTCCACTTAAGACACATCCTACGTTCTTAATGGTGACACGCAGACAGGCTGTGCTAGGTTGGAGAGCACGGGTCTAAACTTAAGGAAAGAATAACCACAGGTTGAGACATGCTTGAGAAAACTACAAAACTTTAATAGAAGAAATTTAAAAAGTCACAAGTCACCAATGAGATATTTCATGTATGTGGTAGAACTCATCGGAGTCAAGGTAACAGTTTTTTCCCAACTTGATCCATAGATTCAATGTCATCTTATCTAGAACCTCAGTAAAATATTCTTTACACCAATCTGAAACATAACATATATATATATTAAATAATAAATTCAATAAATTCTTATGTAAATGGATGGAACTAGAAAATATCATCCTGAGTGAAGTAACCCAATCACAAAAGAACATACATGGTATTCACTCACTGATTATTGGATTTTAGCCAAGAAGCTTGAAATACCCAAGATTCAACTCACAGACCACATAAAGCTCATGAAGAATGACGACCAAGTGGGGGGGCTTCAGTCCTTCTTAGAAGGAGTAACAAAATACTCAAGGGAGCAAATATGGAGACACAGTGCAGGACAGAAACTGAAGGAGGAGCAGACCATTCCACCTGGATATCCATCCTATGTGCAGTCACCAAAGGTAGAGATTGATGTGGATGTCAGGATGTACATGCTGACAGGAGCCTGATATAGCTGTCTCCTTAGAGTCTGCCAGAGTCTGACATACTCAGAGGCAGATGCTCACAGCTAACCATAAACTGATCATGGGGTTCCCAATGAGAGGATAGAGTGAAGACTGAAGGAGTGAAGGAATCGGACCCATGAGGAAACAACAATACCAACCAACCAGAGCCCCCAGGGTCTAAACCACCAGCCTGGGAGTAGGAACCCAGGCTCCAGCTATATATGCAAGGGAGCTATATATAAGTGGGAGAAGAGATCCTTGGTCCCATGAAGGCTGGACATCGTGGGGTGGGGTTCGAGGGTGGGGAGGTAAGGTGTGGGGGGCGGGGGAGTAGGTGGAGGTACACCCTCATATGAAGCAGAAGGAGGGGGGATGGGATAGGGAGTTCCTGGGAGGGAGGGGGGGAAATGGGGTAAGGGAGAACAACTGAAATGTAAATAAAATTTCCAATAATAAAAAAAAAAAAAGATTAACTGTGTTGAGAAAAGAAAAAGAATGGTAACTGAAAAAATCTCTACACTTTCTCCTCCATTTTTCTAAATGTCTTTAATTCTTTTAAAGCACATACAAAAAGCTCACGAATGGTTAGTATTTTAAAATAATCACCTCACATTTGCAAATTGCTATGATTTGCTAGAAATCTCCGCCCCCTAGTGGTTCTGAGGCTGTAAAATGATGTGTGGTCCACAAAATAGAAGCCAAGGAAAGGCTGATCCCGATTCCGAGACAAAGAGTTCTGGCAGAGAGTTAATTCTCAAACCGACAGTCATCCATAAAGCAAGTGTGGACTGAAGTAATTGTGATGGAAGACGGTTAAGGGTGACGTGGGACAAGTCAGTGCCCCGGGAAAGTAAGAGTATATTACACTTGTCATGCATAAAAACAATTAGAAAGAAGGAAACACAGTATCCAGCTGAGGAGCCTGAAGAACTTCATCAACCAGCAAAAGAAGTCACAGCAGAAGTCCATCAAAATGCACGTTCATTCTCCATGAAGCTCTGCATGACCAGTGAGCTCGCCCTAGGATGGCAGAAGCCACACTAAGAAGACTTTGTTCTTATCCATCACTCCTATTTTTCTCATCATTTTATTACCATTTTTGCTTCTAAAATTTTTATTTTGCTCCAGTTGAAATGTATTATCCCAAATTTTATAGCTTATATTCCCAAACTATTTTTCATAAGATTTGCTTTCACCCATTAGTCTCAATTGTTTAAAGCAAAATATTATTAGTAGTCTATATTTCATATCGGAATTTTGCCTTCTATTGATAGAGCAGGTATAGGGTGCTTACTGAGATTGCTGGTCCCAATATCTGACTGCTCTCTGAAACTCATCTCCTATTGCCCATCTGGAACTTGATGGCTAATTCTAATAAAGAACCTCCCCACATGGTACATTCCACCCTATAACAGATAAGAAGTGATTATTTTAAAGATAAAAATTAATCACAAATTAAGCATTAACAGTCCCTTCCTATCTGAAGAAAAAGATAAAAATTGAAGGGCAAGTAAGACGGCTCTGCATCAATCCCTGGGCTACACATGCTAGAAGGAAAATCAGACTCCTGCAAGTTCTTTGATTTCCACACATGTGCCATGGCATGTACACATGAACCCACACATGTACACACACACAACAACAAAAAATGTAATAAAAATAATCGTATGTGAAAACCCATGTAAGTGCCGTGTGCATGTGTGTGCACATATGTGCATGAACACTAAATTCCAAAATATTCTAGTCATTCTTCTTACTTTATGTTTAGGTGTGGATTGTCCCCACTTACACTCATGTGTGAACTCCTGGGCTCCAAGCAGTGGTGATGTTTTGGAGGGTTTGTGGAACTTCTAGACATGAGGCCCATGGAAAATGTTGTGCCCTATGGGTCGGCTCTGAGAAGTCTGGACTATCTCTGCTGCCGATCTATTTTCTAATCGATCCCAGTGTGACCAGCTCCAAGCTTCATGTCAGCAGCCATGAGAGACTGTACCTCCTCAAGCCAAGAGCAAACTAAATGTTCACTGTCAATTGCTCCTGTGGGATTCTGTCGTGGCAATGAGAGACGTAACTGTTACACTCTGCGTATGTGTGAAAGTTTTCATTTGAAAACTAAAATATTACAGTACTGCTACAAAGAGTCTGCACTATTACCTAAACTTCTGAGTCTCTCTTAACTCTTCTATTTGTGTACATGTATGTGAGGTACCTGTTTACATGTATGCACAAGGTACCAGAGAAGTACAGCAGGTGTCCTGCCCTGCAATCTCCACATTATCCTAAGAGGAGGTTTCTCACTAGACCTGGAGCTCTGCTGCCTCTGCCTCCTTAGGGCTGGATTAAAGGCATGCGTACTTTGTCTTCCAAAGGTTAATAGTCTTTTCACTAACATCTTCACAAGCCCTCAGAAGCCTGCAATATTTTCTAAGCTGCTGCAGCATAGTAATGGTAAGCCATCTTAGAGTTACTAATTAATTATCATGACTATTTCCTAAAACAAGAGTAAATAAAATCAGCATTTAAAAGTACAACAAATAGTACTAGTGTCCCAAGCCTCACCTCTTACTCGTTACTACCATATAGTGTTGGATGGCTACTTTCTCAGCTTTGGTAATTTCATTCTAAACCACCTTTGAAATACTTTATTGATTCTCCACACTTATTCACCAGTTTCCTGACATAGCTTTAAAAGGGAGTATCAGAAACCATTACCTGTGTGGGCATATCCAAATAAGAAGTAAAGTTGGAATTTCATGTTACTTTGGTTTTGGTTTTGTTTGTTTTTTTCTTCTTCTCCCTACTCCAACACCAGTATTGGTGCAAGGATTTGACCTTTTTTCCCTTTGTCTTTCTCCACTTCTCCAACATACTCCCAGGGGTGACAGTACTGTGTTTGGTACGAAAAGAACGTGCTAGGTTTTTTCAGAATAATGTCCATTTCAGTGATATGAAAGCTCTGACCAACTTCCTCACAGGATAGTCAGCCCTTGTCCATGAATATCGGATGGAAGCAATAGACCTGAGCGGGTGTCTAAGGTAAAGGAACTTAGCAAACATGGAGATTTTATCCCAGAGGGAACGTTAGCTTTCTCCTACCAGTGTGAAGTAAATTTATAGACAAACAGCCTTGTCTTGACAAGGAACAGACTGAAGATGCTTGTCTGTGAGTGAGTCTACGAGGCCGAGTAACTTCAGCCATGCCCTCGGGACTCCTTGTGGGAGTTTTGTGTGTTCTGTGAGCACCGTGTATGCCTGACCAGTTGCTGTGAGACTATTTAATAACGCAGTCTCTTCTCACCCGCTTCCACTTGTGGAGTGTCCACCAAGGAAATCCCATATACTATAATAAGTACCAGCACACTTTAGCACTACTCAAATCAGACTTTGTGTCAGCAAGCTTTACTTAGTTAATTACCAATCATTTTCCCAAGTCCACACCCTGTCTGCCCCACACACTGTAACTGTGCCTCATTTGCTTTTCAAAGGAATGTCTCGCCAGACCATCTGAAACTGGTTATTCTGTCTGCAGAAACATGCTCAGGGAAGCTTCGCTAGGCTCAACGAGCAGCTACGACAGGAGCTGAACATCACCAACTTCCACTCACAAATCTGATTACATCTCTTTAAACCGTTTATAACATTAAGCACATTTAACATGTTTTTACATTTCAATAAATTATTCTATGTGTTTTAACTAAGCCAAAGAAGACAGTGTGTACACACATGACATGCTGAGAAATGAAATGCCTCTCTCATACCCCTTTTTCTGTAATTTCTTATTTGTGTTAACTATTCCGCCACAGTTCATGACCCCAAGATTTGCAACCATCAGGAGCCTTTATCCTGCCCTCTTCCCCTCATGATCACATACAGTCAGATGTGAACTCTATGTCTACATCAACTCTCTGCAAAACTGTAAGAAATATCGGCATTAGTTATTTGTAGACTACTTGCCGACCTCCCTAACCCACATCAGGAATGTAATAATGACTATTCTAATTCTTTATGCCACAAATAGTACTGTATGTGTGTATGCATGCACACAGTTAATGAAAATTAATAAAATCTTTTTAAGAAAAAAACCTAACATTAGTATCTAATCTACAAGTTTTGACTGGACTTTACCAGTTTCCTACCACTCTCTTATTTTGATTCTGTCTGGATTCCATGTTTTATTTAAATGAGAGCCTTTCTCTTTTTCTTGTCCATTTTATGTGTATGTGTGTGATGTATGTGTTATGTGTGTGTAGTTTGTTGTTATGTGTTTTATGTACATGTGTAATTATATGTATTTGTATGTGTATGTGTGTGTATGTAGTGTGTATGTGTGTGTATGTGTACGTGTGTTTATGTATGTGTGTACTATGTATATGTATGTATGTTGTGTAGTGTTGTGTGTGTGTATGTGTGTGTATATGTGTATGTGTGTATGTGTATGTGTCTGTAAAGCCAGAGATAAAGGATGTAAATCATCTTCAACCATTTTCTATCTTATTTTTTATTCTTTAAATTTGATCTTTGAGGACTTTCTGAAGAGGATTCCATTTGCTCTGGAATTAAGCTCAACAATCAACAACTGGGACCTCATAACTAAAAACTTTGTTATAACTAAGGAAATGATCACTTGAGTAAAGGAAAAATCCACACAGTAGTAGAGAACCTTGGATAGCTACACATCTGACAGAAGATTAATATCCTGAATATTTAAAATACTGAAAAAAAACAAAACTCAAGGAACAACTAAAAGGCTAGAGTGATGGTTTAGTTGTTAAGAGCTCTTGCTCTTGCAGAGAACCCCAGGCTCACTTCTCAGCACCGTAATTCACAACCACACAATGGGAGGGACACTCTGTCTGGTATTGTAATCTGGGCAAGTACTTATGGCTAGTAAAGTCATGAATCTTAGAAGAGAAGCTGCTACTGCCATTCTCCTAAACCAGTATAATACCTAATTTCATTCTTGCTATTTGTACTTATAACCATGGGTAAGTGTAGCTCTCCTGCCTCAAAGACATTTCTTTATGTAGCAGATGGAAAACATTCACAATAAGCCTACAACTGGCCAAAATGTAAAGGACTGACCATGTAATGTGCAACCCCAGTGGATACATCAGGAAACTTTAGGAAAGGGCTGTGGGACAGATTCTAGAAGTCAGAGGATAAGGAAGTGTGCTTCAAGATTGTGTCTTCTAGATGTCACAAGGAAATACTCCCATGAAATCTCAACAATATGGCTGCTGAAACAAAACTCAAACAAGCCCAACAATAATAACAGCTGATATTGCAACATATGGAGGAAATACTATGGGGCCCACACCTGGCTAAGGAATTATATGGATTAACAAGAGCTGAGAGAAGTATAATTAGCCTTCCCCAAGGGATTAACCCTCTAATTGTTTATCTAATGCCATGTGGTCATCCTAAAAGCATATACACACAGCACTCTAAATTGACTCAGCAGCACTTATATTTTATTAATTCACATATATTTACACATAATATGTATATGAATAGAAATAGATAGATAGATAGATAGATAGATAGATAGATAGATAGATAGATATGGATCTATATATCTCCAGCCCCCACTTTAGGGTTATTGATGCATACAACCATGCTTGCTATTTTTTGATGTTGTTTTGGGTTTTTTTCTTTATAAGGATGCTAGGGATCCAAAGCCAGGTTCTCACTCTCATGCAGAAGGCACTTGACTAACTGGGCCATATTCTCATTTCTTTTTTTTAAATGACCTTTATAGTTGAAAGAGTATTGACGCAATGAAAGCTATCCCTCGATGTATGTTTTTCTGATAACTTCATATGGCAATACTTTGGCTGTAGATTTTGAGGAGGATAAACAGCAGTAAGGTGTTCAGTCAGGAGTATGTCTATATTTTTATTATGATGATACTGAAATGGTGTCTTCTGGGTTTCTCTTAGACATATTTGCTATTTTCCTTTGGGACTAAATATTTGGGGTGATAATATTAAACTATGCAAATATCCTGTTTGCCATTAGTTTTTGACACCTTGGATTGAGCGATAGATCTTAAAAAAAGTGAACTATTCGAAGGGTATTTCCTATTGTTCTCATCCATTCCATATTTATTTTTGAAATCCTTCTATGAGAAAAAAAGGAGTCCCTTTTCCTACAAAACAAAAAACTTTTTTATTTGTCACCACTATTATGACTTTCACACCCTATGATGCAAATGTCCTAGCCACCTTACAGAACATGAAACACAGCAGCATGTGAGAGTCCTGTTCCTTCCACTAGGCACTATCTATGCTGAATGGCCTTGTCTGAGTTGTCGGTTAAAGCCAATCAACTTTGATCAAGGAAATTTGTATACAAATTGACAAGTTCCCCAGAGGGCTAAAACCTATCCATAGCATGTGCAAATGATAAACATAAAAAGCAGCAAGTGAAAGGACACCTGGAGTTAGGAAGGCTATGAGGGAAGATTAAGATGTCCAGCACTTTAAATAATGGTCAGCCTAAATGTTCTCTCTTCATTCTGGGTAGCTCTTCTGTCCACTTTTAGTATCATTTCTAGAAAGATTAAATGTCCATCTCTATATCACAGTTCATTCATGCCCCATTCTAAACCCCTTCTTTCAACAGCTAAAATACTGCCTCTACCTTTCTTTAAATGAACAAAGGGAATTGACAGACGTATTTAAAGAACTAGAAACAATCAGTAGTCTCGTGTGAGGAATGAAGTCCAAATAAAAATTGAGAGTGCATCTTTGCCTTTAACATAGGTTCACATTGCCAGACGGCCTGTTAAACCTAAGTCCGGGCTGAGAGGAAGAGAACGGAGCTCCTGCATTTTTCACACTCCCTAGTGATGACAGAGAGTGCTGGTGAACCTGGATACTGCACTGTGAACACTCAGACCACTTGTAACAGTAGTGATGAGTGCTCCTGAAGGCAGCCATGTTGTATGTAATGAATCCAGTTCCATTCGTTTACATCTCAAATGATATCCCTCGCCAACCACCCCTATCCCATGGTATCCCACTTCCTGGTTACCCCTCCGCTACCCACTCAAGGATGTTTCTTTTGTTTGTTTTCTTTTCTTTTGGGGGAAGGTTGCAAGGACAGAGGGCAGATATGGAGGGATGCAGGGATGAGTGGGATTGGAGTGTATGATGTGAAATTCACTAAGAACCAATAAAAACTTTTCCTTTGAAGTTTTAATTTTTAATAAACTAATAAATAAATAAGTGATCTATATCTAAGTCTAATTCCAGAGCAATGAAATAAAAACTTTAATAATAATAACTATTTGGGACCAAATTATATGATGAATATTTATTGAATAAAGCTGATTGTATAATTAATGAACTATGTAGCTATTAAAAATAAAACAAGAAAATATGATATAATGCTAATATTAAATAATCACAAAACTATTGTATTTAGTATAATTTTGATTCTTGCATCATTAATTCAACAACTTAGTTATGATTGCCAGTATATACTGGGTACTAGTCTAACCCATACATGATAAAATTTAACAATTTTTAATTTAATTCTCTGAGAAGCTCGCATTCCACGTATTAAGTATCTAAAGATAAAATTAGATATATCCAAATTGAGTTTAAGTTGGTTCTGGGTAATCTTTATTTTCTTCTTTAAACATTCCTTAAGTTCTTTATGTCACAAACAAATAAAAACCAGAATTTTCCTCTAATATACTACTCATATGGTATAAATTAGCATTATAGAAATCATACTTTATTTAAAGACATAAAGCAAGCCTCTTGCCAGTTCAGTTTTCCCCTCCGACTGTGTATTTCTCTACAGTTGCCCTGACCAGTTTTTTTGTCTTGTTCTTTGATTGAAAGATGGACCTTGGACGCTCCCTGCTGGCCAAAATATTGCAAACAAAACCTGACGGGTGAAAGGCCAGGAAAGCTCAACCAGCAGCCACTCAATCTATACATTAGTCTGTCCCTTGACCAATCAAAAGATGTTTAAAAAACTAATACATGTTAAGATCGACCATGCAAGAAATAAAATGAGACCATTTCTTATATTCCCTATAGCTTTTTTATTGGATATTTCTTTATTTATATTTGAATGTTATCCCCTTTCCTGATTCTTCCCCCAAAACTTCCCTGTCCCATTCCTCCTCCTGTTCTTCTTTATGAGGGTGCTCCCCCCATCCCCCACCTTCCCACCCCCCACCCTCGCATTCCCCTTCACTGGGGCATCAAGCCTTCACAGGACCCAGGCCTCTTCCCCATGATCCTGACAAGGCCATCTCTGCTACATAGCTCGAGCACGAGTCACTCCATGTGTACTCTTCGTTGAGGTTTAGTCCCTGGGGCTCTAGGGTCTGGCTGGAGTCATATGTGTTCTTCTATGGGTTGCAAAACCCTGCAGCTCTCAGTCCTTTCTCTAACTTTTCCTCTTCTAGGTTTATTCATGAACACATCAATTCTTGGCACTAACTCACAAAATGTAACTCTTGTCCAGGAAGGGCAATTTGTGTATACTGCAGAAAAGTACTTGCAGTGAGGAAACTAGGTTTATTTTGTATGTCAAAAACAGAAGACTTTTTCCACAACACCTTGAAGTACGGCCAAATTCTGCCAAATTCCAAAGTTACTGTCGTTCACACAGTAAAACCTGACAGTCAAGAAAAACTATCCAAAACTATGCCAAAACAGATAAATGTATCAAATGTCGCAAAGTCCAAAGAATCAGAGAAATTTCTGTTTTATCTTAGACATGGCTAAGGTTCGTATCATTAGAAGACTACAAATTTCCCTGACAGGAATCTTGGCATATTCTCTAATCCTAGCCTGTTCAGTTGCCTGATGAACAGTGGCCTATGTGACCCAAACACGAGTGTGATCTGGGAATGACATCCCTAAAGAGACGCTCACTGCGAATGATGCTACAACCACAGTCCGTGGAGACTGCTGGGTTTTGAACAATGCCTCTTTTGCAGTCATCGGAAGACTGTACTGGTTTTCACTCAGACACCCAGGAGCTGCTCACCGTTGTGACACAATGACAGGGAGTATCACCAGCACCCCTGAACAATGGTCTACACTTCCATCACCCCACTTGTACTCAGGCAGACATTTCTTAGAAAAATTGGAGACACTGTTCGTGTTCTTTGACAACCATAAAAATGAAACATCCTCATCGTATTACTAATAATCCCATTGGCTTAAATTTGTGACAGGTGAAATTTATAATTTGAAGTTATTTGTAATTGCCTATAGTTTTTTTGATATCACGTTTTCTACTTTTTTTGATCCTATCGTTTGCACATCGACCATGAGATTTCTCTTTACTGATCTTTCTTTGTCCCACGGCTCTGCAACTTCCTGCTGACTTTCAAAAAATATAGTCTCTGTGGTTCTCTCAGGTATCAGAGTCAGAATAGGGTACTTCAACATGTAGTTTCAAGGTAAAAGATACTTTCTGGAATACCCTGTCTCACTTCCTTACTTCCTCATTTTCGCCGTCCAACAATCTATAATTTGTCTAGACATGGTATCCTCACAGGTAAGGTCATTTTCAGCTTTCATTGTTCAGACTGCTCCAGCCTGCCATTATTTACTCTAGTAGCAGTTTGTTGGTTGGGTTTTTTCCCTAGTCTCTGCTGCACCTCTGATCTTTCAGCACAGCATGTAATTTGCCTTTTGATTCTGTCTAACTTGGTTCAGTGCAAACGTCTGGCTATAACTTTGGCCACCTGCTGTTCAAGCATTATGGATTGAAATATGCATTTTACAAACCTTTCATTCTCTTCTAAACTGTATGAAACACGTGTTGGTCAAAAGACTCCTTTATAAAACTGAAAAATTATCAAGGGCTCCATAGAATTAATAGTAAGAAAAATAACATTAAAGTAACTACAAAAATCACTTTAATGTAAACAAAATACATTAAAAAACGATTATTTCATAAAACAAAAATGTCAACAACAGAGATATTAGTTGTATGTGTTTATGAGTCTTTTTTTTTTTTTTTAGATTGCATTCAGACTTTATTTGGGATTGAGAGAAAATATCAAGTAATTTAGGAAAGATCTACTTCCATTATGAGTTTGTTAAGGACCTACTTGTTAAACAGTGAGTGAGCAAAGAGCAGATGGAAGACATCCATATCAAGGGCCTCTGCTGGCTTTTTTTTTTTTCCTTTTTTATTATTGGATATTTTCTTTCTTTACATTTCAAATGTTATCCCCTTTCCTGGTACCACTTCCGGAAACCTCTATCCCTCTCCTGCTTCTATGAAGGTGATCCCCCACCCACCCACTCCCAACTCCCTGCCCTGGCATTCCCCTACACTGAGGAATTGAGCCTTCACAGGACCAATGGCCTCTCCTCCCATTGATGCCCAACAAGGCCATCCTCTGCTACATATACGGCTGGAAACATGGGTCCCTCCATGTGTAGTTCTTGGTTGGTGGTTTAGGCCCTGGGAGCTCTAAGGGGTCTGGTTGATATCATTGTTCTTCCTATGGGGTTGCAACCCCTTCAGCTCCTTCAGTCCTTTCTCTAACTCCTCTATTGGGGACCCAATTAGGGAACCTGTGCTCAGTCCAATGGTTGGCTGCAGGTATCTGCCTCTGTATTTGTCAGGCTCTGGCAGAGCCTCTCAGAAGACAGCTATATCAGGCTCCTGTCAGGAAGAACTTCTTGATATCCACAATATTGTCTGCGTTTGGTGACTGTATATGGGATGGATCCCCAGGTAGGGCAGTCACTGGATGTCCTTTCCTTTAGTCTCTGCTCCACACTTTGTTTCTGTATTTGCTCCCATGAGTATTGTATTCCACTTTCTAAGAAGATCTGAAGCACACACAATTTGGTTTTCCTTCTTGAGCTTGAATAGTGATAAAAAACGGTGAGGTATTGGTATAGAGACAGTCAGGAAGATCAATGGAATAGAATAGAAGACCCAGAAATGAACCACACACCTATGGTCACTTGATCATTGAAAAGGTTTAGGAATTCTCCAGTGGAAGTTTTGGGGTCACTTAAGTATACAATCATATCATCTGCAAATAGTGATATTTTGACTTCTTCCTTTCCAATTTGTATCCCTTTAACCTCCTTTTGTTGTCTAATTGTTCTGGCTACAACTTCAAGTACTATATTGAATAGGTAGGGAGAGAGTGGGCAGCCTTGTCTAGTCCCTGATTTTAGTGGGATTGCTTCAAGTTTCTCTCCATTTAGTTTGATGTTGGCTACTGGTTTGCTGTTTATTGCTTTTACTATGTTTAGTTATGGGCCTTGAATTCCTGACCTTTCCAAGACTTAACATGAAGGGATGTTGAATTTTGTCAAATGCTTTTTCAGCATCTAATGAAATGATCATGTGTTTTTTTTTTCTTTGAGTTTGTTTATGTAGTGGATTACATTGATGGATTTCCATATATTGAACCATCCCTGCATTCTGGAATGAAGCCTATTTGTCCATGATGGGTGATTGCTTTGATGTGTTCTTGGATTTGGCTTTCGAAAATTTTATTGAGTATTTTTGCATCGATGTTCATAAGGGAAATTGGTCTGAAGTTCTCTTTATTTGTTGGATCTTTGAGTGCTTTAGCTATAAGCATAATTGTGGCTTCATAGAACAAATTGGGTAGTGTTCCTTCGGTTTCTAGTTTGTGGAACAAGTTGAACAGTATTGGTATTAGGTCTTCTTCGAAGGTCTGAGAGAATTCTGCATTAAACCCATCTGGTTCTTGGCTTTTTTTCATTGGGAGACTTTTAATGACTGCTGCTATTTCTTTAGGGGTTAAGGGACTGTTTAGATGGCTTATCTGCTCCTGATTTAACTTTGGCACCTGGTATCTGTCTAGAAAATTGTCCATTTCATCCAGATTTTCCAATCTGCTTGAGTATAGGCTTTTATAGTAGGATCTGATGTTTTTTATATAATTTCATCAGTTTCCATTATTATGTCTCCATTTTCATTTCTGATTTTATTAATTTGGATACTGTCTCTGTGCCCTCTAGTAGTCTGGCTAAGGGATTAGCTACCTTGTTGATTTTCTCAAAGAACTAGCTCCTAGTTTTGTTGATTCTTTGTATAGTTCTTTTTGTTTCTACTTGGTTGATTTCAGCCCTCAGTTTGATTATTTCCTGCTGTCTATTCCTCTTGAGTGTATTTGCCTCTTTTTGTTCTAGAGCTTTCAGGTGTTAAGCCACTAGTGTATGCTCTCTCCAGTTTCTTTCAGGAGGCTCTTAGAGCTATGAGTTTTCCTCTTAGCACTGCTTTCATTGTGTCCCATAAGTTTTGGTCTTATGTACCTTCATTTTAATTAAATTCTAAAAAGTCTTTAATTTCTTTATTCCTTCTTTACCCAAGTTATCATTGAGTAGAGCATTATTCAGCTTCCATGTGTATGTGAGCTTTCTGTTGTTTTTGTTGTTGAAGACCAGCTTTAGTGATCTGATAGGATGCATGGGATTATTTCAATATTCTTGTATCTGTTGAGACCTGCTTTGTGACCAATTATATGGTCAATTTTGGAGAAAGTACCATTAGATGCTGAGAATAAGAAATATTCTTTCATTTTAGGATGAAATGTTCTATAGATAGTTGTTAAATCCATTTGGTTCATAACTTCTGTTAGTTTCACTGTGTCTCTGTTTAGTTTCTGTTTCCATGATTTGTCCATTACTGAGACTGGGGTGTTGAAGTCTCCAACTATTACTGTGTGCGGTGCAATGTGTGCTTTGAGCTTCAGTAACCTCAGTAAAGTTTCTTTTATGAATGTGGGTACCCCTATTTGGAGCATAGATGTTCAGAATTGAGAGTTCACATTAGTAGATTTTTCCTTTGACAAGTATGAAGTGTCAATTCTTATCTTTTTTTGATAACTTTAGGTTGAAAGTCAATTTTATTCAATATTAGAATGTCTATTACTCCATCTTGTTTCTTGGTACCATTTGCTTGCGACAATCTTTTTCCAGCCTTTTACTCTGAGGTTCTGTCTGTCTTTGTCATTGAGGTGCATTTCCTGTATGCAGCAAAATGCTAAGTCTTGTTTACGTATCTAGTCTGTTAGTCTATGTCTCTTTATTGGGGAATTGAATCCATTGATGTTAATATTAAGAAAAAGTGAAATATTTAAGAAAAATTGTTGCTTCCTGTTATTTTTGTTGTTAGAGGTGGAATTATGCTTCTGTGGCTATCTTCTTTTGGGTTTGTTGACAGACATTACTTTCTTGCTTTTTCTAGAATGTAGTTTCCCTCCTTGTGTTGGAGTTTTCCATCTATAATCCTTTGTAAGGCTGGATTTGTGGAAATATATTGTGTAAATTTGGTTTTGTCATGGAATATCTTGGTTTCTCCATCTATGGTAATTGAGAGTTTTGCTGGATACAGTAGCCTAGGCTGGCATTGGTGTTCTCTTACGGTCTGTATGACATATGCCCAGGATCTTCTGGCTTTTATAGTCTCTGGTGAGAAGTTTGATGTAATTCTGGTAGGTCTGCTTTTGTATGTTACTTGATCTTTTTCCCTTACTGCTTTTAATATTCTTTCTTTATTCTGTGCATTTGGTGTTTTGATTATTATGTGATGGGAGGAATTTCTTTTCTGGTCCAGTGTTGCATCCACCTCGACCAGCAAGTAAGACACGACACAGTCGAATCCTTCTCAATCAGCTTTATTTCAGGAACGAATCTTGACTACGGGAGCGGAAAAAATGGCAACGGAGGCGGCCCCAAGGAGCAAAAGCAGGCTCCTTATATATCCACCCAAGGCGGGCTAAGTGGCTCAGGATAGGTTAGGTTGAAAACACCTCATTAGCATAGGTCCGTGTTCTTTCAGGATAGGTTAACTGCCAATATCCCATTAGCATAACTGTCATTAGCTCATTAGCATAACTGTCAACTGCCGACCCATGCGCAACAGACTTGTTTACTCAGGAAGCTGAGCTGGCCTTGGAAAACCGACGCCATCTTAGAATGGCGGCCTAGAAGTAAAAGGTACACCATCCTGGTCCTGGCCAATCACGGTCATGGCATGGTCCGAGCCCATAGGTCCAGAGTGGTCAGATGTAACCTCACACCACTGTCAGCACAGCCCCACGCCATACAAGGAGTTGTAAACGGCAAGGACAAGCCAAGGCTCACGCCCGCCTTAGGGGCGTGGCTAAACGGCTCTCCACAGTCCAGTCTATTTGGAGTTTTGTAGGCTTCTTGTATATTCATGAGTATCTCTTTCTTTAGGTTAGGGAAGTTTTCTTCTATAATTTTGTTGAAGGTATTTATTGGCCCTTTAAGTTGGGAATCTTCACTCTCTTCTATACCTATTATCCTTAGGTTTCTTCTTCTCATTGTGTCCTGGATTTCCTGGATCTTTGGGGTTAGGAGCTTTTTGCTTTTTGCATTCTCTTTGACTGCTGTGTCAATGTTTTCTATGGTATCTTCTGCACCTGAGATTCTCCCTTCTATCTCTTGTATTCTGTTAGTGATGCTTGCGTCTATGACTCCTGATCTTTTTCCTAGGTTTTCTATCTCCAGAGTTGTCTCCCTTTGTGATTTCTTTATTGTTTCTATTTCCATTTTTAGATCCTGGATGGTCTTGTTCAATTCCTTCTCCTATTTTGTTGTGTTTTCCTGTAATTCTTTAAGGGACTTTTGTGTTTCATCTTTAAGGGCTTCTACCTGTTTACCTGTGTTCTCTTGTACTTCTTTAAGGGAGTTATTTATGTCCTTCTTAAAGTCCTCTATCATCATCATGAGAAGTGATTTTTAGATCCAAATCTTGCTTTTCCGCTGTGATGGTGTATCCAGGACTTACTATGATGGGAGAACTGCATTCTGATGATGTCAGTAACCTTGGTTTCTGTTGCTTATGTTCTTACGCTTGCCTCTCGTCATCTGGTTATCTCTAGTGCTACCTGCCCTCACTGTCTCTGACTGGAACCTGTCTCTTCTGTGATCCTGGTTGTGTCAGAACTCCTCAGAGTCTAGCTGTTGCTGCAATCCTGTGGTTCTAGGATCCTGTGATCCTGAGATCCTAGGTGTGTCAGGGCTCCTGAGAGTCAAGCTGCCTCTGGGATCTAAAATCCTGGTGTTACCAAGCTTACAATACATAAGTTTGAAGTTGAAGAATCCTATGTAATCCAAGCCTAGTAGCAAGTCCATCCCTATCATGAGCTGTGCATGGCCCTGTCATACACTACATGCTGACCTTTGCAATCTAAGCAGTCTGTGCTCACACAGAACTATGTGGTTATGGCTTGGCATTTGATATAGGTCTTTCTACAGAGGGACACAGGAGTGACTATGAGTAGACAGTAGATGAGTACTCTGACTAGGAAGAGAATTGTCTGAAGATTAAAAATTAATGAAAGAGTCTGATTCAAATACTTTTTAAGATATAGTTGTGTCGAGAAGCTTATTTGAGACAAATCAAGAAGCTAACAATCATAACCCTTATATGGAATCTTTGAAAAGCCTGCCAGCCCTTTTCCTGGTAGAATGTATCCTAATCATGTCTTATACTATCTTACTCAGCCTCCTTGGTCATAACTAGGGATATATTTTCGAGCCAGTAGTCTGTGGCCTATTCTAACTCAAAAGTTCTGATCAAGGCTGGCTTCTTTTATGAAATGTAACTAGTTAAATGCTGAATCAGCCATATTACCTCTCAGAAAATTCAAATTGGAATTTCAGAAAGAAATTGGTGTTGTATGACATAGTTTTCCCTGGGAAGATCCAACACACACATCTACTTGCCCCAGTCAGGGAGCCCATGACTGACCAAAGCACAGATACCAACAAAGCCCAACTTTGGTAAACCAATGAGTTTTATTGAAGTCATTTACAGGAGTATGAGTGAGAGTTTACTTACAAGAGCAGAAATGATTCAAAGACAGTTACATCACCAAAGCCCACCTCAGCAAGGGTGACTGTACATAAGCTAAAATTATGTAGCACACTGTACAGCCTGCAATTGTTCAACAGGTTGGAAAACATCCTTTCCAACTGTCTCTGTGGGTTTAAACCTCTTCAAGGCAGTTCAACTGGTTCCTGCTTCTTCTGTTCATCTTGACTGGTCTAAAAGTGACTCTTGGTAGCCACTTAATGCTTATTCTGGGAGGTAAGGGCTTCATAAATCTGATCAGTTTCAGGGACTTCCTGAAGCTGTTTTCATTTGTTTACCTTTATCTTAAAGTGTTTCCTACAGAATGGAATGTTTCAATCTTAGAGGAAACTGCTACACAACATTTGGTAATAACTGTGTCTTTCTAAGGGTAGCTGCCATTATAGGGTACACCATACTGGCCAAGTCTTGAAGCTGTAGACATACAACACAGCAACTTTGAGGTCTTAATGGGGATCCTGCCTCCATGAGGCCTGAGAGTGCATTTTTTCCAATTTTGCTCTCATTAACAACAAATCTTAGTTTGAGCTTATGATTTGCAAAAATGAAGCCATGGGATGGGACATAAGAGAGAAGACAATCTAACCATATATAGTTCAATAGAACTTTGATATTAAAAATGAGATAATGTATGTCACATTGGTAAAATATGCCTATCACATTGTAAGAATTTATTATTTTGAAGACAGGGACACAGCTCAATCAGTGTTTGCCTTCCAAGCATGAAGACCTGACTTCTATCTCCAGCATTCACATAAAAAAAAAAAAAAAAGACATATTGACACATGCTTGTAATCTCAGCCCTGGGGAGGTAGGGATAAATTGATCCCTGGGGCTCACCAGCCAGTTAGCCTAGCAGAATCAGTGAGTCTAGGACTCAGTAAAAGAGATTGTCTGAAAACACATGTTGAACAGCTTCTGAAGAATGACATTTGATGATGATCCTGATGGAGATGGATGGATGGATGGATGATAGATAGATAGATAGATAGATAGATAGATAGATAATAGTTTTATATTTTTGAAATTTTTATTTTTTTTGAAATTGTCATTTATTGGAATCTGTAGTAATTGTATGAACTACTTAGCCAATTTATAGTTCTAATTCCTAGCACAATTTTATCTCATAGTATTAAAATGTTTCTCTAAAACTAATTGGTTTCCTAGCTAACTCATGAAAACCCTAAAACTAAAACCCTAAGTATGCTGACTCTTGTGGTTTGCTTTCTGCTAATGAGTCACCAAATTAAAGAAACCCATTTCTGGGTATTTCTGACCTATATTTTCCCAGGATAATTACCTCCCGCAGACACCTTCAGACATTGCCTATCAAACAAAAATGCATGGTGGGAAAATATGATTTTCTCCAACATGATCTAGGTCTTTAATCAGAGACTGTCAGTTCTGAGCAGCTCTTCAAAATGAGTGCTCATTTCTCTGAGGCTCACTACACTGAACTAAGAAATGGACACAGAGACTATCCTCAATAAACACTCACAGAAAGCATCACAACATTAATCAAGGCAGATGAAAGTCTCAAAGTATGCAATGCTATATTTGTAGAACCTAAACCAAATTCTGTCTCTTGATTAGGGGACATATGAGTAGGAAACAGTATATATGAATTTTGAAGCCAAACTAGTCTGGATTAAAATGTTGACATGCTTACCAGAGGTATATCTTTAGCATGACTTAACCTTTTAGTTTGTGTGACTGTCTCTAAAGACTCAGACATCAATGGTATGAAAGTAAAATTACTTGACTTTCCATTATTTAGCAGACATCTAATAAAGGATTATTTTCTTGTTTCCACTCTAACTTCTTGTGGAATATAATAATTAATCAATTGATGTATATAATATAAAATTTTAATTAATATACAATATTCTTGATTATATATTAATGCACTTGATTGATTCATATGTTTTATATATACATAAAATACATCTGATAATGAAGAGAGATTATGTGAACATCCTTAGATGAAGTGCTGAGTGCCAACCTGCCTCCTCCTCACACCTCTATGCCGCCCTTTCGTCTCACATAGACATGTCTGGAACGGCTTAGGAAGAACTGTCACATGTCTGTTTATTTTTCACTTGTTTACCAAATATTAATCCCTATTATATGACAGGCACTGAGAATATGAGAGTAAACAACTCCTCTGACTCCCAGGCATTCACTTCTCAAGCTGTGCTAGTTGGACCTTATATATAATTTCATAATGTCTATTCTACAGAACCCAGTTCTGCAACTTTTTAAGTGTTTTAAGAAAACTAAGTTTGGAGAAAAGTTTTCAAAATTTCATTTCTATGAAATTTTTAGGAACAGTGCTCTTGGAGGCATAAAATATAGTAATAATATTTTACATGAACCTGTTCTCAAAGTATCACTTTGGGGTTTATCAGAACAGATCTCCAGTGTAATGACAGAAACTCTCCTATGCAGCATTCCTGAAATCCCGGCGAGCAGGTGTTGTTTCTCAGTGCCCATGCTGGGTTAATGGGACAGCCGCAGTCACTGAGCCCAAACTGGATTGGAAATTGGATTCTTTAGTTTATCTGCCTCGCTTGAGCAGATCGAAAAGCTCTTTTATCCTCATTATGCAATAAGGGTCATAATGGGAGCCTGAATTGAGAGGAATAAATATAACAAGAAGGAAGGTTCAAGCTATTGTCTGAAGGTAGCAGACCTTACTTGACATTCTCCCTCACCGTATTCTAGGCTGGATTTTATTACATCCTGGATAAGTACAGCACAACCAGTCGGAGATAAATACATCCTGCTTGCCTACAAAGCGAGTGAATGTGCTTCTCTCTGTCTGTATTTCCTCTGTTATTTTGTTTGCAGTTTTGTGGTCTCTGCACTTCTGTGCTTCAGTCTTAAACGCTGAGATGGCAGAAGGCAAGCAACAGGGTCTAGATAAGAAATCCTGCCTGCCACCATCTGACAGTTCTTATCTCCACACATCATCTGGTTCCCTGGGTATTTTTTTACAACATTACCATGTACCTTGTACAATTCAGAAACTCTAAGTCCACCTGAGATTTGATGTTCAAAATCTCAAATCTTTGATGTTGAAAGAAAAATGGGGGGAAATTTCTGATGGTGTCTAAACCAACAATTCATATATATGCTGTAGTACAGTGTCTGAAAGTCATGACATTGATGTTTTGTTCAATACTATAACCTATGTCTATCAAGAAATAGCTCAATATTTAAAAAAGAGTTCAACTTTGATACTTATACCCAGATTGTCTCCTAAAAGCTGTACGACTTTAAGCAACTACTTAATCCTACTCCTCACTTTCTTCATCTACAAAACTTTCTTCATCTACAAAAATAACATTATTTGTCTCAAGAGTTAGTTAGAAGTAAGGATCAGATGAAATCTAAGGTTAGGAATATAGAAAAGACAATAAATAAAATGCATCAATAATGTTTATTTATATTTGAATGTGAATATCAAATTGTATACTTTAGAGCTTAAAAACCTCTAAAAGCTGGATTTTGAATTTTTTGTTTTTATTATAAGGGTTTATATAAGGCTATTTAAAGATTTCAATTTTCATGGTATTGTCCTTTGACTACAAGTAGCTTAAATGAATAGAAAGGAGTTGGAAGTAGAGATAACTCCAATTTGCCTCAAGTTATCCTAGACTGTTAGTACACCCATTGTCCCAAAAGAAAAACAAAAGCTTATTATATTTGGCATTATAATCATATTCCATTCTCCTGGCTATATTTTTCACCAATAATTAACCTTAGTTGATTTGCTTTATTCTCAACATTATACAATCATCTCAGTCACAGATTCTTCTCTCAATGGAGAAGTCTGCCTGTCAGTCCATCCATCACGGCAAAACAACATTTAAATTGTTCCTTCTGTCTCTCCCCACACCTGCTTCTGACCCCTATTCCCTCCTCCCCTCTCTCACCTAGATCCCTCCCTCTGCCTCCCATGACTATTTTGTTTCCCCTTCTAAGTGGGATTTAAGCATCCTCACTTGGGCCTTCCTTCTTGCTTAACTTCTCTTGGTCTGTGTGGATATATCTTGGTATTCTGTACTTTTTGGCTAATATCCACTTATCAGTGGGTATATACCATGGGTGTCCTTTTGGGACTGGGTCACCTTACTTAGGATGATATTTTCTGGTTCCATCCATTTGCCTGAAAAATTCATGATGTCCTTGTTTTTAATAGCTGAGTAGTATTCCATTGTGTAAATGAACCACATTTTCTATATCCATTCTTCTGTCGTAGGATATCTGGGTTGCTTCCAATTTCTGCACATTATGAATAAAGCTGCAATGAACACAGTGGTCACATGCCCTTGTGGTATGATGGAGCATCTTTTGTGTATATGCCCAGGAATTGTATAGCTGGATCTTCAGGTAGAACTATTTCCAATTTTCTGAGAAACCACCAGATTGATTTCTAGAATATCCTTTGCCTTAGAGAAACTTTTCAGTTTCATGAGGTCCCATGTATCAATTGTTGATCTTAGAGCCTGAGCCATTGGTGTTCTGCTCAGGAAATTTTCTCCTGTACCAATGTGCTCAGGGCTATTTCCCACTTTCTCTTCTTTAGATTCAGTGTATCCAGTTTTATGTTGAGGTCCTTGATCGACTTGGACTTGAGCTTTTCGCAGGATGATAAATATGGATCAATTTGCATTCTTCTACATGCAGACCACCAGTTAGACCAGCACTTGTTGAAGAGACTGAACTATCAACCAAAGAGTATACATTTGCTAGTCTGAGTCCCAGCATTTATGTAGCAGAAGACTGCTTTATCTGGCCTCAGTGGGAGAGGATACACTTAATCCTGTAGAGACTTGATACCCCAGGGTGGGGGGATACTCATGGTGGGGCCACCCTCTCAGAGGTGAAAGGCAGGAAGGATAGGGGAAGAATTCTGCTAGGGGGACTGGGAGGAGGCAGCATTTGGGATGTACATAAATAAAATAATAAAAAAATAAGACTCACTGAAATTTTTTCTACCTTCTGCAAGAATGCTTCTGTGATTAAGCCTATGTTGAATGAGTATACATTTGCATTAATGGTGTGTTTGCACTACATCAGACCCTTCACACTGTGTTCACTCCTATTTGGATCCTTCAGTCACACTCTTTTACAGGTAAGAAATAGTATGGAAAATAAAGAGCCTTGTCTTAGACACACAGTTAAAAACCAATGAACCTCTCCCAACAAAGCCAAAAGATAGATCCTAGAGCCCACATCCTTCCCAGCAATTCCTGTTCTGCTTCATTTACATAGTCTTTTCCCAAAATATCCCTTGTCAGTTCATGTTTCAATGTCATATACTGTGTCTTCAGTTTGACTGTAACATTTAGGGGAGAAGTGTCCATTCCCTTCAGTAAACCCAATATGGTGGTCTACACATCATGAGTGTGTAGACCTTTAGCAAACGCAGCAGCTATCTGGGCAGCACAGCTATGTTGCTTAACTTCTCCAGTTTCTTATAACAGAATCAAAGCCCAATACCATTTCTACTGTAAAGCTGATTCTCCTGGCAGGCATAATCAACAGGTGAAAAGCAGAAGTCATCCCACATTGGTATATGAGTCAATGTTCATTTTTCCCAAAAGTACATCTATGTGGCCTTGTTATAGCATCAAGAGTACAAAATAATTTAGGACGTACAATATAACACACCAGGAAAGTAGACATTTTACTTAACAAATTGTGCCTATTATACATAATTCATTCATAATCCCCCTTATTTATAAAGGATTAATGCCAAATTTGTTCACTGTTTGGGGTTTCTTAATATATTGGTTTGAAATCTACCATGTCAAAAAAGGCAAAGAAGGAGGATGAGATCAATCTGACTAATATATACATTTGAAGCATCTACTATGTAAGAAATTAGTGGGAAATATGAAGCCTTTTCATGGAGGTGTTTTCACTTAAACGTTAGAGAGAAGACTGAAGGAGCTGAAGGAGTTTGCAGCCCCATGGGGAGATCAACCAACCAACCAGAGCTCCCAGGGTCTAAACTACCAGCCTGGGAGCACATAGGGATGGACCCATGGCTCCAGGTATATGTAGGGGAGGATGGCCTTGTTGGACATAGGTGGGAGAAGAAATCCTTGGTCCCATGAAGGCTGGATGCCAAGTGTGGGGGAATTCAAGGGAGGGGAGGTGGGAGTGGGTGGGTGAGTGGGGGCACATCCTCATAGAAGGAGGGGGGATGGAATAGGGGGTTTCTGGGTGGGGGGAAATGGGTAAAGGGGATAACATCTGAAATGTAAGTAAAATATCCAATAAAAAATTATAACAGGGGTTATGAAGATTTCTCAGCAATAAAGGTACTTGTTGCCAAGCCTTAAAACTTAAGTTCAACACCTAGAACCTAAATGGTTGAAGGGGAAAATGGACTCCCACATGTGTTCCTCTGACCTATGTTTGTGTGCTATACAGCACAGGCACACACACACACACACACACACACACACACACACACTAATAATTAATGTTAAATTTTTTATTAATTAAATAAAACTGGTTAAGATGATAATCTCTTTAGTGATGCAGTCGGTTTATTGTAGTTACTCTTAGGAGCACATGTAGAGGGTTGTTTGCTGGGGGCATAAAAGAATCAAAGCAGTTACATTGTGAAACTCAACATAGATGAGCCTGGACTCAGAGTTGGACAGACCTAAAAAAAAAACCTCATAGTAGCTAGTAGCAGCTGCCCAGCTTTTTTTATGTATACTTTCTTTAATGAACCATTGTATTTATTAGTTCTTTGAAAATTACATAAAATGAATTGTGATTGTATTGACTCACCCTCCCCCAGCTCTTTGCAGATTTACTGATAAATGGGATATCAGTATCACACCCCTCCCTTCAAGGCTTGGGGAATCTAAGCAGATGAAGCAGAGAAATTGTAAGAGCTAGGGATGGTAGAGGACTCCAAGCAAACAGTGTTTTCCAGACATAAGGAGACTGAAGCTCATATAAACTCCACTTAGGTTGATGCTAGCTGTATACATACTGTAAATTGCCTTTATTGTAAGAAAGAATATCCCTTGTACAATAGTCTCTCCAGAACTTTTAGCAGGGAGGGTTGTTGGGTTTTCTCAAAGGCCTTTTCTCGAGCAATCATTTTTTTTTTTTTTTTTTTTTGTCTTTCAGTCCGACTATATGGTAGACTGCATTTATTTATTTATGTATATTGAGCCATCCATACATCTCTGGAATGCTGCCTACTTGATTATGATGGATGATCTTTTTGATGTGTTTTTTTTTTTTAATTCAGTTCCAATTGTTAAGTATTTCTACATCTCTGCTTATAAAGAAAATTGGCCTGTAATTTTCTTTCTTTGTTGAGTCTTTGTGTGTTTTGGATATCAGGGTAAATGTGGTCTCATGAAAAGAATTAGGCAACTTTCCTTCTGTTTCTATTTTTGCAGAATAATTTGAAGAGTATTGGCATTAATTCTTCTTTGAAAGTATAGTAAGTTCATCTGGCCTTGGGCTTTTTTTTTTCATTTGGGATATTTTAATTACTATTTCTATTTCACTAGAGGCTATAAATCTATTTAAATTGCTTGTATGATCTGGATTTAACTTTGGCAGGTTGTATATATCAAGAAATTTACCCATTTCTTTTAGGCGTCACAATTTAGTGGAGTAGAGATTGTAAAATTATGATTCTCTGCTGAAGGAAAGGCCATTAAGAGACTGCCTCATCTGGAGATCCATCCTTCATGCAGACACTAAACTCAGACACTATTGTGGATACCAAGAAGTGCTTGCTGACAGGAGCCTGATATAACTGTCTCCTGAGAGGTTCTGCCAGAGCCTGACTAATACAAATGTAGATGCTTGCAGCCACCCATTGGACTGAGCACAGGGACCCCAATGGAGGAGTTGAGGGAAGGATTGAAGGAGCCTTATCTGACATCAATGGGAAGGGAGGCCCTTGGTCCTGTGAAATCTTGATGCCCCAGTGTAGAGGAATGCTAGGGCAGTGAGGCGGGAGTGGGTAGGTGGGTGGGGGAGCAGCCTTATAGAAGCAGGGGAGGGGGATGGGATGGGTGGTTGCAGCAGGGAAACTGGGAAAGGGGATAACATTTGAAATGTAAATAAATAAAATGTCCAATTTTTTAAAAAGAAACTAAAATTACAGATATAAAAGAAAAAAAGTAAAATAAAATGCATATATGCCATATATTAAAAGAACTATGAAAAAAAAAAAAAAAGAACTATGATTCTCTGAGTCTCCTCAGCAAGCATCTATTGTCCCTTTCATCTCTAATTTTTATTAATTTGAATCTTCTTTATGTCTTGAAGTTAATTTGGCTAAGAGTTTGTCAATTTTATTGATCTTCCCAAAGAACCAACTCTTTGTTTCATTGATTCTTTGTCATTTTTGTTTGTTTCTATTTTACTGATTTTAGCCCTGAGTTTGATTATTTCTTGCCATCAACTCTTTTGGATGTTCTTTCTTGGTTTTGTTCTAGAGCTTTCATGTATGCCATTAACTTGCTAATATCAGATCTCTCCAGTTTGGAAGGGTTTTTGTTTGTTTGTTTGTTTGTTCCTTTAATGTAGGCACTTGGTGCAACGTACTGACTCTTTAATCCAATTCTAAAGACTTTTTTCTTTCTTTCCTTATTTCATTTTTCAAGACAGGATTTCTCTGTTAGCCCAGGTTATCCTGGAACTATGTAAACCAGGCTTGCCTTGAACTAACAGAGATCCACCCATCTCTGCTTCCTGAGTGCTGGGATTAAAGGCATGTGCCACTACTTCCAAGAACAATTCTAAAAAGGTCTTAATTTCTTTCTTGATTTCGGTCTTGACACATTGTTCATTCACTTATAAGTTGTTCCTTTTTTATTTTTTTGTAAACTTTCTGTTGTTTCTGTTGTTAATATCCAGGTGTAATACATGGTGATCAGATAAGACGCAGGAAGTTGTTTCAGTTTTCTTGTATCTGTTGAAGTTTTGTGTCTAAGTGAAGTTTTGGGTCAATATGTGATTTTAGCTGTAGCAGTGCTTTTTTATATAAATTTGGGTGTCCTGTGTTTATGCATAAATATGTAGAGTTGCAATATACTATTGTAGATTTTTCCTTGATAAGCATGTAGTGTCCTTCCTTATCTCTTCTGATTAGTTTTGGTTTGAAGTCTATTTCGTCAGATACTAAAATGGC
Source organism: Mastomys natalensis (assembly GCA_021653895.1). NCBI lineage: Eukaryota > Metazoa > Chordata > Mammalia > Rodentia > Muridae > Mastomys > Mastomys natalensis. The sequence goes on along the minus strand of JAJTUV010000292.1, from coordinate 2,466,500 downwards.
TACACCAGCTTGTTAGGAATACTTTGTTCCATCCTTTTACCACAAGGCAATGTCTATCCATGATGTTAAGGTATGTTTCTTGGATATAGTTAAAGGATGAATCCTATTTTCAAATCCAGTCTATTAGTCTTTGTCTTTTTATTGGAGAACAAAGACCTTTAAATGTTGAGAGCTATCGATGAGCAGTTTTGCTGGTCTTGAATTATTTATTCCTTGTGTTTTCTTGGATATGGTTAGCATCTTTAGGTTGAAATTTACCTTCTAGCAGCTTCTGAAAGGCTAGATTTATAGAATAGATGCATAGATTTGATTTTATCATGGACTGGTTTTCTCTATCTCTTGAGATTGAAAGTTTTCCTGGACATGGTAGTCTGGGATGGCATCTGTAATCTCTCAGAGTCTGCAGTACATCTTTTTCTAGCTTTTGGAGACTTCTAGCTTTTAGAGACTCCATTGAGAAGTCAGATGTTTTGTGGTTTTTTGTGCCTTCAACCTGGGTTTCTTCTCCTTCCTCTCTTCCTATTATTTGTAGATTTCATCTTCTCACGCTTTCCCATATTTCCTGTATATTTTTTGCCTGGCTTTTTAATATTTAACATCTTCTTCGACCAAAGAATCCATTTCATCCATTTTATCCTAAGTGCCTGAGTTTCTCTCTTCAACTCCTTGTAGTCTGTTAGTGAGAATAATTAGTGAGGTTTGTGTTTGACTTCTTAAGTTTTCATTTCTGGTTTTACATCAGTTTGGGTTTTCTTTAGTGATTCTATTTCTACTTTCACGTCTTGAGTTGTATTCATTACCTCATGTTTTCACGGCCTTCATTAAAGGATTTTTTCATAGTTTTTTCAAGGTCCTTGAATATATTCTTATATTGTTGTTTTGAAATTTTTGTCTTGTGCTCCAGCTACACTGAATTACTTAAGATCCACGGTAGGATTTCTGTGTTCTGGTGGCAATATTGCCTTGGGTGTTAACGATTGTGTTTTTGCAATGGTGTCTAGGTATCTGGGTTTGAAATTATAATAATTTTAGATGTTGGTATCTGGTCTTTGTTCAGTGGGTGTTCCATTTGTTGGTTGCCATTGCCCTCTCTGGATCTTACAAATCTGTGGTGACTGTGGGTTGCTCTATAGGGAGTGTTTCTGAGAGGGAGGACAGACCTGCAAGTGTTTTGCTGCAGGGCATGGGATAAGATTGGGGAATTTGAAATGAATGACAGCAAGGAGTTTGAAGATTGCCTCCCTAATGTACAGGCTAGGGTAGTCAGTGGGTCCCAGGTAGAGAGTGTCTCCAGGTACTGGCAGCTGACACAAAGTGACGGACAGAGTGAGAGAGGAAGGCTGTACAAGTTCTGCAGAGTCCCTAGAGAAAGATAAGCTTTTTACTGATTTCTTCTTTGATCCAACATTCAGTAGTGTATTCTTTGCTCTCCATGTATTTTTGAACCTTCTAGATAATTTTGTGATATTGGTCAAGCTTTATTTATTTATTTATTTGTGATAGTGGTCAGATTTAAATACATGTAATTTTCTCAATTTTTCTGTATTTGTTCAATTTGTGTCCCAATATGTGGTCTATTTCAGAGAATTCTTATGGGACAGAAAGTAGATGTGGTTTTTGACATTTGGCTAGTATATTGTATAGATATCTGCTGAGCCCATTTGAGAAATGAGGTCAGTTAATTTTCATTTTTAATTTTTTGTTCAGACATCAGAGAGAATCTGGCATTAAAATCACCTACTATTGCTTGACTGGAATTATTCTGTGGCTTCGTATCCACTGAATGCTTTTTGTGAAATTGGATGCACCAAAATTTGGTATATGTATGTTTAGGATTGTAATGTACTGTTCATTAATTGTTCCTTGATCAAAATGAAGCATCCTCTTTGCCTCTTCTGATTAATTTTAGTTTGAAGTCCATTTTATCAGAAATTAGGCTGGCAAAACCTATTTGTTTCCTAGCACCATTTGCTCAGAATACTGTTTCCAAATTTTTCACCCTAAGGTGGTGCCTATCCTTGAAGATAAAATGAATCCCCTGTAAACATCAAAATGATGGATTTTTGTTTCCTAATCCATTCAGCTAACTTGTCTGTATCTTTTGATTAGGAAGTTGAACAGAATAATATTTATAAAGTTATTATTGAAAGATGTGTGTTGAGTACTATCATTTTGTAACTTTTTTCTGTTTATGTACTTAGTCATACTATGTATTTGATTTATAGTTTCACTTGTTTCTGTAGTCTCTTCAGTATGTGTATTCCTTTTTTTTCAGCTCAATATATTGCTTCCAGTACTCTTTGTATGTCTGGTTTGGTGCACATGAATTCCTTGTTTTATTTTTATTTGTTTGTTTTGAGTCTTACTTGTATCCTTGGATGACCTGGAACTTGATAAGTAGAACAGGCTGGCCTCCAACTCATAGAGATATACCTGCCTCTGTCTCTCATGTGCTGGAATTAAAGGTATGCACCACCATGTCCAGGTGGTACACATAAATTCTTGTCTCTTTTTATATATGGAAAGGTTTTCCTTCTCCTTTAACTATGGCAGACAGTTTTTCCCTATAGAGTAGTCTGCATTAGCAGGGAGAGAGGATTCTACCTAGGAGGGGAAATAGAATATATAGTTAAGGATGGATGTGAGGGAGAGTGAAATGGGAGAGTCAAATAGAGGCTGAATGGGATGTTGAAATAAAGAGGGGTGAGGGAGAATATCCAGGGAGGAACATCTAAAACTACGGGCCCTTTCATATGGTTTACAGTAGATGCTTCCTAAAATGTATACATATGTAAAAGAAATAAGTAAATGAAATAACCAAGAAGAATAAATATGTCTATAAAATATATACATATATAAAAGAAATCTAAATGAAATCACCAACAGGAGAAACAAAGGCCCAACTAGACATCTCTAAACCACCAAATAAACTCTCCAGTTCCAGAAATAGGTTATATCTAATCTAGTTCTTGACCAAAGGAGCCTATGAACTCCCAAACAACACAGACATTGCCATAGCTATTGATTGTTCTACATAAACTGATTGTAAGGTCCTATCACTGAAAACACCTAAGTAACTCCTTACACATTGAGAAATCAAGCTGGTGAATATATAACACATTCACTTGTTTTACCAGTGCTCATGGTACTGGAGGTACTCTCCACTCTACCAAAGGGGAAGGATAAAACCCAATCCAGGTAAAACTCTTTGACCTACAGTGGTGTTTTGCTGCAAAATGTGTTAGTGAAACAGTGGCACAAATCTCGTTGAAGTAACCAATCAATATCTGAATTTCACTTAAGATGCAATCCATGAGAGAGAATCCATATCCAACACTGCTCAGGTGGCCAAGAACTTGATAATAGTCAGGCCAGAGGAATAGGAAAAAAAACAAATACTACGGTTCTGCTAAAATAAATAAAATGACGCCTAAAAACATTCTGCCATACTTATAGACCGTGCCTGTTCAGCCATCATCACACAGGCTTCTTCCTGCAGTAGATAGAAACAAATACGGAAAGCTACAACTATGTGTGTGCAGAGTCAAAGACCTAAAACACTCGGTTATAAATGGTATGTCTCCATTAAATCCTTCCCATGAGGACTTAGGGAACTCTGCAGAAAGACTGTAAGAGCTGATAGTGATGGAAGAGACTAAGGAAACAAGGCCTTCTAGACACAGCTAGACTTAGGCAATATGAACCCACAGAGTGTGTGGCAGCATGCACAGATGCCTGCACAGGGCTACTCCTGATGGGGTTCCAGCACTGAGAAGGGAAGAGAACACAAGCCTCCATTCCTCACCCAGAAGTTATCTCTAATTAAAATAGATTTCTCCAGTGGAGTTTCATGTGATTTACGAATCACTTAAAAGCAGGTCCTATGCCCAGCAGTAGATGGCCAATATAAAACATACTAAGTAATATTGGGGGTGGAGGGTGACTCATAATATTTAGGCACTTTTTAAAAAACTATTTTAGTTATATATTATGATTTTCAATTTTGTTCTTCGGGGTTTTTGTGTTTGTGCATGTTTGTGTCCCTGTGTATTTCTTGTGCGTTTTCTATGGTTCTTTTTCTTTTTTCTTTCTTCTTTTCTTGTTCTTTCTTCTTTTTTTTTGTTTTGTCCTATCCTGGTTTGTTTTTCTTTTATCTTATTTTCTACTGTCTGTTTGTTTTATAATTAGAGGGGGAATGGATCTGCATTGATCAGGAAATGGTAGAGTTCTGGAAGGAGTTGGAGAAAGGGAAACTATAGTCAGAATATATTGTATGAAGAATCTATTTCCAATTTTAAAAAAATAAATCAAAATTTTCTTATAATTAAATGGAATAAAACAACACACAAAGCCTCTGGGACACAAAAAGCAACCCTAAAAGGTAAATGTATAGCTCTAAGTACACACAATAAAAGATCAGAAACAGCACAAATAAATGACTTAATGATTCAACTCAAGAAATCTGGAAAAACAAGAACTAAATCCAAATCCCTATACAGGAAGAAATAATTTTAAAACATGGTATAAATTAATAAATAGAAACAAAAATATACAAAGATTCAGTAAATCTAAGAGTTAATTATTTGAAAAAATACAAGATTGACAAACTCTTGGCTGAATTAACTAAGAGAAATAAAAAGTAAACTCAATTATATAATTAGCGATTAACAAGGAAACAGAAGAGCAGACCCAAAGAAATTCAGAAAGTTACAGAGGAACATGTTAAAATACAATTCTCCACCTGAAAACACACACACAAGTAACATTATCTGGACTGAGCAGGTAATAGTTAAGAATATTATGTATATGCATAGTAAAGAATATGTATTTATGTGCATGACATATATGCCTACAATAATAATGAATAATCTAGCCCTCAAAAAGAGTATAGATCTGAACAAAGAATTCTGTTTTAAAAAAGAGAAGGAAGAGAGAGATCTTTTAAAGTATTCAAAGACCAAATGTCTTCAAGGATATCCCCTCAGAATACAGAGGCAGATGGATCTCTGAGCTCCAGGCTAGCCTCATCTACATATGAACAATATCTCAAATGAACAATATGTTCAGCATCCTTTACAATCAGGAAAATGAACATTAAAACTACTTTGAGATCAAAGCAATAACTGACAGAAAGTCCTGGGAGGATGTGGTGAAAGGGGATGCCTTGGTCACTGTTGGTGAGATTGAAAACTGGACAACCACTATCGAAGTCAGTGTGAAGAATCCTTGAAATCTTAAAATAGATCATAGAACCAGTTATACCTCTCTCTGGAATACACTCAATGACTTGATATCCTTCTAAGAGATCATTATATTTTGCCACTTTATTCATAATAGCTAGGAAATGGAAGCAGCCTAGAAATCCATCAACTGGTGAATGAATTGAAAAAAAAAAAGTGAAACATTTACATAATGGAATTCTGTTCATTGTGAAGAAAAACAAAACCATAAAATTCACAGGTAAATGAATGGAACAGTAAAACATTATATTGAGTAAAGTAGCCTAGACCAGAACGACACATGATTCATGTTCTCCCTTATTTTTGAATCCTAGATACAAATCTTTAAGTATATAGTTTGGCATAATCATAGAAGTTGGGAACGTAGAAGGAAAGCACTGGGGAGGAGAAGGAGCTCTAGGAAGGAGGACAGCAGGACACAGGTGCTATGAAGTGACTCGGTTTACAGACCTAGGCATGACCTGTCTCCAACTGACAAGGCATCAAATGCAATCACAATCCAGTTGGTTGTCCCAATGCAGTCATGCCACTATTGCACTGGTGAGTGCATCTTGCCTGGCAAGTCAGTATTACAACATGTCAGAGTGCAGCGCTGGATACGATTATTAGTGGTTTGGTGATGGTGGTGGTGGTGGTGGTGTTGTTTTGTTTTTGTTTTTTTTGTTTTTGTTTTTATTTGGATATCTGAATACCACATTTCAGCACTACAAAAGTCTGACAACAGAGAGAAAGATTCCTGATCAGCTTGAAATTAATCTCTCTATGTCCTACAACCAAAGTATGTGGTGGTGTTTTCAGCAATGTGATCCTACCATCTATGATAAATAACTAGGAATAATGGCAATAGGCTAAGATATTGGCAGCTCTCTGGAGTCTCTCATAAGGAGGTATCCCATGCCAAGCACTGAGGTATTCACTTAACAACCTATGTCTTCAGGAAGCAGTATTAAGCTTCTTAAATAACATTATTTGAAGCTATTAGGTCTGCAGTTGGGTATGAAGACGTCTTTCTCCCCAAAATACCAGCTTCCTCAAGGTTCCCTATAATTGGTGCAATCTCTACTTTCCAGAAGAGTCTACTGAGTCATCACTTCTTCAGAAACTGGTCGTAAATGGTTATCCATGTACAAAATCATACCCTAGGGTAGACGTAGAGGGCAGTGGTGCTCTGTCTACATCCATACTATTCTTATCTGCTCATGGAGCATCATGGAGAAAGCCCAGCCATGTTGATGCGGACTTTTTAAGTGACCCAAAGATACCTTATTAATCTGGCTTGATACTGATGCCTGGTCACTGAGTGTCTAAAGAGTATGGGTAGAGTTGTGACCTTAGATTTGTTTGGTTCCAATAGAATTCTAAATTATTCTCTCTCCCCACAAAGAACATGTACCAAACATTTTCTGTCTTCTTGCAGAAGCACCAACTGAAATTTCTTTTTTTTTTTTTATTGGTTATTTCTAGACAATTATCCTTAGATGAAAACATCAGGAAATTCAGAAAGGAAAAAAAAAAGTCACAAAATCTTCAGCACGTGATTCACATTTTCATATTCCCTTTCAAGCCCTAGAGGTAGTTTGGTGTTTCACTCAGGGGTATATGTGTATTGGTAGGGTAGGGTGGGGTGGGGTGGAAGATTTCTTTTACTACAATAAACATGAGGGTCAAAATCTTGGGAGTGTTGGCATTGGGTCACTAGCTTTATCTGCAGATAAACATTTGCACAAAACAGATAATGGCTTGTTTTCTACCTTTTACAGATATTTCCCGAAGCTCACCAAAATGATTGTCTTCAAAGCCCATGTCCATTATCTCCGTACTGTCTTCCCTGCAATCAGCTCTCTGAATAAATACAGGGGCTGGGTTACAATTTAAAATAATGAGAGGCTTCAGGCCCAATGTCCTCACATGCAATACAAGGGTGTGGACTAATTGCAGGAGCACAATTTTTTTTCCTGCATTTGCTTCACTTTGATTGGTGGATTGGCGCTTTAAATAAAGGTTTCTGATCTTTCCAGAATGAGAGATACAGAGAGAGCCCCCAGGAACAGTCCAGAAAAAAAAATTAATCTTCTTTTCTTAGAACTGTTTTGATTGGCATCATCAGGCCTGGGAGCACAGTGAATGTCAGCATCTAAGGTAAAATGTGATTTTTATCGTTTCGGTGTGTTTGCTGTAAACTCTCTTTTCCTATCTCCAGATAACCTTTACAAAGAAGATTTATCTTCATTTATCACAAGATGCTGAGTAACAGCTTATTTCAACCATTAGAATGTTCCAGAAAATATAATACCATTCAGCTAAGAAAATAAATATTTGTACAACTTTTTAGCACTATGTTTGTGACTATTAGTGATGGTGCTGATTTGTAGACGAGGATAAGCACACCTGCTGATCACGTCTGCTTTCATGTGAGCGTGAACTTACAGAATGCATCGAGTGATTATTCATTTTTAGGGAGGGAAATCACTATCCAAGCAGATAAATATACTCAACTTTAACATAAAGGCTGAGTTTGGACATGGTTCTGCATTGTAACCCAATCACAGGTTGTATTTTCAATTTTATCTGAGTTTAAACAAAGAATACAATTCTGTGAAGGTGGTTGCAGGGCACATTTTATGAAGTGAAGCATAGCGTTTAAGGAATATTCCTGGAGGTTGTTCTTAAACATTCATCGAATTGCAGTTTCATAAAAATAAGTACTCAGACAGATACATAGTTTAGCTGCTTACCACTCCATCCCGGAAGCAACTTGTTTAGCATTATTTTGCTTTTGCATTTTTGAGTTATTTTTAGCCTGACTGTCTTTGGAAGAAGAGACACGCATTCTTAAAAATGTACTTTGGCCATTATGAATGCAATTTTGCCTGAGGTGATTTTCCAATCCAACTGTGTTTTAGATTCCACTTTTCAAAATGAAGGGCCTGATCCTGTTCCTGTCCCTAGTGAAAATGAGCCTCGCCGTGCCGGTAAGTCCATCCCGGGGTCTCTAGGGCTCCTGCATCTGACTAAAGCAACCCCAGGGACACTGACAGTTCAGGAGTGGACTCACTCGCTTTGTAGCTCCCAGTGAATCAAAGGTCACCGTGGTCACATCTATAGGCGATAAATATAATTTTTCTACTCCAAACCATATTTTAGAACTTTCAAAGACAAATTTTATGTCTTATGTCACTCTTTTAACAGGTAAAAGACTACAGCATCCTAGTTCTCATTACGTTTTATTATCAATGCCTTGCTAGCACTATGAAATTGAAATGAAAAGGGAAACTATCTCTTGGGCGGGGGTGGGGTGGGAGGGGAAGTATATGTCTCTTTATATTAGCAACATGATCACATGGTTATAAAACTAAAACATGTACTTCCAGTTAAGCTAGTAATTAGCATATTTAGCTGTTCTACTGCCAATAGGAATTTTTAAATGAAAGAAAAATGGAGGCTGGCTCCCTGACTTGCTTTTGGATGATAACTGAGACTGGAGTACACATCAGTCATCAATCATCCATCTAAAATTGGCACTTTGAATATACTGACCACACATTAGTAATTTAGAGTCACCCTGAGCAATAGGGAGATCACGTGTTTCCTAAGTGACTGCCGTCAGATCAGATGTTTCTGCTTTTAATTCCCACTGGGAATGTATCCTCTGTCTATTCACATCCGTGTACATAATGTTCCTCTTTAGCTGGTGGTCTGGAGCAGGTAGAGAGCAGACTACCTTGCCCTGTAGTTAGAGCTCTCCAAAATGTGGAATTTGGGCACTTACCAACAAGGAGGCTCTGCTCTCATAATACCCCAAAATTCTGAACATCCTCCTGTTACACACACTGACATGCATGACATGCACATAGGCACACACGATTACTCCCCTTTCTATACAACTCATCTTTTTCTCTACCAGAATTTTGTTTGCTGCACATTTTTAGTGCATTTCCTTCAACACATACCCAAAATGAATTGTTTAGAAAAAAATGCACCACAATTCAGAAAGTGGAGTTGTACTTGCATAAAAAAAAATTAAAGGTTAAAAAAAAAAAGTACAGGATGGAATTCCTTAGCTTCTTACTCCTGAAGGATAAAGGTCCCAGTGTTCCATACCTGAGGGATGGGTGGATAGACAGATAGACAGGTACTCATAGTATAAATGAAAGAAAAATTACAATACTAACACTACATAAATGAGCATATCCATGAAATCAAAAGAATTCTCAAAATCCAATTTTCTAGTAGATAGAGTAGCTCATAATTGATCTAGCACTTGGGAAGCTGGAAATATTGTGAATTAGAAGCCAGCTTTGGCTACGTAACAAGCTCAAACCCAGCCTGAGCTAATTACCAAAACTTTATTTAAAATAAATGAGTAAATTTTTTTAATTTTAAATTTAAAAATCTAATTTCTCTAATTCTAGTCTTCTAGTCTCCACTCACCCTCAGACACTGATATTTGTGCTTATTAACATATGAAAAATTAAAGATGTTTAGAAAGAGAAGCATTTTATATTTTTAAAAAGCTGTTTGTAAATATGTTTATGCTTCACAATAGCTCCTACTTAGTACAAGAATACTTGGCAGCCTCTTCACTAGACATTTAATTCTGGGAGACCTCCTACTCCAAGCATACATTTAGAGAAGTTTCTCAACAAAGAACTCAAGATCATTCATATTTCTATTAGGCATTTCCTCAACAACCTGGGGCTCAAGGCATGGCACCTCCTGGCATGGCTAGTTTGAGCCTTGAGGTATGTATCATCAAAACCTTGTGTGTGTGTGTGTGTGTGTGTGTGTGTGTGTGTGTGTGTGTGTGATTTCTATATTAGTATGTCCCTAATTGTAGATAAGCATGTTTTGTTTCTCAGTCTTCCTATTCCAGAAATCTTTGACTATCATTCTGAGGAATTCTAAAAATGTTAATGACCACTACAACTTTACCTCATGATTCTACTTTATTTTTAAACTCAGAGATATTTTAAGGTTTAGTTCATTCATATGTGAATCAAAGGAACTGTAACAATTAATAATATATATGCATTAATTAACTATTGTCTGTGTTGATTGAAACCCATTACTCTGTGGTTGGAAACAGCTTACATTTAGCTCTGTTGTTTATATCTTAGATGATGAAGTCTCGTGACACAAACACACTTGGACAAACTTTAGCTGTCTAAAACAAAAGTCCTATCAGTACATTAACATTATTTTATAATTGCTCCTATACAGACTGCATTTGTTTTCCTGCAGATCCTATAAATAATGTAATTTCTGTTTAGAAAACCTCAGTGAAATAAGAAAATTTTAAAATGAAGAAGCTAATGGAAACACAGATAAATATTATAGTTTTTCACAGGTCAGGTAAAATTTCATCTGAGTGCAATCAGTACATATATGGGCCAGGTAGTTATTTCACATAGAAGCTAACTTCATTTAGGTGGTTTTTTTTCTCTCGGCTTTTAGCTCAAATTCAGTACAAGGAACATTCTTTTCCCATTTAAAAAGTAAATCTAGGCCAGGTGTTCACCTGTAATCCCAACATCCAGGGAGACTGAAAAGAGGATAGTGAGTTGGAGACCAACATGGACTATCCAGGGAGACCCATCTCAGAAGGAAGGAAGGAAGGGAGGGAGGGAGGAAGAAGGAAGAGGGAAAGGGAAGGAGGGAGGGAGGAAGAGAGGAAGGGCAGGAGGGAGGAAGGGAAGAGGAATTTAAGTAAGGGGAAAAAGAAGGGGCTGATAAAGCAATATTCTCACAACTGTTCATGTATTCTATTTGAATGGACTGTTTTCCTAGGTCTCGATGTGACACCCGATTAACTAGTATTCTCCCATTTAATCAATGGCAAAAGCAAGCGTACTGCTTTCAGACGGATCGTGTCAATGACAAAGCTACATTTTGCATTTCTTTCTTTCAGTAGTAATTTGTGTCTACTTTAGCTCTATTCAAGTTGACTTAGCCCAAGATTTGTATTGATGATATTAAATGTCACGAGAACTCAGTTGTGTCAAACGGACATCTAACATATGTTAGAACATTAACCCACTTTTTTTTTTTTATAGACAATGAGACAGTTGGGAAGCTTGCAGGGACTCAACGCACTTTCTCAGGTAACTATACGACATGAACGACGACATCTTCATAAAAACGCTTTAAATATTTATTACAGTGTAAAGTGTGATAGTCGCGCATGGGCCCCACTCCTATAACCCCAGTCTTTGGGAGACGGGGAAGATGTGAGCTCAGAGTCAGTCTGGGCTACAGAGTCTCAAAGACACATTTTAGTAAGATTAATATGTGTTGGCAGATGAAAGTAGAAACAATGCATCCAGTACTCAGAAGCTCAAGCACAGAAAATGCAAATTCAAGGCCAAGCTGGGGACATGCTGCGGTATAAGCCTGTCTCAAATCACCAACAAAATAAGCCATCAAAATATATGCATTGAGTGTCCTTAAGTAAAAAGAAAAATTCTTTATTACACTAATAATTTCATTAAGTGGCCAAACACAAATTTCCAGAGTGATAAATCACCAACAAGTTTATGGTATATTATGACACGCCCAGAACATAATTTAATTTTATTGGAGGAGAGAATTGGATTAACCATTCTACATAGACCAGTATCACATTTGTTTTTGATTGCTATAGCACGATCCTGAAATGTATGTATGCTTTCTTTCTCTCTGTCAGTATTCTAGACTTGGCTTTGGAAAAGCACTTAATAGTTTATGGTTGCACGGACTCCTCCCACCGCACAATTCTTTCCCATGGATAGGACCAAGGGAACATGAAACCCAGCAGGTAAGCTAATTGCATCCATGTGTTCAAACCCAAGGTTTAAGACCTTTCCTACTTTTGTTCTTAAAATAGCAGCAAACACAAATTAATCATTGACCACAAATTCCCCTAATAACAAATAAATTAACTCCTATAACTCTTGTTACTGAGGAAATATTTTTTATTTTAAACTTGCATATTTATTTCAAATAGCCTCTGAAATAAGAGACCTACAGTAAAGATATCAGGAATAACAATGAACAACCTCAAAAGTCAAAACAGACTACATACATGCTCTGGATAACTTTTATTTTAATCAAAATTTCCTAAATAATTACCTAAATACTAATTTCAAATGACAATAATCATCCTGATTGAAAATACAATGAGCCAAACAGGAACCAATATATTAATCTGTCAACTATTACTAACTAGGTTCCTAATAAGCATATTATCTAAACTCTGATTTGGGGGACAAAAAAAATAAGGACATGTTAGAATGGCTCAAAGGTTCATGGAATTTCCAATCTGGTGGAACATATTTCAAGGTGTTAATTGTGAGGTAGAAGTAATGGATGCCATAGGAGCTGACACAATAGTTTAACACTTACTCTTAATTCTACATGGACTTGCATGACAGCATTATCTACAAGGCCACACTGACCATATGCATTGTGTTATTAGTGGCTATTCCTTCACTTGATTGCTTCCAAAATAGATTTATGATTAAACATTTAAGTATTTTAACTATCCTTTTATTAAATTACAAAATATTGTAAGTACCCATCATACACCAGGTGCTTATTAGTAGCAATATTAAACTTGAAATACCGGGGTATAAAGATAAAAGACAGATTGTTCCCTGTCAGTTGACTTAGGACAATGTTTTTTGACAAATCTTTTTTTTTTTTTTTTTTGCTCCTAATTTATTTTTTATCCACATTACATCCCAATTGTTGTGCCCCTCCCTCCTCTGTTCCCAGTCCCACCCTTACAAATCGCCCCATCATCATCCCCTCCCCTTCTCAGAAAAGGGGAAGCCGCCCCCCATTGGATACCACCCAACCGTGGGACATCTAGTCCCAGTAAGAGTAAGCATCTCCTCTCCCATTGACAAATTCATATAATCCAGTAAGAAAGTGGTGAAATAAAGATACATGCAGGTAGTGGTGGTTACCCAGAGGGAATGAGTCACTCCACCAGAGTGCAGGTGTGCAGATTTCTGCACCCCATGAAACAATGATCCCAACAAAGGTAGAGGGGTAAGTATTTTTAAAACTTTCTCAAATACTTCCTCTGAAGTATCACCTCTGCCTCCTGTGTAAACTCTGCTTCAAGACTACTCCCTTCCAAACAGCAAGCCTCCAAGTACTTTGCTGTAGAAATTCTAGGCACCGTGGTTCAATGAACCATCTGTTTCTGACATTCTTTTCAAATTTCTCTACAGTATGAATATTCTTTGCCTGTGCATCCCCACCTCTCCCATCACAGCCATCCTTGCAGCCTCACCAGCCAGGACTGAAACCCTTCCTCCAGCCCACTGCTGCAACCGGTGTCCAGGTCCACCCCAGAAGCCAGGGCCTCAGCCTCCAATGCACCCTGGACAGCTGCCCTTGCAGGAAGGAGAGCTGATAGCACCAGATGAGCCGCAGGTGGTGCCATCAGAGAACCCACCAACACCTGAGGTAATTCTTTGACTCCCACCTGAGGCACTTCTTTAAAGTCAGCTCAGGTACACTCACTAACAACACAGTGAAAGAAAAACCACTTGGTAGGGCATATTTAAATAATCACATCTCTCAGGCCTGACATGCAAAAAGATGAACACTTTATTAATATTCTTTCATGAGACATAAATATCCATTTCTGGTTTTTTGCCATCAGAGATGTCAGATTCCAAAAGATTGGCATCTCTAAACTTGGCTTAATGAGACCATTCCTTGGGACTAGGACACCTCAGAGAAGGCCAGGCTCACTACCTGGGGGGGTTCGGTGTTGGTAGTAGTATAATACAGTGATTGTGTCCTCTGTAAATAAAATACAGCTATGCAAAATTACCTTGTAATATTGTAAGGAAAAGAACAATGGACAGAAAAAAGAACGTGTTATGTAACTCTCAATACTATGTGGCAGGCATTTAATATTCCCTCATAGCATCCTGACTATACCCTATAAAGAAAACATTATGAACCTTTTTAAACCCAAGAAGATGCCAGGCTTGGAACACGCCTTTAATCCTAGGACCCCAGAGGCATGAGGTCAAAGTTAGCCTGATCCACAGATCAAGTTCCAGGATATCCAGGACTACACAGAGAATCCCTGACCAAAAAAAAAAAAAAAAAAAAAAAAAATCAATCAGTCAACCTAAGCTTTGAAAGGCTACAAAATTTTCCAAGGATTACACTAATGGCAGAGCCAAAATTGAAACTACTCAAGTATGTGCCAATTCCAAACCTCATTATCATTCACTCTATAATGTAGAACAAACCCATGATAGGCATTTCTCATCTCCTGTCAGTTCACTTGAGTCATGTCAATACAATACAATACAATACAATACAATACAATACAATACAATACAATACAATACAATACAAAAAAAGAATAGGTTATCCCAAGACTTAGAGAACAAAACAAAGGGGCATCTTAAACTGTTCTATTGTAATCACAAACAAGAGGTGTACTCAGTTTGTCTGTTTTGAGTGATAGTTTTTAAATTTCTTCGTGGCACAGGTACCAATAATGGATTTTGCTGATCCACAATTTCCAACAGTAAGTACAGATTTCAATAAGGTTCTTTCTTGGAGAAAAAGTATATCAATATTTCAAAGAGATTGAATGAATTTTCTTCTTTTCTTCTTTATCTATAGGTGTAGAGTATTTCTGAGTTTCTTTTTCTAAATATTAAGTACTAAGTTTTCATACTAATCAATCAAAAAATGTGTTCCTGGTGCTCCTAAAAGTCTCTCAGTGGAGGTGTGCCTGTGTTGACTGCCTCTTGTGCTTTCCACCTCTTAAAGGTGTTCCAGATCGCCCGTTCGATATCTCGGGGACCAATGGCACACAACAAAGCACCCACTGTAAGTGTCTGCTTTCTGCTTCCACATCTGTGTTTGAAACTTACTTAAAAGGTTGATCTTGGGGAGATTCACTTTTTTATAACTATTCTGTTCTGCTCAGTTTTACCCAGGAATGTTTTACATGTCTTATGGAGCAAACCAATTGGTAAGTCCATATTCTGTAAAAAAGCAGCAGTTAGAAATCAATATCAACTTGAGGGCTAAAAACTATAGAATCCATATCTAACACAAGATAGTCCAAATATATATATTCCCTACAGTCGTGATTTAAATAGTAAAGTGGCACACTTCTATTTGGATAATTCTAGATAGACATACACAATTGAATTAAAGAAAGGGTTAATTTTAAATCTGTTTAATTGGCTCTATTTACTCAATAATCAGTCAGCTCTGTACGCTGCCTCTGGACACAACACTACTGAGTCCTAACGGGATACTGAGTGGCTTTTGACATTGTCTTGAGTAGATTTAAAAGGTCGCAGATGGCTGCGAGTTCATACAGTGACACTGTTTCTTTTGAACAGAACGCTCCTGCCAGAATCAGCTTCATGAGTTCAGAAGAAATGCCTGTGAGTACCACCTTCTAACTCTTCTTCAAACCGTGGCCAGGGGAAACAGCTGCAGGCTGTCTTCTGCAGGAGGCAACAACTGTAAAAGGGTCTAAAGGATTATTAGACTTCAATTGCTCTGCTCTAAAACTGACAGCTTGATTCTGAAGCAGTATCAAGAGATTTAAAATATTTCAGAGCTGAGAAAGGTGGTGATGCACAGAATCCCCATCCTCTGAATGTGGAGGCAGGAATATCAAGGAGAGGCCAAGGCCAGCCTTGACCTCATGAGACCCTGACTCAAAATAGCTGCTTTTTCATCACATGTTCTAATCATTTGTCCCGAGTGGTGACTATTTTTGAGCCCAGGATTTTTGTTCCACTCCTCGCATATGAACAGAAGAATCACCCCTCCAAGAGGAATCAGTCTGTGTGAACCACAGTAAAAAAGATGTGTGCTTTATACAGGTATCTCAGGCCTTTTAGTACTATTTAGCTCCTGCCCAAAAAAGCTCAAAAGCAATCCAAAGTAGTTCAGACCTTAAAATTAAAAGAACAAAAAGGGAAATTTCGATTTTAAATTTTAATTATTGTAAGGCATTTTACACCAATAAGAATATGTAATTTTAAATCAGTGAGAGCCTACTGTTTCGTTATTATCCATGCATATTAGAATTTTCTGAGATCAACAAGCTCACATAACTTGACATTTTCTCCCAGAAATGTCTACTAGTTACATCTGTTAGGGTACAAAATGTACCTAAAACTATATCAAATCAACACCTCATTGCCAACGGCATGCCCTACTGAATTAATACAGGCACATACGAGCTACCACTGAAAGAAGAGTGCTATCTCACACTTGTTAGTGCCTTCTGTGTATCAAACACACACGACATGCTGTGGGGATTAACAACCTACTAAGCTGGAAAATAGGTTTCCTGTGGATAATGTCCCACTCATAGGATAAGGGTAATGACCATGTTATTAGAAGAAAGAGGAAGAAAGTTAGGATAACCCAGGTCAGGAGTTCACAGAGCCATTTCTAGGGATGTCATCAAAACCGAGGCCTAGGAAAAAGCCAAGAAAAGTGGGAGGAAAGAGTATTTTATTTGTAGAATACCGACACAACTTGCTGAAATTAAATATCCAAGACAAATGCTCATTACCCTCTTATTAGTTAACCTATGTATATTTTGTTTCTTTCTCAAAAGATTTTGTGATCTTTTTTTTTATGAAAAGCACAATAAATGGAATGGAAAAATTAAAAGTGAGATTTAAAATAAGTCAAAACATTGAGAAAAATCA
The DNA here is from genome assembly GCA_021653895.1 of Mastomys natalensis. NCBI lineage: Eukaryota > Metazoa > Chordata > Mammalia > Rodentia > Muridae > Mastomys > Mastomys natalensis. The sequence continues at coordinate 2,449,555 of JAJTUV010000292.1, read as the reverse complement.
CACAGCTCTGCTCAGGTATAAATTGTCCTAGATTATGGCTCCCATGGTCATGGCAGCAAAAGAAATGTTAAGTTCTAGAATTCTATATGTACATGGTGGGGGCAGGAGTTCCTCCAGAGCAATTTATCTTTTTCTTCTACTTTGTTTTTAAAAAATAAAGAAAGGGAGACGGGAGGAACGTGAAGGGGAGGGAGATGGGATGGAGGAACTGGAAAGGGAGAGAAAGAGGAGGGAGAGGGGAGGAGAGAGATAAGACAGAAAGGAGAAGAGGAGAAAAGGAGGAGGAGAGAAAGAGGGAGGGAGGAGGAGAACAGAGAGGGAAGAGGAGAGAGGAGAGGCATGGAAGAGGAGGAAGGGAAGAGAGGGGAAAGGAGGGATGGAAGGAAAGAAAGGAAGGAAGGGAAGGCAAAGGGTAGGGAAGGGAAGGGAAGGGAAGGGAAGGGAAGGGAAGGGAAGGGAAGGGAAGGGAAGGGAAGGGAAGGGAAGGGAAGGGAAGGGAAGGGAAGGGAAGGGAAGGAAGGGTTAGGGAAGAGTTAGGGAAGGGAAGGGTTAGGGAAGGGACGGGAAGGGAAGGGTTAGGGAAGGGAAGGGACGGGAAGGGAAGGGTTAGGGAAGAGTTAGGGAAGGGAAGGGTTAGGGAAGGGAAGGGAAGGGAAGGGTTAGGGAAGGGAAGGGAAGGGTAGGGAAAGGTTAGGGAGAAGGGGAAGGGAAAATGAAGAAGAGGAAGAGACAGAGAGGAAGACAGAAAAAAAGAGATGGGTGGAGAGGAAGAGTTAAAACTCATACACAGTACTATATTTGAGGGATACTGAAAAAGCATCACAGGCAAGATCCCCCAGAGCATTCTTCCTCGACCAAGGCACAATGAAGCTCGTGTTTTGTTTCATGACGGTAGAGCCTTTTCAACTGCTTACTGTTTTCTTAACTATGACAGAGTAGTAGAAGAGACCCGCCTTTCCTGGAAGAGGCCTTCCCCTACCTAAATAAGTGGAGATTCCTCTCCCCGATATTCCAAAAGTGGTTCTGTAAGAAGTGTGTTTGACAAAGCAGTCAGCTGACTCTTGGTTGTTAGTATTTATAGCTTCTCAGTGAAAATAATCATATACGATTGTATGGGATGAGTCACACGTAGTAATTGTGTCACTGATGGATGTTTGTTTTCCAGGGAGGAAGAGGAAGTCCCATGGCCTACGGAACCCTGTTCCCAGGATTTGGAAACTTCAGGCAAACCCTTAGGGGACTGAATCAGAATTCACCCAAGGGAGGAGACTTTACTGTGGAGGTAGATTCTCCAGTGTCTGTAACCAAAGGCCCTGAGAAAGGAGAGGGTCCAGAAGGCTCTCCACTGCAAGAGGCTGACCCAGGCAAGGGGGAAAACCCTGCTCTCCTTTCACAAATGGCACCTGGGGCCCACGCAGGACTTCTTGCTTTCCCCAATGACCACATCCCCAGCATGGCAAGGGGTCCTGCAGGGCAAAGGCAGGGACTCCTTGGAGTCACCCCTGCAGCTGCAGACCCACTGATCACCCCTGAATTAGCAGAAGTTTATGAAACCTATGGTGCTGATGTTACCACACCCCTGGGTGATGGAGAAGCAACCATGGATATCACCATGTCCCCAGACACTCAGCAGCCACTGGTGCCTGGAAACAAAGTGCACCAGCCCCAGGTGCACAACGCATGGCGTTTCCAAGAGCCCTGACAACCTTGACATAGCAGCTACTTTGTGTATGCACAAGCTTTCCAGCTTTGCCCCCATAGAATACCTTGTTGCTAAAACACTTGCTACCCTTCCACAGCGAAGGTGTTAAGAGCACTAAGCATGTATTAATAAATACAAGTGGCTAGAAATAGTGTAGGTCCCTTCTTGCTTCCATTCTTATCAAAATAAAACGTATCAACTGTCTCTGTGACTTAGAAATACTATCAATGATAACAGAGCAAGTCTGAGTGTGAGCACTTGGTGGTCTAGCATGTAGCTGTCTTAGGCATTATAAAATTTCTCTTACTACATGACATTATTATGCCCAGGAAATGTGACACTGCCTCTTTCCCTACGCAAAAGCACTTAGTTTCAGAATTCCAAAGTATTTCATTTAAACCTTATTAAATGGTGATTGGTGGAGAACCCTGACTGCTATTACTGGTTTCATATATTGGATTTAAAATTCTTATTTATAGAATATTTTATTTAATCTAGGAAAAAGAAAAGGCAATTGGCCTGTTTTAAATAAAGAATTTTTCTCACTGAAAATGTCAGGAATTGTATGCTTATTATTTATATGTATTTAAATAGTAAAGAAAAGCATACTCATCCCTTGTTTGCTATTCATTAACTTATTTATTTTATCCAAAGTTCTCTGAAGATTTACATAAGTCCAAAGCACTGTTCAAGGTATCAGGTTTATCGTCCCATCCTTCGAAAATTAGAATGGACACAACTAATAGGTATTAAAGTAGTAACAAAACAGCCAGTCTAAAGCAAGCTCAATTACTGTACATACATTATCTCACAATACTGCAAAAAATAAAAGTATACTCAGGCCTACTATATATTACCAAAGTTCCATAAAAAGACCAAGCCCTGGTACCATGGAGAAGATGCTTCTGAGGGCCAGCCAGATAGCTCAGCAAGCAAAGACACTTATCAGCAGGTCTGATGACATGTGATTGATCCCCAGGGACTCACATAGTGGAGGAGGAGGACTGACTCCCAAAAGTATCCTCTGACTGCCACATGTGTGCCTCGGCACATTACATACATGCACACAAAATAAATGTTAGTTTTTAAATTAGAAAGACTAAGGCTTCTCGTCCAACCTAAGTGACATTAGAGGAGCAACAAAGGACCAGACATGTTTCCTGAGTAACATAAAGGTTTGAAAAATGAGGCCTCCAAGAGGAAGAAACACAGAGTCATATCTAAAGCAGTGACACAGGAATGTGCGATGTAGGAAACCACACATGCTTACTACCAAGGACTAGCTGTGTACATGTCAGAGCAGTCTGCCTAAAATAGGAGATTGTAAGCCCCGTTTAGGACATTATTGAAAATGAGCCTCCTGCTCCTCTATTTCCACTTCTCCTAAGTTTCCCAGCCCAGGTTTTGGACTCTATAAAATTAAACTCTGCCCCATCCCCTGATCAGACTATGATCAAATAAAAAAGAGCCTGAGATGTTTCCCTACCTAGAACACTTCAGGAATGTTAGGGAGCAGCAGGTTGCAACAATTTACTGCCACTCCCTCTTCAGGCAGGGCTCTGTGCTCCCAAACTTCATATACTAAGGTGGAAAAGATGCATAAGATAAAAATTAAGCTGGAGCCATGGGTCCCTCCCTAAGCGTTCCCAGGCTGGTGGTTTAGAACCTGGGGGCTCTGGTTGGTTGGTATTGTTGCTCTCCTCGTGGGGTCACAAACTCTTTCAACTCCTTCAGTCTTCACTCTAACTCCTCCATTGGGAACCCCATGATCAGTTTAATGGTTAGCTGTGAGCATCTGTCTTTGAATATGCCAGACTCTTGCAGACCTCTAAGGAGGGACCCATGGCTCCAGCTGTATATGCAAGGGAGGATGTTCCTGTCAGGAATAGGTGGGAGAAGAGATCCTTGGTCCCATGAAGGCTGGACATCGTGTGTAGGGGAATTCGAGGGTGGGGATGTGTTGGTGGGTGGGGGCATACCCTCATAGAAGCAGGTGGAGGGGGGATGGGATAGGGGGTCCCTGGGAGGGAGGGGGGAAATGGGGTAAGGGGAGAACATCTGAAATGTAAATAAAATGTCCAATAAAAAGATAAATAAATAAAGTAACAAAAATTTAAAAAAAATAAATAAAAATTAAGTTTTCCTTCTCTGTGACTGGTACAAGGGACAGAGAGTGACTTCCAGTGACTAGCAGACTCTCACTGAGACTTACCATTGCTAACAGTGTCCCTAAAAGAAGCATGAGAAGACATGTAATTATATCTGAATTCTATTCTCGGCATCATCCCTTAAAATCTGTGAAACATTAGATATGAAATGTAATCTCTATGTCTGCTCTTGATTCCCGTAGCAGTACTGCTACCTACACCCCAGAGTTAATGTCGAGAACGAGCTAAACACACAGGTAATTGCTGAGTTACATCCTTTTCATCTTTTCCAACTCACCCATTTGATAGAAAGAAGTCAGCACAACAGCAGCAGTAGCATCTAGAGGATAGAATTGTTCCCATTATCTGATGGATTTTGTTTTGCTTTTCCATCCACATTGGATACATAGCCCTTTGCTCCTTCCTTGTAAGTCATAGCACTTGGGAGAACATATGTACTGTAAACATCAGCTCATGAGTTTAAAGTTGGCCCCTGCTATTAGTATGCTGGGTACTTAATAGTAGTAATATCTAAATCGATTTTGGGGGCTGGAGAGATGGCTCAGTGGTTAAGAGCTCTGACTGCTCTTCCAGAGGTCCTGTGTTCAATTCCCAGCAACCACATGGTGGCTCACAACCATCTATAATAGGATCCAATGCCCTCTTCTGGTATGTCGGAAGACAGCTACAGTGTACTCATAGACAGAAAATAAATTAAATTTTAAAAAATTCAATCAATCAATTTTGGTGAGAAAAAAATAGGTTGTTGAGTCCTTGAATGCCCTTTATCACTTCCACATAGTCATTTTCAACACTGACATGGTACAAACAACAAAATACCCATGGAAAGAGGTCAAATATCACTTGAAAGACAGCCATATTAATTATTGAGTTTCTTCATTCTGTTTTCTCTCTACTAGGCATTTATGTGAGAAAAGATGTCCTCAAACTATAGCCCACCCTGACAGGTCTACCTACCAACCTTTCTTCCAGACTCACCCTACCACTAATCTTTTGATTTTACTCTTTTCAAATTCCTGACCAGGAGACAAATCTGGAATTTCCTGAATAAATATAATCCTGACTCTCAGATCATCCCCCTTGCCACAAAACAGACAACCAGCCGCATCATTTAAATGAGTACAGTTCCCTGACTGCTTCCAGATGACACCAAAGCACCGTACAGAAATCCATGAACACACTGTCCTCCGCACAAGCTGCTCACAGGCAGAGTAGCCACACAATTGATTCCTCTGAGGCGGGATACATTTCACAGTGAGAGGAAGTGTCACTGATGGTTACATAAGACAACAGGTGTAAACTAGAACTGCCTAAAGAGAACCAGGCCACCTAGCTACTCTGACATGGCACTCCTTATGATGAAAGATCTATAAACAGATGGAAAGCTCTCAAAGATTAAAAAAAAAGGAGCAAGAATGCGGAAACCTGAGTCTGTTGCTTCTGCAATTTGTGTCCTCTAGACCTGCTACCATATTTTCACTTTCACTGTTGTTGTGTCCTGCTTTATAGTCCGAAGGCACCATCACTTCACCACCCACAGAAAAACACTTTGTCTCTGGCAGTACCAGGAATTACATTTCACAAGGAAGCACCTAAGGTTACATGCTGTTAACCTCCTGCCAGCACTGGCCATGGATCCATGGCCGTATTGCTCTAGATACTTCTAACATAATGAAGTTTTCTGTGTCCTAATATCCATATGATAATAGAATTTACTTTACAGAGGTCCCTTTGTTCACTATATCCTACTCCAAATGTTTAGCCTTCTGAGACACACAATATGTAGTTTTGCTGTCTTCAACACAGAGTCCAAGTGCAACTGGACTTCTTTTTCCCTATAGGTAGCACAAGAAACAATAGCTTGCTGATACCCTCAGCTTTCCCAACATACCTCAGAACACAAGATCTTTAGAAATGCGGTTGTCCCATGAACTTCTACAGGGTTATTCGGGTTAAGTTCTACCTGAAGCTTGCTACTTCATATTAATTGAATGCTGTGGCACTGGTTCAATGTCCTGGGTAGTCACAATGCCTTATAAGATATAAATAACAAAGGACTTTCAGGACTGTATTATAACAGACTGCAAGGCTGCAAGTCCCGAGGTGGAAACGCAGAGAAGCTTTTCACTACGGCAGGCCCCAATGACACAAGAAAGTCCGGGGATCCAAAAGCTTTATTGACATGGCGTGTGATAGATGGTCTAGATGTGCACCCCCATTTAGGTCAGGGCAGGGCTGACTTAAATAGGAAGGGAAAGGGGGAAGAGGGTCACTTAATTAGCTACACCCTCTGGCTTTTAGGTAACTCATTAATATGAAATCTCTTGAGACTAAAGCCTGTAGTCACACCCTCTACCTGTAGCCCTACGTGACTGCAAGGCGCAGATCAAATGGAGATCTTAGACTGAGTGTCAGGAGTCTGGAATCTGGGAGCATGGCGAGATATGTGCCGTCCCTACACAGGCAATGGACACCTGTTGGGTCTCTGGCTATCTCAAAGCCAGTGCTCTACCAGAAATCAAATCATCCTTTCATGGTCCCACACAAGGCAGTTTATCTAGTCCTAGATTAAATCATGAACTAGTTTTGCTCTTGCTTTTTAAAAGCAAATTGATTCTAACATTTCAAGTGAGTGAAATGGAAAGAAAATGTTTACAAGATCAGTAACTATATATCAAGTTCCACCCTGGAAAGGAATATGGAATTAAATATCGTGAGTCGAATGTGTTCGCAATAGTCCACTTTAAAACCCCATGACACATTGTGCTCCTGCACAATTGTCAAGCAGGTTAATTAAATGCAGAGATGATGGGATACCCTGCATATCAGCAACTCTAATCTCTTTAACATCCTCTACAAGACGTCACACTTTGGTTGTGAATGATGAAAGAATGCAGTCCTTCTGAGCTTCCTTCTGGCTGCAAGTTCCTACCACCAGATTTCATGGCTGGTGTAGGAGGCGTGGAAGGATGTTGCTCGTGAGCAAGTATAACTATTAACATTATACACTATGAGGCTGATCCAATGAACCTGCTATTAAAATCTCACTACTCATCTGATTTCTAGAAGCATCGATTAATAAACTACCAGTGATTTTTCAGATCCTAAACCACTGTATCAAAAGCTCCAGAAGCCTGGAGTCTAGATATCTCTCTTCATTCAAGACACCCAATATGATCTTGCCAGTACATTTACTAAGAGTTTAACAAAATGTAAACGGTATACACATATAGCCATAATACAATGTCATGCCCCACCAGGGCTCTAGGTTTAGAAGCTAAAATAAGAAACCATGAATCCCACTATAAGTTCAGTTAGGCTCAAGGATCCTAGAATTATTTAACACTTTTTAAATTTTTGAGATTATAATTTAATTATATCATTCCCTCCATCCCTTCCCTTCCTCCAGCCCCTCCCATGTTCCCATATCCACTCTGGCTCTATTTCAAACGCATAGCCTCGTTTTCTTTAATTGTTGTTGTTGTGTTTGTGTGTACACATATGTATGGATAGATGTGTGTGTTTGCACATGCATGCATGTCTGTGTGTGTGTGTGTGTGTGTGTTCCTAAATACATAAATACAAGTTGGTTCAATCCATATGTTACTTGCATGTATATATTTTCTGACTGACCAGTTCAGTCTCCCTGGGGAAGACTAATTCTCCCCCTCTCAGCTCTCCTGCTGCCGGTAGTTCTTTGTCTAAGCTTGAGGCCTCATGAGCTTTCCCGAATACACTTCAGCATGTCTATTGATGTCATCAATGTTCTGATCATGTTTAGGCAGCCAACCTGGTGAGACTTCATGGGTGTAGCTCCTGACCTTACTACAAGATACAGTCTCATAGCAAACTCCCTGTTACCATAGATCTTAAACTCTTTCTGCCCCTCTTCTACAATAAGCCAGCCCTGAGTCTTAGGTGCAAAGGTTGTTCTGTGGATGTATCAGTTAGGACTAGGCTCCACAACTCTGCATTTTGGTCACTTGTAATTTTCCATAGTAGTCCCAGTCTATGGCAAAGAGAAGTTTCTTTGATGAAGGTTGAGAACTACATTTATCCTGCTAAACTCTGGAAAGAGATGTTTATCCTAGAATTCTTATGTGGAGCAACAACTTAACAAAATAGCCATCTACGTTTTCGCTAGAGCCCTATGATCATCTAGTATCAGCACAAAGCATCTAGTATCATTGTCAAAAATCCTGATCAGCATTACATCCTATAGTGTACTGTGGTCAGAGCATCTTCTGTGTCTCTGAGACATAAGCTCTGCTGTCTCTCTGCTGTTTCTAATACTTATTTTTCCCACTGAGCACTCAAAGCAATCCCTTTAGTTACATTTGCTCTGTGGAGAACAGAACCACAGAGCTCACTTCTAACACCTTCAAGAAAGAGTGTTTACTGTGATCTTCTTGGAGCCGGGGGGGAGGTGAATCAGACTGGTAAATACAGTTCTCATTATACAAGTGCCTGGTATAGCATAAAGACAATTTTTGTAAAACATTTGAATAGCATTGTTTAACTTATATCAGACGACATCATTTTTGCATTTACAGATGCAAAGAAGAGGCATCCTTTGAGATTTTTCTTGTTAAATGTTTAGATAAAACTAAGTGGGTAAGTGGGTGTAGTTTCGGCAAACATGAATCATCTTGGGAAAAATAAAGATTGAATTCCACCTAGCCTTTTATGGGTGACAAAACTAATACTCAGAAGAAAAATGTCTTCTTTCATGTCCTAGTTGCTTTGAGAGGCAGAAGTCCAGTCAATGCTAACCCATACATGTCCCATACAGATTAAAGCACATATTTTCTTGAGATGCTAAATGAAGTTGTGAATGACTTTCAAAAACTACATGGAAAGAAGTCACAAGATTCTGTCTACAATTTCACTGATTTCTCTTATGACTTAAAGTTCATCCTTGGATTAAGGTTAAGAAATTTGAACATAATTGTTAAAATACCTACCAGTGTATGGTATACATGAGATGAAATATTCAAACTGAACCAGATTAAATTTCAGTAGAAGTTAAAATATTCTTTTCACAAAAACGAGTCTGAAAACACAAAAGCTGTGACCTTCATACAAGCTTCTCTTTGGTTCACAACTGCTCAGCACTAGGGCTTCCTGGTAGTTCACACCTGTAATCCAGCACTCAGAAGTTGGAAGAGGGAGGCCTGCTGCAGGTACAAACCCACCCTGGGCCACAGCAAGGCCTGCCTCAAAAAAACAACTGTTCTGTACTAAAAGATTGCATCCTATAGACAGCATGGCAGCCAGTCAAATGACATCAACAGACAGACAGGGTTCCATCTGGTAAAGGGAGACCAAACCAGAAGTGTAGATAGATGGTTGCTTTCTTCCATAAACATAAGAGGCCGAGAAGACAGAAGAAGCAACAGCAGCCACAGTCCACAGAAGCCAGACATTAGAAACAAAGATATCTAGTCTGAGAAATGATCATTATAAGACTGTTTGCCGTAATGTCTTTGCTGATGCCTTCAGCTTACTCTCTCTGAGCTTTCATCTTTCCCCCAGGCTCAGCAGCTTTTACCCAGAGACTCATCTAACAACCAGTTTGAAAATGACTTAAAGATAAGCTGTAGTTAGCACAGCGAAGGAAATAACTGTGGGCTTTCCATGGTGCATGGACATTTACATTCTAATTTATTCACAAGCCAGACATGTATGGGTGTTAAAGATATGCTTTGGGAAAACTAGAATTAAAAACGTCCACCCTGGAGTTACATGTCTAGCACATTTTAGACATCGTTTTTAATGGCTTCTCCAGACATGAAACAAGGATTCCCAAAAGACAGAAACAGAATGTCTATGGATGGTGAGGTACCATTACTGCTCCTAGAAGGGAAAATGGAAGAGAGAACGGAAGAAGAGAAGAGGAAGAAGAGGAAGAAGAGGAGAGAGGAGGGTTAGGGAGAGGAGAGGGGAGGAGACTAACTGATTATCTGTGCTCTCTGAGACTTTATCCACCAATACCTAAATAATACCATTTGTCACTTTCAAGCCAACATAAGGAGATACAGTTCTCCCTTCCACAGCAGATTTAGAAAGACTTTTGTCTCCTTTTCTTTGGTTTTGTATTGTCTGTGTCAATCATGGTTTTTGTTTTTTGGTTTTTTTTTTTTTTTTTTTTTGGTTTTTTTTTTTGGGGGGGGGTTTGCAGAGATATCGTGCTCTTCTAAGGGTTGTTGTCTATCTTCTACCTTTCTGTTCTGTCAAATGTGTTTGTTCAATAAGGATTTGAGTGAATGTCATGTAGCACTCACTAGGCTAGGCATTAGGAAGTAGTAATAAACAGAATACCATGTCTGCAGTTCAACCTCAGGCCATCATGAGCTCTACTGAAAACTAAATGGAATGAGAGGAAACTGGGTGTTAAATGGTTGGACAAAACTCTCTGAGGGATCGATAGTTGAATGTGATGACTTCAAAACAGAAATTCCTGAAATCACCAGCAAATTGTCAAAGATACACACTTTTTAAAAGAATATTAAATTAAAAAGTCCTTACAATTACAGCCAGAAGAACAATTAAATGCCAGAGTGGTATCTCAAACCTGAACATTTCTAGTCTGGCATCTGTCCTAACTCCTGGCACATGCTGAAGTACCTTCTTGGTCATAGTGTGGTGCCAAAAAAAAAGAGCTACTTAACCTTGACTCCAACCTTACTTCATTTTAACTTGAAAATGATGTAAACAGTAAGCAGGAATCCTCAGACTGGTTTAAATCTCAAATCTGCCCTTTTGGCTGGTGCCAAACTTTCTGTTTCACAGCTTCCACATCTAAAAACAAGACAATAATATTATGACTCAGTGGAGATTAGTTTGATGGTACAAATAAACCCCAGAATTGAGGAGCTGGAGACAGGAGAATCAGGAATTTAAGGTCAATCTTGGATATATGCCAAAATTAATCCAGCAACATGAGAGTTTGTCTCAAACAACAACAATAACAAAAACAGTAATGATAACAATGACGATAATAATAATAAGTAGTCGTGGTAGTAGTAATAGAATCCATCATCCAAAGTTAAATAATAAAACTCTATATTTAAGGGATTTACAATAGTGATTTCTACATATCAAGAACTCATCAAGTGTGGCATGGTGGCACATGCCTATAGTTCCAGCTCTCAGGAGGCAAAAGCAGGCAGATCTCTGTGAGTTCAGGGCTAGCCTGGTCTACAAAGCAAAGACTGCCAGGGATACACAGAGAGACTAGGTCTTAAAAAACAAACAAAACAATAACAAAGAACTCATCAGATAACAGATAAGGTTGTGGGTGCGCTCTGCTCTGCTCTGCTCTGCTCTGCTCTGCTCGCCTCTGCTCTGCTCTGCTCTGCTCTGCTCTGCTCTGCTCTCTGCTCTGCTCTGCTCTGCTCTGCTCTGCTCTGCTCTGCTCTGCTCTGCTCTGCTCTGCTCTGCTCTGCTCTGCTCTGGTTTGAGATAGCATCTCATTCTGAGCCCTAGAACTTAAAGTGTAGATCAGACCAGACTCAAAAAGCACAGATATCCTCCTGCCTCTGCCTCTAATTGCTGGGACTAAAGGTATGGACCACAACACCTGAATATGACTGTAGTTTTTAAAGCTAGTTATACACAAAGTAACTTGTTACACTTGTAAAAAATGTTCTTTATGCAACACCTGAGTTTAAAAATCATTCTCACAGTGCACACGCTCTTTGATGGAATGACAGCCTTTTTTTTAATATTCAATTCATTCTCCCCAGCCTACAGCAGCTCAACAAATTTTAATTAAGCACCCACGCGTTCCCCATAGTCACTGAAAGAAAAAGCAGGTAAAAGTTTTTCCCAGTAAAACTCGCTAAAGAACACTGACCTGAGGCTGTCACTTAACAACTCACAATCTGTCCTCACAAAGAGAAGCTTATGGCACGGCTAACCTAGCTATGTTTTGTAGAACTGTCTTCTACACGCATATAATCTCCTACTTCATGCTTCCATAATCACCTACCATAGCAAGAAAATTCTGTCATGCTGATGTGGGTGAGGTATATTTGTTCAGCTAAGACAGTTTTGACAGCTACCAAGCCTAGACATCCACTAGAGAAAATGAACACTATAGTCAATGTTACCACCAAGATTAGGACAAAATGTCTGTGGACACACAGAAGACAGAAAGACTGGCTCTGCCAATAAAGAAGAAGAAAGCTTCACCGTGAATTGAATTTTCAAGCTGCCCTTAAAATATGAAATAACTTTTCCAACCAGAAAAATTATGAGGAAAGTTATACAGTCATAAGCCATTCATACAGACAGAAAAAAAATGTAGAAAAATCTGAAGAACCCTGAAAGAAAAGTAGAACACTATGACATACATGCCAGGATGTCAAAGGAGACTGCATGGTGGTGTGTTGATAAAATAGGAGAAGGTGATAATGAACTTGTACAGCCACCTGATGTGTGCACTGTGTTCTCTACCTACCAGAGTAACATCATGAAGATTATAGAATCATACCTGGAGTGGAGGTAAGTAATCAGACACATGTAGCATGGAATGGGAGATAATGGAAACATGAACCTGGGTAGGACTATCTTCCATGTCTGTGTCTTTTTTCTTTTCTTTTCTTTTTAATTTAGTATTTTTGTAAGTCTCACGAGTACAGTATTTACATCATTTTCACCCTTCCCTCTCTCCCCCTAATTTCCCCCATGTCCCCACTCTGCTCCCTCTAAAGTATATGACATCTTCTTCTATTATTCTATTATTCTTATTATTGTTACATATATGCATATGCATAAACTTACCACAACCATTTAGTGTTGGTTCTATGAACATGTGTTTACAGCTGATACATTGGGATTAGAATTGAATAAAGTATTAGGGGCTCATTCCCGGAGGAAACAGATTTTCCCTGAGAGAGCTCAGTAGCCATTGCTTCATCTAGTGGTGGGGCCTTGGGAAATCTCCCCCTCCACATTAGCATGTCAACTAGTATGGTTATTATGCAGGTCTTCTTTGAAGCAGCCATATTGCTGAGATTTCATGGATACAGTCACCCTTCCATGCCTAGATCTATCCTACAATGTGTATCCCAGACCTCTGGCTCATACAATCTTTCTAATCACTCTTCCATGATGTTCCCTGAGCCTTAGGTGTGGGGTTATGTTGTAGATGTACCACTTGGGACTGGATACCCTACAGTCACTGATTCACTGCATCTTGAATGATTATGGATCTGCCTCCATCTGCTGCAAAAAAAAGAAGCTTTATATGATAAGATATAAGAGCTATACTTATCTGTAAGTATAACGATAAGTAGTTAGAATGTAGTCAGGAATTTTACTAGTTTAGGAAAATGGCAGTAGCTGGTGCTCCTCTATAGTCTATGATCTGTTCAGCCATGGGTAGTTGGCTATGTCTACAGTACTAAGTATTAATTTCTCCCTATTGAATGAGCTTTAAGTCCAATTAGACAGCCATTTATTAGTCCCAAGATAAAAGTGCCACCCTTGCACTACAGAAGATTATCTTGTGTTGTCAGTCACTGTGTTCTTTAGACTTCATACATATCTGGGTAGGACTATTGATTGTTCTTCTCCCTTGGTATATCACATAGCACCTTCAGATACTATGAGAGTTAGTTTTCATGGAAGAGACTTTCAGGTCAATTCCAACCCAGTTCCTCCAAGTTCTGTGTCCAAAGATAGGATGTCTTCATCAGTAAGACCCATTATCCATGACGTGTGTGTGTCTGTGTGTGTGTGTAAAAGAGGGAGAGAGATTTTCATTGTTGTTTGTTCTAGCTCTATCTCTTGTTCTCTTTTTTTTTCTCCCACTACTATTATTAGGTATTCTGAGGTTCCAATGTGAAATATGAAATCAATTGATAAGATTAGCTCAAAACAAAATATCTCACATGAAAAAATGACCTATACACTGATAATTAATGCCTTCAAATCTAACTCTAACCAATTGTAGACATCACAGAAAATCAACTAATCCAGAATGCGGTGGCACATACCTTTAAACACAACAGGCCGACCTCTATGAATTTGAAGGCCAGCCTGGTCTTCATCATGAGAGTGTGTGTGTGTGTGTGGATGTATATATACATTCTCCACACTTTAGTTCCCTTATATATTCAATAAGAAATTTTGATGCCATGTTTTCCTTAAAGACACACATATTTCTTGACCACTTACTATATTCCAGGTACTAATAATACAGCAATGAATATGACAAGAAAATTTCCTGCCTTTAAAACGTTTACAGTGTGGTAAAAAGACAACAAAGTGCAAATTAGAAAATATTTGTGAGCTGGTGATGAGTGATATGGAGAAATGTAATGCACGAAGGGAGGATAGCAAGGGTGGGTGACAAGGGAGCACTCACAAAGGACTGAGAGTCCCAGAGCAGAAGCAAGTCTGGTATAATCCATATAAAGCAGTAAGGCCTATGTAGCTGAAGAACAAAGGGACTCTAGTTTAGGGGCTGGAGACCAGAGGGATAGCATCAGATTATACAAGGCCCTGTGGGAACTACAAGGACTGCCTTCAAGTCAGGCTGTGATGAGGAGCCACTGAAAGAGAACTGCAGTCCAACTTACACATTTAAAGTATCATTAGCACTTGCATGTAATTTAAGCAGTATAAAGGCAAAAAAAGGAGGAGGAGAAGGGATGGGATGGGGGATTAATGGGGGAATGGGAAAAGGGAATAACATCTGAAATGTAAATAAAATATCGAATCAAGTATCATTAGCTGCTAACTTGAAAAGATGCCAAAGAGGGACAAGAAACAAAGGCAACAGTAAGGCAATGTTCTGGGTCATAGGGATGGATGAGTGTAAAGTGGTCTCATTCCGTGTCTATCTTAATAGTAGAGCTGACAAGATCACCTGAGTTAAGGACTATCCCAAGACTTTAGGCATGTGGAACCAGAGGAATCAGGACATGACTCTATAATATTCCAAGTGCCTGTGTCTTGTCTATTTTTTTTTTCTTTCTTTGTGGTAGAGACTTCTATTTACTTAGAAACAAGTTTAATAAAAACTAAAAGCGTTTACTGTCTTTTAAATCATTTCCTGTCTTCAGAAAGCCTTAGAGTAAAGGAAAGATTATGGTAAAAATTCTTTCTTAAAAATCCTGCTAAAAGATGCGGCTGAAAAGACAGCGCAGCAGCTAAGAGAGCTGGCTGCTTCCAGATGATCCCAGTGCCACAGGATCCCATACCCTCTTCTGGCTTCCTCAAGCACACACACACACACACACACACATACACACACACATACACACACGCACACACACAGTGTACAGACATATAAATACATTTTTAAAAACACACCCAATGAAAAGTGCTTACTTATTTCAAAGTCTCAATCTTTTTCCAGTTACTTATTTTTTATTCTTTGAACTGTATTGTGTTCCTATACATCTTGTAGATGAGCAGATGTTGAATTGCTGGTGCAATTCTGATCCTCAAAACAATCTCATCAGAGGAAGGAAGAGCCAAGATATGTCCAGAACTAGAAAACCTTTGCTTGTGGCACTTGAAGTTCCTAACTCTAGTGCTGTTCTTTGTGTTGTCTGCATTTGCATAGGCCTGGGGTGAAGGTTTCAGAGCAATGAAAGAATGCTGACAGCTTTTAGAGCAAATCCATTCCCTGTGTATCCTGACCTCTGTATATCTGAAACACATAGAACTCCAGCTTCTACTTACTGCTCAGTTGTGAGGAAGGTACAATATGCTCGATCTATAAAGTCTTAGAGTTAAACATACTTAGTAAAGGTGATTTATGGTAGTCATTCTCTGAACGGATGAATGAGCTTTGGTGAACACTAGTATAGTACAAAATACACAAACGGGTTTGTAATAGTCCTGGTACATGGAAGGGGGCTGTATGTGTCCTTTCAATAGAGACAGTCTGTGGAATGCTAACATTTCTGGAAAAAAAAAGTGATTAGGTGTTGTCTGGGAAGAGATGACGTAAAAGACTAAATGAGCTTCAACCTATTCAATCATCTAGTCTGCTCTAACAGTTCATTTAGAAGTTGACTCGTCTGGCCTGGCATACAGCATACCCCCAATACTAAGTGTTGTTTTCTGTAGCAAGAAAAGCAAAGCTTTTCACTTTTTCACTTGCCATTGGGATGTTAAACATTCTTAATTCGTGTTCAGTATTTGGAACTGAGACTGGACAAACACATGTCATGGAAGTTTACAGCCTACTTCATCTTCCATCTAGGAAATCTTTACACAACCCTCTAACTTGTGTCCTGATGCCACTCATAAAAACATACACACTACACACTGTGTGTGTATATTTGGGAGAGAGAGAGAGAGAGAGAGAGAGAGAGAGAGAGAGAAGAGAGAGAGAGAGAATCGGAACACATCCAGGATGAAATAGTTAAGTGCAAGCAGATCTGATCCAAATCCCTACTCCAGTACTTAGCCTTACACAAGCTGTTTAACTTCATTAAGATTGCATTTTTTTCAACAGTGACAAGTTGCTGGTAAGTCACAGTGTATATCTGGCAGTATCTTTATGAATACTAAACAACTTGTTAATAGCACTAAGCAGTGCCTAACACACAGTACAGAAAGGCAGCATTTTTACACATCTCAAGCTGCTTGCACTGTGACAGAAGAGCACCTAGGGACATTTATTGTCACTACTTTCTGTTTTTATTTCATTTCTGTTTTATATTTCTACTCTCAAAAACATCTATGAGTTCATGGCTAGCAATGGACATGAGCCTAATAGAATTAGAAGGCAGCATAAGAATCTCACGAAATTTTCCCACAGTTAGTTAAGACAGGTGTTTTTCCACTTCCGTGCTCCTCATGATTCTTCTAGAGTCAAATAGAGCAGCAATGGCCCTGGACATTTTGAGGAAACTGACCAGGGGTCCTGTGGTTTGGGTCTAATAAAACATATTCCATGATTTCCAGCCATCTTCAGTACACAGTTCAAACACTGCTAGCCA
This sequence comes from Mastomys natalensis, assembly GCA_021653895.1. Classification (NCBI taxonomy): domain Eukaryota; kingdom Metazoa; phylum Chordata; class Mammalia; order Rodentia; family Muridae; genus Mastomys; species Mastomys natalensis. The sequence goes on along the minus strand of JAJTUV010000292.1, from coordinate 2,432,717 downwards.
TCCTCACTCGGGGAAGGTTTTCACGAATTGTCCTTCTTCTGCCCAACTCTCAAGGCCTATTCACTTGGCCTGTGACCCAAAGATGCAGTGAGCTGACACTGGAAACGTAAGCACTACAGAGGGAACGAGGCGGCAAGTGTCCAGACCACAGACCGTCACGGAGGTGCCTCCTGTCAGTAGAAACGTGCCTTTCTGCATTTCATGGTGTTTGTACCGCTCGCCACCTCCTTCAAATTTGCTGCAGTTTTTTCCTTATCAAAGCGTATATTCAAAATAAAAATATATTACTAGAAACATATAAGTTTCTTACATACCTTTCTGTTCTTTTTATTAAAGAGATATCTTAAGGTTTTACTACTTCAGAGCTCACATGCCTTATCTCTACTGTTCATCCAGCATCAAATAGAGCCCTGGTTTCCTAATACTGGAGTGGATGGCAAACACAATGGCACAGACTTTTATACCAAATGAGTAAATACGCTAAAACAAGAGTATGGAAAAGTGATCAAGCATATTGTTCCCATAATGAGATGGCATCGTGACTACTCATATGAACTGTAAAGAAATACCTAATCCATGTGGGACACTCACTGAGCCGAGTGCTGCTTTTGGCGCTCAGTACATCCAATCCCGTGTCCCGTGACCTTAGGTATTGGGTTACATTGTCTCCTCATAATGGAGAGAGAATGTGGCAAACACACTGAGCTTCTTAAGCTGATCGCGAATATATATATACATAACAGAGTTGATTGCTCAGAGCTCCACAAAGTAACTACTACCTTTGAGGGCGGTCCAAATAAATAACTACCCTCCGGCAGTTAGTCCTGGCTGCCCTGGGCCATGTCCTCCTTGTGAACCAAATGATGAATTTAAAAATCTGAAATGCTGTACAGATCCTGGGCTGACCTTTTAAATGTTTCTTCTTGTGATAGTGATAGCGGTGGTTTATTCTGTTTGTTTGTTTGCTGAAATAGAATCTGGCTGCAAACTCATGGTATTCCTTCTGCCTCACCCTCGTTAGTCCTGTATAGCAGACATGCACTGTCATCGCCAGGTGTTATTCTTATTTTGATAAATAAGTAGCCACAGTAATGTGATAAATTACTCAAAAATTTTAAGAATGTATCAGTGGTTGGTCATAAAGCAATTATTGAGAAACCTATCATATTTATAATGTAAAATTTATTTACATATAACATTTATTTACATTGGGTATTAAAATTTGTCTCAAACTCGCAGGAAAACTATTAGAAATTTACTATACCTCATTTACATATGAAGAAACTGAGGCTTTCAAAAGATTAAATCACTTGGCCAAGACTTTAAAACATGAAAATTATAAAGTCAAGCATTTAAATCTAATCCCAAGTAAATTTCCCATCCAAAGACACTGTGAATAATGTGGGCACCTAAGCCAGGGCTCTGCATGAATATATTCAGAATGGCTTTGTGACACAAAGCACTGCTTACTTTTTGATCTGTGAAAGATAAAGGAAAAACCAACCACCTTCCCCTCCTCTTCCTCCTCCTCTTCCTCCTCTTCCTCCTCCTCCTATTTCTCCTTCCTTCTTCCTTCCTCCTTCCTTCTTCCTCCTTCTTTCTATTATAAGGGTGTCTCACACTTAAAGAGATCTGGATAACTTCAGAAATCAACATGGTGGACACTTGAACATTACTTGACAATATGATAGAGTACCAAGTGCTTCTTCATTTAGTGATCCTACACACTCTACCCATTAAAACCAGCCCATTAAAAACATAAGTTCAGCCAGGCCGTGGTGGCGCACGCCTTTAATCCCAGTACTTGGGAGGCAGAGGCAGGCGGATTTCTGAGTTCGAGGCCAGCCTGGTCTACAGAGTGAGTTCCAGGACAGCCAGGACTACACAGAGAAACCCTGTCTCAAAAAACAAAAAAAAAACATAAGTTCAACATGACAGCTGTACTCCAGAAAGGGTCTACCAGAAAAAGAGAGCTTTATTACTCCTCAGTCATTAGGAAACCATTAAAAGTTAACATACATCCACAAAAGTGTCTCGATGTACTAACGAGTCAGTCACTGGTTATTAAGTGCATTGTATATTATTTCATTCATTTCATTGTATATTATTTCATTTCAAACTTAGGGGGCAGTTAATATTACCTCCATTTTGCTCAACATAAAAAGCAAACAAATTTCTAACAGTAAGTTTAAACTTCAGTATGGTAACTCAAAATGTAGTGGTTTTCACCATATCTAAAAGTAATAAACCAAAAGACTTCTGCTCCCAGTATCTTAAAACCTAGATCAGTTGAGGATGATGACACGCTACTTTAATGCCAGCACTCAGGAGGCAGAGGTAGATCTCGTGAGTTCAAGGCCAGCCTGGTCTACATACTGAGATCCAGGACAGCCAGGGATACATAGTGAGACTCTGTCTCAAACAAGCAAACCACCCTAGAGAATCTGAACAAGCAGAAGCAAAGAGAAGGATATGTGTTCTCTTTTGGGGCGGAGGGGGATATTTAAACACAAATGTACAAATTCTGATCCCAGACTAAGAAGCTTTTTTCTTAATGAGAATTAAATTGAATCCTGAATAACAAAAACCAGAAAGAGATATACATAATAAAATAAATTTTAAGCCACACCATAAAACATGTTCACAGACAGTTGTAATTGTTTGGAGAGACAAATAATTATAAAATAAGAAGTAATGAATGGAGCACATGGAGAAAAGGCACAGCCTGGTTCCAAAATATATTATAGAGTCAGGCATATTTTTAGGTGTCTGGGGGCAGGCAGAGTTGAAGAAAAAAAAAAGAATTTAAGTTATTTTTCATAATCTAATCCAATCCTACTAAGCACCATTTACCCAACAGAAGTAAAGATTTTCATGATAAATCCAACATGGTAGCACAGAAACAATAAAACAAGCAAACAGTAGTAATTTTGTGACAACACCTAGAAACCCAAAAGCATTTATAAAAATCAAGATTTCTCACTCTGCAAATCTTGCATACATAACAGATGAAAATATTTCTAATTTAACTCAAAGGCTGTCTTTAAGTTCTTTCATAACACTGTCATATTCTTTGCATCACTAAACTTTGGAACAAGGTCTCTAAAAACTGCATTGTTGTTGCCAAGATGAGACATTCCACTTTCATGTCTTGTATGAATGGTAAATGTTAACCACTTGTGACAGGACTATAAGAAGTGGGAGACAGTGGTGGGAAGAGGACATCAACCCACCACAAAACTCAAAGTTGTACCTGCCTGTATCGCACGAGATAAAGATGGAGCAGAGATTGAGAGAACAGTCAACCAATGACTGCCAACTTGAGACCCATCCCATGGGAGATCAACCCCTGACATTATTAATGATACTCTGCTGTACTTGCAGATAAAGCCTAACATGATGTCATCTGAGAGGATTCATCAGCCATGGATGGAAACAGATGCAGAGACCCATAACCAAAACATCAGCAGAGCTCAGGAGTCTGTGGAAGAGTCAGGATAGGAATTGAGCGGCTGGAGGTGTCAAGGACACACAAGAAGACCTCTAAGGGGTCCACTAACCTGGGCCCAGAGGACGCACAGAGACTGAACCAACCAAAGAACATGAAGTGGCTAAATCTAGGACCCTACACATTTGTAGCAGATGTGCAGCTTGGTCTTACATGTGGGTCCACTACAACAGATGGAGCAGGGGCTGTCGTCTGACTCAAGTTGCCTGCCCTTGGAGTTCCCCTGGCTGAACTGCCTGGTTGGACCTCAGCAGGAGAGGATGTGCTTCAACTTATCCAGGCAGGTTGTTACCCAGGGAGGCTTCCCTTCTTTGAGGAGAAGGGGGGTAATGGGAGAAGGGATTTGTGAGAGTGGGACTGGAGGAGAGGAGGGAGGGGGCTGCAACCAGGATGTAGATTGAAATTAATTAATTAATTAATGAAAAAAGAAGTAGGAGATGGCTTTTGGCAGCAAACTTAGTTCTCAGTTTTTAAACGACAGCATTAAACTAAGAAAACACACTATGACAAATGTTCTATTGGGAAGACATAGAAAGACCAGAGTAACCCAGGTCAACCAAAAAATGCAAAGCTTGCTCCTGTAAAAAGGAAAACTAAATTTATTTAGAAGTAAAGTAAAGATCATGATGTAAAGTGGATAAATAAAAAATGAAAAATAAAGAAGGAAACTACAAACAAAAACAAACAAATGAAGTCTTTTTTATAAAAATCATGTTGCAGAAAAATAATAATAATCACAACTCCAAGTGAATTCCTCAACTACAGTTTTTCCAAAGTTATAGCATCATAAGCATCTGAGAGAAGCTTGTCATTTTGGCCAGCTCCTCTAAAATTCTAAATCCCCAACAATGAAGCTACATCTGATTTTTTAAAAGGAACTATACCCTAGGCTTTTATATAATACACAGCAAATAACTGAGTTGGTTATAGATATAACATTATAGTTTAATTACATATTAACTATATATCAACTAGATCTATATTATTCCAAAACCTTTTGATGGTGGCCAGTGATTTATTTCAGTAGCATATAGTTAATAGTCACTTTTGTTCCCAAAATATATTTGTATAAATGAAGTTTCTATACTTCAAAGCCCAAATTCACAAGGAGAGCACCTTCTAAATCTTACTGCTGTAAGCTTGTTTTTCTGAGCTGTTATTATAGATAATAAGAGACTTCATTCCACAGCTTCTATAATAACACATTGTAAATTTTGCACTGTTTTTTTTTTCCACTAACTCTTGTGATGGCAAAACCATTTTTCTCAAAGCTGATTGGTTGTGCATGTCTACAACAGTGCTTAAATGTGATCCTGCTATCAAGCCTCCTGACAAGGAGGGATCTTTTTATGTTAAGTCTTTTGGGTACTGAACATGACACCCTTCCTGAAGGATTTTTGTTTTATTATTAAGAAATAAATGTGTCTTGCTCCTTGGCTCTCTCTGGCTTCAGCAGTTTGTAGTCATTTCTACCATAGACCATTAAGAACATATTTCAAAGACAGTTTAACAAGGTTCAAGTTTACTTTTTCTATAGTGCAGCTTCTAAGTGGCATTGGGTGAGTATCAAAGATTATCAGCATATATTGTATAGTGCCAAGTAATGACCTTGTTTATAGATGCTTGTTACCTTTCTTATTGTATTCGTGATGTTTCTAAATCGCCTTTGTAGACTTAGTTTTGATAAAAAATTTCAACTCTTAGTTTATTTGGTGTTTGTTTCTCTTGTAGGTTTTTCTCCCAAACTACTCTGACCTCCTTACTGTACCTTTGCACATTTCCCATAAAGAAGTTTTGTCAACAATGCACTAGCAGTGTCTCAAAATACGATGCCTGTCTCATTTTCTCTCTGATTTAGCTCTCATCCTAATCTTAAAGCTCGGAAGATTAAGGTCGGTTTTGAGGACCCTCTCATAAGGGTATGGTTGAATAAAACGATTAACATGACTTGGGCTACCCTTAGAGGTGATGCTTTGATATTTGTTTCACTTATTTGCTCTCTTTCCAAATTTGAGTTTCTTCTCATGCCAAAAATCATAATTTTTTCCCAAAAGGCTTATGAAAGTTTTGGCGAAAACATGCTGCTGCTTCAGTGCAGAAATACGATTTCTCTTCCAAAGCCATGTGACTTGGTGAGTATTCCCCTCATTTGTCTATCACCCGCTGATTCAGACTGTAAAGTTCGTTAAGTGCACGTGAGAGGACAAGCCTCACTTAAGTATGTAAGACAATGTGGAAAATGGAAAACTTTACCGTGGTACTTCAGAGCAGCCTCTGGGTATTATTTTCAGTGAAAAATGATTTAAAAATCTGCTGTTGTTGAGTCACGTTCTTTTACAGTTAGAAAGAACATCATCCAACATAATTTGATAGCTTAGCAAAAACAAAGGCATTATATATACGCAAAAGGAAGTGAGATGTCTCCTTTCATGTGTACAAAAATCTAAAATCACTGTGACTCTACTATAAAGATGAGATGGGTACCTGAAAGAGATGGACACCCAAAGCTTCCCAAAATCCTTGATCCACGACCTCAGAGATGTTTAGGAAGGAGATCCTCTACCCACTCTTTTTTCACTTCCTGTGGCTTTGTAACCTACGCCAACTGTACCAGCTTCAGCAGTTACTTTTCTAAGGAAAAGACAAAATATACATTTCTGTCGCTTCATTCTTAATTTGCCCTCACAAGCCTTTGGGCAAAAGTGCATTTTTAAAGGTCAGTTCATAACAATATTAAAAAATACAAAAAGAGGAAAAGTTAACGCGTGAAATTCCACAGTTTATTTCATTAGAATGCTAACTAACTTCTATAGAATGCAGCATTAGATGCAGTAGCTTAGAAAACTTAAGTTCTAGCTTTCAAAGTGTGCATTCATTGAACCTGAAGGAATGTACAATGAGTGTGGCTGGACCTTACGACGCCTTTCCAAACCGACTCGGCAGAGACAACTCAGAATGATAAATACTAAGGTTTTACAGATTATAAATTATCTCCCCCATCCCCCAACATCATCATCTTTCCTTCTCAGTCTGACTTTGGTAATTGATGTTTGCAAATTAACATAAAGTCATAGTAGGATCTCTTTCTATTTCTGAACTCTGATAGAAGAGCAAAGACACTAGTACCTAACTGCAGAGTGCCAAAAGCACGATTGTTTTACTGTCCCAAGATAATATTCAGCTTTATATTCTAGGTACCAAATGTAAAGATGAGTCTCCTTGTTTTCCTGGGTCTGCTTGGTGTCTCTGCTGCCATGCCAGTGAGTATTTACGTCTATGTTGGGCCTTTCCTTTGTATTTGCTGTTGCATGATTCAAGGACAGCTGACAGATTATTTCAGCTAAGGCTCTGCATTTCTCCCTCAGTTCCAGATGCCAATGCCCAGAATGCCTGGATTTAGCAGTAAAAGTGAAGAGGTATGTATTACCCTCTGTGTGTATCACTTAGTATTTATCAGACAGATGCCGGGTCCTACCTGAAAGGTCAGGAAAAGGAGGGTATTGGTACTTTCTGTAGAAAATAAAATTTCTTATGAATAGACCATGGGAGGTAAAGGTGAAAGTCTTGCATTCAAATCAAAGGAGAATTTTTCTTACCCCTGAGCCTACTTCTATGTTTCAGTGATGACTTAGGTTAAAAATTAATTGTTAGCTCTGGGGACAGTTTTGTCCACTAGTAAAGAGCCATTTGCACCTGGGAGTGTTATAAAGTACATACTTATTTCTATCTTTAGGATAATTCAAACTAGTTGTCATTAGTCAAATGTCATGTTCATTAGAAAAAGGAATCTTTGTATGTTTCTTTGCTTGGGTGTTTTGTTTTGTGTTTGAGACAAGGTCTCTTTATTATGTAGCCCTAGATGTCCTGGAATTCTCATCTTTCCTTCTTAATTTGGCTTCAGTAATATCTGCCAGTTAATACAAAATCACAGTCGAATCCCTTTATATTTGTGAACTCTGCCTCACAGAAACGTAAAGAAGCTAGTGCCAAACTAACCATAGAGTTATATAGACCAGGCTGGCCTTGAATTCACATAGACCTACCTGCTGGGATTCAAGGTGTGCCAGAGAAGCAGATATAATTTTTACCATGGAATTATCTTGTTCTAAAATCCTGAATTCTAAATAAACAGAATATTCAAAATCTCTAAAGTAAATTATGCTTATTTTCTATTATTCTATATTGATTCAATATGAGGTCTGACATCAAATTTAGAAATTCAGGGGCTGGAAAATTGGCTCAGTTGTTGAAGAGCTTGTGGTACAAGCATAAAAACTGGAATCGGATCCCCAGAATCTCCAAGTTTAATGACACTCACTTGTAATCCCAGCACTGGGGAGTGGAGACGAGAGGATTCATGGAGCTCCCTGGCAAGCCAGTGAGGAAGGAAAACCCAAAATCAGGAAGCCCCAGATGCTGATGAAACTGTCTCATAACAGAAAGTAGATACCTTCTAAGGAACAATATCTAAGATGCCAGCTTCCATACGCACACAAATGAACACATATACAACCCTGTGTACATGGGGCTAAAGAGATGGTTCAGCGGTTATGAGCACTAGATATTCTTCCAGAGAATAGGGATCTGATTCCCAGCACCCATATAACTCTCTGTAACCCCAGGGCCAAGGAGTCTGACACCCTCTTATGTCTTCTTTGGATAGCAGACACACGCTGTAACACACAGACATATGTGCAGACAAACACCCATACACATTAAATAAGTGTTTATAATTTTTAAAACCTATACATGTACAAAAATCACATACTCCAGAATTTTTAATGAATACAAATTTTAAACTCATTTATAATTAGGAAACTATGATTATTGTGTCTTCAGACCATGAACTCAACTTATTTCATCTGTTTTGTGAGTTGATTTGAATAAAAGCTTTTCATTTTGTGCCACATTAATGGATTCCTTTCATTTCAGATGATGCGATATAATCAATTCAACTTCATGAATGCCCCACCAGTAAGTTCTCTATACTACTTCCGACACTTTCATTTTTATATCCAGAATCTGTGTTATGTTTGTCTTAGCTGATAACAATTCTAATCACCGTCCACGTGTCTTAGTTAAAAGATAACAGTTAAAATCGCTTCAAGGAGAAAAACCACTTAACTTGTTCCTAGTAACATTCTCTTCATTCATCTCTGGGTTTTTTCTTTTTTCTACAAATGAACATCATCTAGTAATAACAAATATTCTTTGTGTATCAGAAAACTTAGCTCTAATTAAGGTTTCTAGGAGCTCCTTCCACGAGTAATGGCAACAAATGTAGGGTAATGGATACTATTCAAGGAGAGAACTCTATTTGTGTTATCTTACACAATTCTAAAACTGTGAATCTTCTTGTATTTTGCTGGAGTGAGCAAGGGATATTTTTGTGGTTGTATGCTAATTCTAGAGCAAACTAAACCATGACCATCAGCTGATCTTCTGACAAAACTGTGTGATAGACCAAAAGTGCGTATCTCATGCTACTGTCGTGACATGATTACAGGCTTCATCATTTCTGTCCTAACCTTTCCTCTCGGTAATTGTCTCTTAAAGTCTTTACCTAAAGTCCTCATTGTCAATGCTCCCTCCTAGAATCTGGTTGGCCCAACTTTCCTTGCTGATTTTATGTCTGTGAACTGAAATTTCCACCAACATAAAATTGAGCATCTGTCTCTGAGTTTTGTTTGTTTGTTGTTTGTTTGGCTTTGGTTTAGGTTATTTTGGTTTTGGTTGTTTTATTTAATTTCCCTCTCATTTTAACCTGGCCTTATATATAGCAAGTCACATGAGTTTAGAATTTGTCATTATTTTCCATAAAAACCTGTATACTCGGAAAACCATTAGGATTCTGATGCAAGGTACACCCAAAAATCTCCACACTCAGAATTTCAGTAACATGAAGATTGTTCTGTGTATATGCATGTGTGTACACAATGTGTGTGTGTGTGTGTGTGTGTTGTGTGTGTGTGTGTGTGTAGTTCAGAAAACAACTTGGAGCATCAGTACTTGCCTTCCACCCACCTTTCTTGAGACAGTGTCTCTTTGTTGCTTACACTGCACATACCAGGCTACCTGGACCATGAGCCTCCAGGGGCTTTCTTGTCTCCATCTCGCACCCCGCCATAGGAACACTGAGATGATCACACTATCATGCACGACTTTACATGCACGGTTTCTGGTGAGCCAGAATCAGGGTCTCACATTGGTGCAGCAAGCACTTTGCCTACTGTGCCATTCTCCAGCCCACAAAGTTCTAGAACTGACATCTCCTATTGAAGTCTGCCTTTGATTAGCTTGACGAGCTTTCTAGACAACTGAGGTCTCATTCAGTACGACAAAATGTGATGAGGTCTTCATTGAAGATCTTAGTATCAAATTCTACTGGATTTTTAAGCTTCTTGACTTGGTTCTGAAGCTTCACTTTAGAAGACGGGAAGAAACTGGGCTTCAATCTCATTCGCTGTTAACTGCTTTTGCTGCTCTCTCAGATGATGCCTATGGGCCCGTACGGAAATGGTTTGCCAATGCCTCCGCACATGCCTCCGCAGTACCCTCCATACCAGATGCCCATGTGGCCCCCGCCAGTACCCAACGGATGGCAGCAACCCCCAATGCCCAATTTCCCAAGCAAGACTGATCAAACCCAGGAGACCGCCAAACCCAACCAGACCAATCCGCAAGAACCACAGCCACAAAAGCAGCCTGTAAAGGAACCACCAAACGAAGCGGCACGAGCCAAAGATGAAGCCCAGCCACCTCAGGTGAGGCTTGAGTAGAGAACTTCCATATCAGATGCAAAAGCATACCTTAAAAGAGAGGTCCGCGCCTTTCCACCATACATACTTCCTCCAGAATTCAGTACCGGTATTGCTATGTAAGAATATGATATTTAATTTTGACATTTATCAAAAGTTTCCTGGCGGGTCAGTTCCAACCTTATTTAGTTCAATATTATACAAGTATTGTTGCCTTAAAGATCCTTTTAAAACACAGAATCAAGTTGTGTGTTGTGGGATATGCCGATAATACCAGCAGTAGGAACGCTGAGAGGTGGGATCATAAGTAGAAGGTCATCATGGCTATGTGGTAAGATACTCTTTGAAAATAAACAAAAATATAATATAATACAGTCTTACAGTATAGAGTCTCGTGGCTCTAGTAGAGAGTCAGGAAAGAAAGGTCAAGTTCTATCTACCCCAATTTTCATTCGTCAGACGGTGTTGAGGAAGACACTTGACCTCTCTAGACTTGTTTCACCATGAATAAATAAAATGGCTTTTGATTTATCTTTAGACCTATGCTTTGACACTATGTAATATTTTTCTGAAACTGCCACTACTTTCAGCACTTCTAGCTGACTCAAACGCAGTCGTAACATAAAGCAAGATGTACAAATGGATTCTCGAGATCTCCTGCTGTATAGAACTTCAGAAATAGTGGCTTTTGGTTGTTTATTATACAAAAGTGAATAAAAAGGCACTCCTAGATTTGAATCCTGGTTTCAGTCATTCCTCTGCCATTTGGAGCAAGTAATTTATCTGAACTTCAGCTTCTCAAGCAAAGTGAGGAGAACAGTAATGCATGGCTGTCTGAGATCTAAAAGATTCCATGACTGAATACTGTGTGAATACAAGTGTTTAATAATATGACTATTGCCATCATCTCTACCCAAAATATGCACAGAGGGAGAGAGAGAAAAGGGGGAGAAGAAGAAAAAGAGTGAGAAAGAGATTTGATGCAAATAAAAATACAAGCAGTCTCCAGTTTTCAAATAATTATTATCAATTTCTGTCATTTCTCATTTTCAATCTCACTACCAAATAACTCTAACTCATCTTTCTTTCTAGCCATTCCCACCATTTGGCAATGGGCTTTACCCCTATCAACAACCACCATGGCCAATTCCACAGGTAAGAAGTTTCTATATGCTATAAATTAAAAATAATGCCATTAATGTAAGACTAATAAACGTTCACATACTGACAGCAGAGCATATGAAACAAAATCAAGTTAGTAATTATTCAGAAAAAAAAATAATTAAAAATTGAATATATTTTTTATTCAGACCAGTTTGCAACATGAACAGAGCCACTACTAAAAACATGAGTTAATGATTTAATTTTAAATGGTTGTGCTATAATACCCTCACATAAGAGATTAAAATATCTTCAATAAATATCATAATTTAATATAATGCAAAAATAGCATCACACAAGATAGAATTTAAAACTAGACATGGTTACAGCCATGGTTACAGATCTACAGATCTACATATCAAAGGCTATATAGATAAACCCTTTCTCTAAAATAAAATAAAATTTCTTATATCAATGCACACTCTTTACCCATCAATCTGATAATAGATATTTAGACAGATTCTACTTGCTAATCATGTAAATAAGTGTAAGAATCTTTGTGATATGTCGACTTAAGAGTCCTACAGATATAGCCTTAGAAATGGTCCAGCTAGGTCAAACAGCTCTATTTTTAGATTTGTGAGTAACTTCCACACTAGGATCCGTAGTGGCTGTGTCACTCCATATTACCACCTGCAGTTTTGAACAGTCCTCTTCCCCACATTTGTGTGCTGGAATGAACACCTTTCTAACTATGTTGAGATAGAATCTTCAATTAATTTAAATTAATTCTGATAGTTAAGAATGTTCAATACTTTCATAATTATTGACCATTTTTATAATCTTGAGTTTGATAAACCCATGAACATTTACTCTTCTTGTGTGATCACTCATATTTTGTTAAGAAAATTAGCTTTAAACGTATACAAAGAATGTTAAATATAACATTACAATTCAATCTCATATTGTTGTGTGCTCTAATATAGACACTTGGAGCCTATTATCACTTAAATATTAATATCTATCTCTATCTTTCTCTCTCTTTCCTTTTTCTTCCCTCTCTTCTTATTCTCTCCCCAGAGATAGTGAGATAAGATGATTGTTAAGACATGTGGATATTTTTGGTAAAATAGCCTAGGATCATCTCACAGCTGATCACAAGTGGATCATACGTATCAATAGGTAGTGAGTGAGTCTAATGACTCAGGAGCACAAAGTTCACACAACAATGTTTTATTACTAACGAACCAATTAAACCTACCTCCTGTCTTACAAACAAACAGCAACACAGAAAGCGCTTTCCAGGGCTGAGGAGTGAGCTCCATAGGAAGAGCGCTTGCTGTACAAGCATGAATACTTCAGTTCAGATCCCCAGCACTTCCTCTCAACCCTAGTGCTGGGGAGAGGAGACAGGACAAGCCCAGTTCTTTCTGGATCAGCTACTCTAGCCAACCAGTGAGCTCCATGTTCAATGAGAGATCCTATCTCAAAAATAAAGTGAAGGGGGAAAGAAGACATCCAACATCAGTCTCTGACCTCCACATATATGCGTACGTGCACATGTACACAAACGCACGTGTGCACATACACAAACACACATGCACAAGCACACATAACACACACAATCATACATACATACACACACATACAAACACACAATCACATACACATTTCTAGTCAGGTCTAAGGGCGCACAACTGTAATCCCAGCACTTAGAAGGCTGAGGCAGGAAGATTGCCATGAACTCAAGGACAGCCCAGATACATAATGATCCTTTTATAAATCAAGATCCTACCTTAAAAAACAAAGAAAAGGAAGGAAGTGGTTGGTTCCTGTGCTCACTGTGCTTTTCATCTTTCAGAGGGGACCACCACCGACAGGCTTTGGACGGCCAAAGTTTAGCAATGAGGAAGGGGTAAGTACGAGTGGCTCTATCGCCCCGGTTAAGAATTCTAGTCTATCAGCTGTTCTCATTTAACCCAGTGTCACAAGAACTTAAAACCATTGCTAAGACCTTCTTTAATTCAAGCTCTCAGGTTTTTTTTTTAAGTGAAATAAAATCAAGCCAGCAATGTGAAAGTGTGCTTCAGTGATGGTTGCGGCAGTACACGCACACAGGCAGCACGCAGCCCCTCAGACAGCTGCGTAGCTTTGTTTCAAACCCAGCACCGTTTCAACGGTGCATGATCCCTCTAAATGTATTGAAAGATTGTGCGTGTAATTGCTGTGAAAGCTATTAGCCTCTTTGCAAACTTGAGAATGAACTCTAGACAGTAAAACACACAGAGAGAAATTAAGATCGTCTCAGAATATTCTCTTCACGAGAAATTACATTATCATCTAACTAGCTCATTGAATAAATACTGAAATCCAGAGAAGATAAATTAATATCCAATTTCTCCTCCTGGGTAAACAGGATAAACTGGACCAAACCTAAGTCTTATGATACCATACCTAGTTTTTAACTATACTCCAGGAAAGTAATCAAATATACCCAACCAATTCTTAGTATGTCATCAAATAAACTGTTCTAGTGGTTTTGAATTCACCCTGATTTGGCTTACTCTTTATCTCTAACTATGTGACATGCACTCAGTAGAGCAGAAATTTATATCTTTGCTGGAGGAGGAAGGAATGAGATGCCACTAAAGTAATGGTGGTGAAATATTACTTCAACAAGATCATGGGACGCTTAAAATAATATATCACTATAAAATACCCACATAAGAGTGATTCAGATCATTGTATACAATAACCTTACTTAGAAACTAGATCTTCAGATTTTCGTAAAAATTAGCAAGTAAAACAGAATAACTCAGGCATAAACATAGGCTTAAATCTGTATCCTATCTCTTGGGGATACTGTTCAACTTCCTGTGTGATACTAGGAATATTTTCTCATCTGCCTATTTCATCATCTCTATCTCCAAATGAAAATAAAACTATTTTCCCTTCTATTCTATTTGTTTTCAAAGAAAAACTAGGGCTGGAGATATAGTTCAGTAGTACAAGACTTAACTACCTTGCCTAAGAGCATGGGTTTAATCACCAGCACAGGGGGAAAAATTAAATAACCAAATGATACACACATGTCTAAAAAAATTCACATAGGTTGTTCATGTAATTCAAAATTATTAAGTATTACCCACTGGTCTAGAAAACTAGAATATCAAAACAATATTTTTACTCAAAAACTTCACATGGAGGAGTCAAGTGGGAGAAGTCCAGTGAAATAAGCAAGTCAAACGTGCTGTGCTGGTAGCCAGAGCAGAAGGCAGAGTCCAAGCCTAGCGCTGCTACGGGAGTCAGGTGCAGCTGGCTGCAGCACTCACGCTGCATCTAGAAGGATAGTCAAGTGTGCTTCAAGGGGTGAGGGTGTAGGTGGGAAACGGTTAGATAGGAAGAACACGTGCAAAGACTCGGAGAAATAACAGCTGGTGCAATTTGCAACCACATTAAGTTTAAGGAAGAGGAAATCAGGTTAAATGTCATGGCCATGACTCGGATGATTGTAAAAGTTTCAACAATTTTAGTACAATATGCAGCATTTATTAGAAACAAAGCTCCAGATGTGAAGATATAGAGAGAGAAAGATATAGATATGTCCTCTCATCTGACGCTCATGACAGATTATGTAGTTTATACTGTTCTATTAATTATTATTGTCTCCATAGTACAATTGAGCAAAGTGAATTTAGCCAATGGTTATAGCCCTAAAAGTGGTAGAAAGATACTGCATTCCACATTTATCGGCACCAAGACATACTGCTTTCTATGTTATGCTAAAGAATTTAGAGTTTTTCCTTTAAGGGAAAAGCAATTCTAACACAATGTTGTAATTTTCAGAAACCTATCCCTAGTGTCTCCTACTCTGATAGAAAAAAAACAAAGAAAATCATAAAATAAAATAAGATTACACATACAGTAGTCACTAAGGAAGCAATGTCAATAGTTTGGGAGTGGTGGGCATAAAAGACAGGACAAGGATGCAAGTTCAGACAGAATGTTTGGACTTGGTAATCAACTGTCTGGGGAAATGGAGAGCAGAAGCTGGGCCAACTGAGTTTGAGACTAGAAAATGCTCCTTAGATACACAATATTGGAGAACAATGTTTGTGGGGAGATGAACCCAGTTCTGGGCGCCTTCAGTTGGAAGAGTATGGAGCCTTACTGACTGGGCCTACAGAGGGAACTGTAGGTCAGGCTTTGCCTTTGTGTAATGTATCCATATTTGAAGGTCAGCCTCAACAACATAGGAGGGTAAAATGAGAACACAGAAATGAGGTGGAAAAGGGATGGAATCAAAGAGAAAAACTGTAAGTGGTGATGCTGCCCTGCCTGTAATCCCAGCCCTCTGAAAGCAAAGGCAGGAGGATCACTGCGAGTTTACAACTACACTGATCCACAGAGCAAGTTACAGGCCAGTTGCGGTTATATGGCAAAACTCTATCTCAGAAATAAAGAACTAGATACAATATTAAGAGTTATAAAAGTTAGCCTGGGCACTGTAGCTCACATGTGTAACCTCAGCACTCAGGAACTCAAGCATGGGGACTTTCACAAGTTCAAAGCCTAAGCAACAGTGTCACACTGTGAGATCCTAGATCAAAAAGCATTTTAAGCCTAAGGTTCAGGATCTGGGCCTAAAGGCTAGAAAGAATACTCAGCACCCAGAGGGTAGAATAGAGACCTCAAACTTCTAGGAGAGTGTAGGTTGTCATGGTAAGAGAAGCCTGCGAGAGAGATTTCCCTGTAACACTAAGCAATTCCAAGCAACGCCATGGAAGGAAACGAAGAATAATTCTCCTTTTCTGTCTTCTTTCCTACAGAATCCTTACTATGCATATTTTGGATATCACGGCTTTGGGGTCGTCCTTATTACTCAGAAGAGATGTTTGAAGATTATGAAAAACCCAAAGAAAAAGACCCTCCTAAACCAGATGACCCACCCCCAGAGGACCCACCCCCTGAGGCCTCTACGAATTCAACTGTGCCTGATGCTAACGCCACTCAATCAATTCCCGGCGGGAGTCAAGGCGGAAATGACACTAGCCCAATAGGAAACACAGGTCTTGGGCCGAACGCTGGGATCAATCCCACAGTTCAAAATGGTGTCTTCCCTCTTCCTAAAGTTAATGTTTCAGGCCAGGGAGTACCGAAAAACCAAATTCCGTGGAGACCAAGTCAGCCAAATATTTACGAGAATTATCCTTACCCAAATTATCCTTCAGAAAGACAATGGCAAACCACTGGTACCCAAGGGCCTAGACAGAACGGACCTGGTTACCGAAATCCACAAGTCCAAAGGGGTCCTCAGTGGAATTCCTTTGCTTGGGAAGGCAAACAAGCTACTCGTCCAGGAAATCCAACTTACCATAAACCTTCCCCTCCTACCTCAGGAGTTAATTATCCCAACTATGCAGGAAATCCAGGCAATTTCGGAAGAAAATTGCCAGAGCCAAAGAAACCCTTTATGGGAGCCAATCCAGTCTCAAATAAACCCTTTATGGGGGCCAATCCAGTCTCAAATAAACCCTTTATGGGGGCCAATCCGGCTGCAAATAAACCCTTTATGGGAGCCAACCCAGCCGCAAACAAACCATCTATAGCAACCAATCCAGCCGCAAATAAACCCTTTATGGGAACCAATCCGGCCGCAAACAAACCATCTATAGGAACCAATGCGGCATCCAATAAACCATTTGTGAGAAACAACGCAGCTGTGAATAAACCATTTGTGGGAACCAATCCAGCCTCAAATAAACCTTTTGGGGGAGTCAATGCTGCCTCTAACAAACCCTTTGGGGGAGCCAATGCTGCCTCTAATAAACCCTTTGGGGGAGCCAATGCTGCCTCTAATAAACCCTTTGGGGGAGCCAACGCTGCCTCTAATAAACCCTTTGGGAGAAGCAATCAGGCCTCAAATAAACCATTTGGGAGAGCCAATGTGGCCTCCGTGGGTCCGAAACAGGTTACTGTTAGCTACAATATGAAAACCCAAAATCCAAAGGAAAAGTCACTAGGTCAAAAAGAAAGAACAGTCACTCCTACCAAAGCTACAAGCAACCCCTGGAGAACTCTAGACAATATGGAATTAACAATCCAAACTATAATTTGCCTCGCTCTGAGGGTAGTGTGGTAGGCCCAAATTTTAATTCATTTGATCAACAAGAAAACTACTTCTCAAGAGGAAATTCCAAAAGAGTACCAAGTCCTAATATACAAACCCAAAGCCAGAATTTGCCCAAAGGAATTGCTTTAGAGCCAAGAAGAACCCCATTTCAATCAGAAACTAAAAAACCTGAATTGAAGCATAATACACACAAGCCTTCATACCCTAAGAAAATCCCTTCTCCTACAAGAGAACATTTCCCTGCTGAAAGAAATACCTGGAATCACCAAAAAATCCTTCCACCCTTAAAGGAAGACCATGGGAGGCAGGAAGGAAATTTACTTCATCCTTCCTATGGTTCTAGAGGAAATATTTTCTACCATGAATATACCAATCCTTATCCTAATGAAAAATCACAGTACATTAGAAACAATCCATGGGATAAGAGGGTTGCCTCTCCGAGTACTGTGATGCGACCAGAAAACCCACGGTACACCATGACTTCTCTGGACCAGAAGGAGACAGAGCAGTACAATGAAGAGGACCCAATTGATCCAAATGAAGATGAATCTTTTCCGGGACAAAGTAGATGGGTGATGACGAGCTGAACTTCAAAGGAAACCCGACAGTGAGGCAGTATGAAGGTGAGCAATACGCCTCGACCCTAGCGAAGGAGTACCTTCCCTATTCCTTAAGTAATCCACCAAAACCCAGTGAAGATTTTCCTTACAGCGAATTCTATCCCTGGAACCCACCTGAAACCTTTCCAATATATAACCCAGGTCCTACCATAGCACCACCTGTGGACCCCAGGAGTTATTATGTTAATAATGCCATAGGACAAGAAGAAAGCACTCTCTTTCCTTCATGGACTTCCTGGGACCATGGCAATCAAGCTGAGAGACAGAAAGAAAGTGAGCCATATTTCAACAGAAATGTCTGGGATCCATCAGTGAATTTACACAAATCTAATATACCAAACCATCCTTATTCCACCACCTCCCCTGCTGGATTTCCAAAAGATCCAACATGGCTTGAAGGTGAGAATTTGAACTATGATTTGCAAATTACTAGCTTAAGTCCACCAGAGAGAGAACAGTTGGCTTTCCCAGACTTCATGCCTCAAAGTTACCCAACAGGCCAAAATGAAGCACACTTATTTCACCAAAGTCAGAGGGGATCTTGCTGTATTGGTGGCTCCGCAGGACATAAAGACAATGTGCTGGCTCTACAAGACTACACTTCATCCTATGGTCTTCCACCAAGGAAGAACCAAGAAACCAGTCCTGTGTATACAGAAAGCAGTTATACCAAGTATTCAAGACCTAATGTTTCCCCAGCAAGCATCCTACCTAGTCAAAGAAATATCTCAGAGAACAAACTAACTGCAGAAAGCTCAAACCCAAGTCCATTTGGAGATGGTGTGTCTACCATAAGGAAAAACACTCCATATTCTGGAAAGAATCAACTGGAGACAGGAATTACAGCCTTTTCTGAAGCCAGCTCTTCTCAGCCAAAAGACACACCCTGTCTTAAAAGTGACCTTGGAGGAGATCGAGGGATGTTCTGAAACAATTTTTTGAAGGCAGCCAGCTCAGTGAAAGAACTGCTGGCCTTACTCCTGAGCAGCTTGTCATCGGTACTCCTGATAAAGGCTCTGGCCCGGACAGCATACAAAGTAAAGTCCAAGGAAATGAGGGTGAGATGCAGCAGCAAAGGCCACCTACCATCCTGAAGTTGCCATGCTTTGGCTCCAAGTTAGCAAAATTTCACTCTTCTACCACTGGACCTCCAACTAACAATGGAAGACCGAGCCTACTTAATGGTGCTCTCTCCACACCCACTAAGAGTCCTAACACATTGGTTGGGTTAGCCACTAAGGAACAATTTAAAAGTGTAAATGTAGATCAACTCAATGCAGATGAACACACTACACTTGAATCTTTTCAAGGAACCAGTCCAGAGGACCAAGCACACGGCTGCTTACTGCTCCAAGCTTAGGGTTAACTACAACTGAACATTCTTGGGGGATATATATATATATAAAAAACTAGCAATCCTATGTCAATGATTCTACAGCTTTGTACCCTGAGACTTGATTACCTTCTTGTGATCCCTAAGCCTTTTACTCTCCTAACTGTAGAAATAGTGGCCCAGGTAGAGTTCATGAGATTGGGCCTTTGGGGCTGGCTGGATCCAGCACTGTAACATGTTAGTGCTCACTTAAGAAAAACGCATGAAGGCCATGACCACTCCTGCCTTGAAACTTGGAAGCTATTTGATTGTCTGAGTTAGTTCCTTCTTTCTTGTTACCTTACCCTGTTTCTTTCAAATTACTTACAATGCTCTCTGGTTTTGCACAACTAGCAGGCTGTTGAGTTTTCCATTGTCATACAGAGGTCTGCACACCAGTATGGTCCTTATGCACTGTATACTTTTTCCTGTATGTTGTTTCTTTGTGTTCTATTTCTATTTCAGTGGCATGTTTTCTCCCACTTTCTCCCCTCTCCTGCTCTATGAAGCTCATGTCTCTCAGCATTCTCCGTCCATCGCTTCTCACACGCTGAGGTACTGACCGGCACCACTGGCAGTTCCTTATGCTATTTTCATGCTTTAAGACTAGACATCACCTTCACTCTCTGAATCCACTCTGCAAATTCTATGCTCTATCTTTTCTCAGCCAAACCACCACTGTAGATAACATATCTGAAATAGCTGCTTTTGTTGTTAATTTTCTCATGACCTCGCCACATAGACAGCCTGGTTGTAAAAGCACATTCTAGGAGAATGGAAGACAGCCTAGTAACCAGATAGATCATAGGGCGTAGGAAAGTGGAAAATGAAGAAGAGAAGAAATTGTCACTCTGGGACTGAGTATCTAGGAAAAAAGACTAAAGCTCACTATACCATGTCACCAATTCACAATCTCCAAGATCTGCAGAGGACATTTCTTGAAATACTACCTTATGCAGACAAAGCACTCAATGTTTAGTTTTCTTTACTAGTTCAGTATAAATTATTGTACCATTATATATTATGACTATTATGTTTTTTGCTTCATATCCTTGTAGATTTTTCCCAGACACAACTTCCGGGTATCATGATTAAATAGTGTAAATTATTTTGTAAATTAGATGTTTCTATATTGTCTTGCTTAGAATATATTTGAGTTTTATTGATATTATTTTTACTGTTATTAAAGTCACTTTGGCCTGTTATCTGAATATTACCTGTTTTGAGTCTGGGTGTAATTTTTTTTTTTCTAAATTACCTACAATGTTACTTTCTATTCCTAAAGATTTTCTTGAAAAAAAATGTTCCTGTGATAGATTTTATATGACCTCAGAAATTTGGTGAAACCTTCCTGAGAAAATTAACTTTGCCTTTGACTCTAGTATAATGTCTCACCAGTAGGAGATTCCTAGTAAGCGCTTACTGGTTGGCTGGCTCGTGAATGTCTGTAAGCACTCACATTTCCACCTTCTCTTCCTGGGAGAGATACAGAGTAAGGCACCATGTTTTCTAGCCTGGTGTTCAAAAGCATCGGCAGCTGGCCCACTGCAGACTGTGCTGCCCACTCTGATGGTCTAAGTTCCTTCCCACCCCACCAGTTTTATATTTTAATAATATTGTTTTGCCAAACATTTCACTGTGAATACTTGTACTACCAAATGTTCGCCTTGTGTTTCACCATAACAAACGGGTGGCACAGTTGTTATGGCAAATAGTACCACACCAAGAGTGATGAGTCCAAGGCACAGGGATAGAAGTATTTATCAAACCAGAACTGATATAAAAGTTTTAGTGAAGAACAGACACTGTGGACAAAAGCACAGTGGGCAAGGTCTCATGCTCAGAGTCCCACCCATGAAAAGGAATGATGTGGTTCTTTCACAACAGTTAAGAGAGCTTGCCCTGTGAGCCATTCATGTTGGGTCCATCAGAGCAAAGTTCAAGATGGCAGCTCCCTATCTTGAGGTAGTCAATTGTATATAACATCTTTTGCTTCGTGGGGGTGAGGCACCAGGAACCATTAGGAATGAGACTCTGGTAAAAAAAAAAAAAAAAAAAAAGGTGTTCTAAGTCACTGGGTCTGGCGCCAAGCAGTAATGATCCAACTACTACCAACTAAGTACCAACTAATAAGTTTCCTCTTTAGGGGACTTTGGTTTTTTGCTTTTCTGTGGGTTTTTTTTTTAATCTAATTTAATTTTTTTATCATTTTGTGGTGGGGCTGTGGTGTTTAATTTTTTTCCTGTTGGTTTGGCCTTTTTGTCTCTGTATGTTGGCACATTCACATCTGTGAAATAATGACACTGTCATCTGTAATGCGAAAGTGTAAAAAAAGAGAATGTGACCAAAACAAATCTATTAAACTTGAGAATATAATAAAAGGAATGAAAACTGCTCCTGTAGATGACGCTTCTTCCTATTAGCACAGGGCGCTTCTCCGGGCCTGCCTAAAGGGCATGAGTTCCTTTCGTTAAATATATTGCTCATTCTGTGACTTAAGATGTCCATAAAGCTTTTGAAGTCTAAAGGTAAGGGCCACGTGCTGAAGGTTCTGATGGCAGCATACACCGTAGAGCTCTAGCACCTCCGTCCTCTCCTGCTACCCGAATCTGTAGTGGATGACAGTATCTAACAGTCACCCTCTGCTGACCCTAACACAGCTAGGTATAACCTCCATGTCCCAAGAAGACAACTTACGCAGAATAAATCAGATCTGAAGGTAACAGAACACGAGACAGCCCATACATACCATCTGTCACAGCATCTCCGGGGCACAAGGCAGTTCTCTGGGGAAAGCTTGGGCTTCTCGCTCTATGCATGGTGAAGTAGAATGATGACATGCAGGGTCCAGCTGACTTTCTGAGAGTTATCATGGAGACTCTTGTTCCAGGTTTCTAAAGATGTAGACAACACATCTAAATTTGGCCACTCAAACCAGAATAACAAATTTAATACTTTTTGTGAGCGGTGGAGGTGAGTTTTGTTTGGTTGGTTGGGTTTTGTTTTTGCTGTTTTGTTTTGTGTGTGTGTGTTTTGCTGTTTTTTAAGACAGGGATTCTCTGTGTAACACCCCTGAATGTCCTATAACTCACTTCATAGAACAGGCTGGCCTCAAACTTACAGATGTTCACATGCCTCTCCCTCCTGAGCTGGAATTAAGGGGGTACCCATCATGCCCAGCCATTTAATACATCTTTAAAGAGAGTTTTGAGTTACTTTTATTGTTTATTTAGACATTCCTATCTGTTCCTCTTGACGCATTTAATCCAATTTCAACTATCACCTTCAAAATATAATTTATCATGTACTCATAACACCAAAAGTCATTACTAAAAGCCAAAAAGGGAACCAAAAATGTTGGGCTTAAAACAGGCAGGTCTGTTTCTACATCATTAAACATTAAAGGTTTCACTGTGACTCAGGCCAACGGCTAACCCCCAAAGGGAAATGTAATTGACAGAAAATAAATAATCACCATTTTACCACAGGATATAATATTTGGTTTTATCCACCTGTACCTCCTTGCCTCCACCTCACCTGAATCAATAACAACCTTTTGGTCTCTCTTTGAATGTAGAGTCCATTCAATTTAA
Organism: Mastomys natalensis; assembly: GCA_021653895.1. Lineage (NCBI taxonomy): Eukaryota > Metazoa > Chordata > Mammalia > Rodentia > Muridae > Mastomys > Mastomys natalensis. The sequence goes on along the minus strand of JAJTUV010000292.1, from coordinate 2,409,632 downwards.
AAACACCAATCAGCTAATTACAAGGGGAAAAAACATGCTAGCAGAAGAGAAGCCCTCCAAACAAGCGAGGAAAGACAAGCTGAGCTGGAATCTGACACAGAAAGAACCGCTCAATGAATAAATCTATGCCGGATAACCCAGCCCCTGTAGCACACGGTCAGGATCCTCTACTTCATTAGTGCCTCATTTTACACACACCCTGCCCTGGTACCCAGTAGCACGCATAAGGAGAGACAGGATTCTTAGATTTCCTTAATGATTCTTCCTCTTTGTCTGGCTTCTGTAACTGTCCAAGTGTGAAAATTCTGTTTGGTTACCATCTTTCCCAAGACTATGCCCAGCCCTAATGAGTCCACTTCCCTCATGGCTCACAGTGCAGCTCATCTCTTACCTTCAACCACACCTGTAATATATCGTGTGAAAAGTGTCTCCTGTTAGTTCTGCCTATAGGCGAAATAGGGAAATTTCTAGAAAGTAAAAGGAGTTGTTCTTCCCTTATATATCTCTCAGAACAACCAGCAATTGTACTAGCAAATTAAATGAGTGCTCCACAAACACCACGTTCTCTTTAAATACTTGTATAAGTACATAGAAATGCATAATTTCAAAACAAAATAATTGTTTCTCAGATAATAGTAACGATCTTCTAGAATATAGTGGTGTATAGGAATGTATACTAGTTATAGAATATTTGAGAAAAAGATGAAAAGGAAATCTAAACAAAAACTATCATATTTTGACCTATTTCCACCAAATCTTTTGTCATATGTGGATGTATAAGAGAAGTTCTAAAAGTCATTATTTACTGCAATATAATCTATCTTTCGCTTGCTGTATCATCAATTTCTATAAAAATTAAAATATTAGAAATTTGATTCTTATGTCTATCAAGAATTCTGAAGTATAGCATTGTGTCTGTTCTTTCATTGAAAACCAAACACCCAAAAAGCACAACTTATGGGGCAGCAAGATTGCTCAGTGGGTAGCTCTCACTTGCTGCCATGCCTGAAAACTTCAGTACGATGTCCAGGGCCCACATTTTGGAAGGAAAGAACTGACTCCTTGTATCTCCTCACATGTACTATGGCAAACATACACACACACACACACACACACACACCAATAAGTAAAAAATATAATTTAACTTCTAAGTAGCATGAGACAAGCAAAAGATAAACAATCAGAATTTGAAAAAAAAAAATTTGAAAATGTTTAAAGCAAAGGAAAGGAATATGTAGGAAATATAGGAGATATCTGCGAATTACAGGAAAACATCAGGGAGAAGGAGCCCAGGTCAGTGGCATAGATCAGACTGTTAACATGAACACAGAAGAAAACTTCCCCAAACTGAAGAATGACACATCCATACAGATATAAAGACACAAACCACCAACTAAACAAGACCAGGAAAGAAACACCCCATGGCATAACATAGCTAAACATTAAATAAACACTATAAAGAAAATATATCAGAGCTCAAGAGGAAAAAAACCACAAATGGCATATAAAGAAAAGTCCATCCCAATAACAGCAGGTTTCTCAGTGGAAACTCCAAAAGCAAGAAAAGCCTGGATCTGGGCATCCCAAGTTGATCCCAAGATCCCAAGGTCACGATCGCTGCGACCAGCAAAACTTCTGCCGTGGTTGAAAGAGAAATAGTAACTTCTCATGTTACAAACATCCTAAAACTTCATACTAGTGACTGTGGGAGAGCTGCCCCACTCCTCATCCACCATGGTGGCATGGGCAGGGGACAGATGCCCATCCCCTCATCCGCCTGTGGCAGGCTAGAGAACTAACCCTGAGGTCATGAGAGCTGAAGAGCTGATCCTGACCCTCATCAACAGCAGCACCTGGGTGAGCAGCCCTGAACCCTAGCCTGGGCAGCAAAGTAAAGGTGACCCTGGTGGTGGGGAGGGGAGGGGGCCAACTCCCCAGTAAGGAGCTAGCTGGTCCTGCCCCTTGCCAGCTCCAGCATTGGGTGAGCTACCTGGGGTAGTGCTGGAGAGCTTGTCCTGGTGGTTCAGGTGCAAAAGAGCTGGCAGTCTGACTCACTCAGCTGACCTCCCTTAATAATGACTGCAGTTAGTTAGAGTTACTAACTGCTATGATGAACAACCGTGGTCAAAACGACTTGGGGAGAAAGGAATGTATTCCACTTACACTTCCACATCACTGTTCAACTTCCAAGGAAATCAGCACAGGAATTCAAAGAGGAAAGGAACCTGGAGGCGGAGCTGACACAGACCAGACGCATGGAGGGAGGGGTGCTGTTACTGGCTTGCTCCCTGTGGCTTGCTCTGCTTGCCATTCTAATATTGACAAAACAGACTTAAAACTAAAACTAATGAGGAGAGACAGAGTGGTCTGGACAGATGGCTCAGGCATTAAAGACTAGACTCACAACTGAAAATATAAGAGAAGAGACAGAGAAGGGTATTCTAATCCATGGGTCAATTAATTAAGAATATATAAGAAAACTACACATATATGCATCAAACTTTTATTCATCCAACTCACAAAGAGCATACTAATGGAATTTAAGGTACAGCTTAACATGAACCTGGTAACAGGTGATTTCAACACCTCACTTTCTCCAATAGACAAGTCATCTGGACAAAAAATAAAACAGAAACTTCAAGATTGAATGGCATCTTACATGAAATAAACCTAGAAAATGTCTATAGCATATTCTACCTAAACACCAAAGAATATACATGCTACTCAGCAAGCACATGGAAGCTTATCCAAAATAGATCATATGCTGGGATACTAATACAAATAAATAAAGAAAAAACAAGAAATCAGTCCCATACATCCTACCTGGCCATTATGCAACAAAAGTTAAAATTGACAGCAAAGTATGTACAAAACCTTATGTAGATTACATAAGTCATTATTGAATGATGAACACATCAAAGAATAAGTCAAGAAAGAAATCAAAATATTCATGGAACTAAATGAAAATGAAATCACAACACAGCAGAACCTCTGGGCACAGTAAAAGCAGTTCTGTAAAATTAAAAGATAGTAGCTGGAGAGATAGATGGTCCAGCACCCACATAGCAGCTCACCACTGTCGTCTGTAACTCCAGCTCCAGGAGTCTTACACCTTCAATAGATACTCATGTAGGCAAAAGACAATGCACATAAAAGTAAATAAATGTTTTTAAAATTAGAAATAGCAGAATAAATTATTATGATGCAATTCAAGTATTTGTAAACAAGAAAAACAAATCCAACCCCAGTAGATGTCAAGGAATATTAAAAAGTTAAAGCAGAAATTAATGTAATTGGGCTGGAGAGATGGCTCAGTGGTTAAGAGCACTGGCTGCTCTTCCGAGGTCCTGAGTTCAATTCCCAGCAACCACATAGTGGGTCACAACCATCTGTAACAGGATCTAATGCCTTCTTCTGTTGAGTCTGAAGACAGCAACACTGTACTCACATAAAATATATAAATCTTTTAAAAAGAAATTAATGAAATTGAAACAAAGAAAACAATACAAAGAATCAATGAATCTAAGAGCTGGTTCTTCGAGAAAATAAATTTGATCAACAGACTCTTGGCTTAACTAACCAAAAGAAAGAAGGAAATGATCTAAACTATAAGAACTAAAAATGAGCAGGAAAAAATTTTTAAAAACAAAAAGTATAGAATACTATAATGAAACATTTTTTTAAAACCCATACTCCATTAAGTACTCCAAAATCTAAAAGAAATGGATGAGTTTTTTGATTCGTCCAAATCAGCAAAGTTAAACCAGAAAGAAACCAAAAACCTTAACAGACTGAGAACAAAGGAGGCAACGGAAAAAGTAATTAAAAAGCCTTCGAACGAAGAAGGAAGGGGAAGAAGGGGGGAAGTGGAGGAGGAGGAAGAAGAGGAAGAGAGGAGGAGAAAGAAGAAAACTCAGATAGATTCACAATAGAACTCTATCAACAATCTATAGCCAATGCTTCTTACTAAAAGAAAATAGAAATAGAAGGATCACTCTCAAACTCATCCTATGAAACAAATATACTCTAATATCCAAACTAGTAAAAGGCACAACAATAATAACAAACTATAGACCAGTATACCTGATGAACATAGATGCAAAATTCTCAATGAATTACTAGCAAACACAAGTACAGACATATATCAAGACCATTCACCATAATCAAACTGGATTTATTCTGGATATACAAGGTTAGTTCAACACACAAAGGTCAATAAATACAATAAATCATATAGGTGGACTTAAAGACAAAAAGCAAGTGACCCTCTCAATAGATCCAGAAGAAGCCTTTGACAAAATCCAGCATGTTTTCATGATAAAAGTCCTACAGAGAGTGAGACCGGAGGGAACATACCTCAACATAAGACTGTTAAGTCAAAAACCACAGACAACATTATCCTAAGTGGGAAAAGCTCATGGCAATCCCTTAAAGTCAATAAAATAGAACTCTCAACTAACCCCACAAAAGCATAGACTGGAGAAATCCACAGAACGGGAGATTTTTGCCAGTCTTTGCCAGGTCTACATCTAATAGAGGACTAATATCCAGAATATACAAAGTGTCTTAGGGTTGCTATGGCTGAGATGAAACACTATTACCAAAAGCAACTTGGGGAGGAACGAGTTTATTTGTGTTACACTTCCACAGCGTTAGTCCATCAGTGAAGGAAGTCAGGACAGGAACCTAAAATAGGGCAGGAACATGGAGACGGGAGCTGATGCAGAGGTCATAGAAGGGCATTGAGTACTAGTTTGCTCCTCATGACTTGCTCAACCCTTTTTCTTATAGAACCCAGAACCACCAGCCCAAGGATGGCACCACCTACAGTAGGATGGCCCCTCCCCTATCAATCACTAATTAAGAAAGTGCATGGGAGATCTTTCCGTCTTCTGAGATCTCCTTCGATTTCTGCACTGTTCCCAACATTCTTATCTTCCAAGCTAGTACTCAATGCCCCTTCTATGACTATGTGTAAATGTACCACATTTTCTGTAACCATTCTTCTGTTGAAGGACATCTGGGTTTTTTCCAGCTTCTGGCTATTATAAATAAGGCTGCTATGAAAATAGTGGAGCATATGGCCCTGTTGTATGTTGAAATATCTTTTGGGTATATGCCCAGGAGTGGTATAGCTGGATCCTCAGGTAACACTATGTTCAATTTTCTGAGGTACCGCCAGACTGCTTTCCATAGTGGTTGTACCAGCCTGCAATCCCACCAACAATGGAGGAGTGTTCCTCTTTCTCCACATCCTTGCCAACATCTGCTGTCACCTGTGTTTTGGATCTTAGCCATTCTGACTGGTGTGAGGTGGAATCTCAGTGTTGCTTTCATTTGCATTTCCCTGATGACTAGGATGCTGAACACTTCTTTAGGTCCTTCTCAGCCATTTGAGTTTCCTCAGTTGAGAATTCTTTGTTCAGCTCTGTACCCCATTTTTTAATAGGGTTATTTGATTGTCTGGAATATAAACAATAGATCATAAATGGTGGTAAATGTAGGGAAAGAGGAACCCTCATTCACTATTGGTGGGAATGCAAATTGGTGCAGCAACTCTGGAATCAGTATGGAAAATTTAAAAAAAAAAAAAAAAAAAAAACTAAGCTAAACTAAATTAAAACTACATCACCGTATAACCCAGCTACACTATTCCTTAGCAAAGACACAAAGGTATTCTACTCCTCAGCCATTTTTATCACCAATCTATTCATAATAGCCGGAAAATAGAATCAACCTAAATGTCCTTCAATAGATTGATAATGAAAATGTGCCACATATACACAAATAAAATATTGTTCAACTGCAGATAAAAGATATGAAATTTGCAGGTAAATGGATTAATTTATTTTTAATCGTGTGTCTGCATTTGTGTGAGTGTGACAGGTGTGTGCTGAGTACCTGCAAAGGCCAGAGACATCAGATAGCCTGGAGTTACAGTTACAGGCAGTTGTGAGCCACCCGACATGTGTGCTGGGAATAAAACTCAGATCCTCTGTAAGAGTAATAATGCACTCTTAACTGCTGAGCCATCTCTGCAGCCCTACAAAATGATCTATTAACTGTGCCAATAAAATAAGTCAAACGCTTGCAACATGCAATGGCACAGAAAAAGCCTTCCTGTTCCAAAAGTGACGAATGGTGGCACAGCAAGGAAAGGTTGACCCAAAGCAAGAACAAATCCCAGAAGGGCAAACAAGTCCTACAGCTGCATGTCTAACATCTAGGCTGCATGTCTAACATCTAGGCTTTTAGTGGCATCACCCCGGCTTCAACGGTGCTCAGTAGTACCACTCTACAGCTCTACCACCCTCAGTACAATGCAATGGCTCTCAGGCTGACCCCACTCTGCCCAAACAACATCCCAAGATGCTGGCATCTTCAACATCCTCAGGTCTCTGTTGCTACTTGTGTCACCCTCGTAGCTTCTAAATAGGACTCAAGGTGTGGGGCTGTAGCTCTCATGTGGGCATGGGTCCTGTTGAGCTCAGTTGTGGTTCCCATGTGTCTGTCACCCCAGGCAGCTGGAACCATGGCCCAGAGGGCAGAAGCAGGAATTTGAGTTTACTCCAGGAGGCACCAGGCAGATGTCGGGCTGTGAGAAGTCACAAAACTCCACTCAGGGCATAGGGTGATCACAGTCTGAGACCCAAAGAGACAGAGCTCTTGGGTGGGAGCCATGAAAGAGTTGAGACTCGGGGATTACAGGCTGGATTGGCCTGCAGCTGAGGGGAACAAGGGAGAGAAGCTCCAGTAGTGCCCGTGGGGTAGTGAGACTCTTGGTCATGGTGACTCACTTGGCTAGGTCATGGCTGGCTCGGCTAGCTTGCTTGAGTTGGGGCCCTCCACGACTAGAACGCAGAGAGGCAGTGGCTCATTGGTTGAAGAACCCCTTTATGGTTCTCCACTGCGAGGGGAGGGGGGGCAAAGACATGAGGAAGTCCATGGTTTTAAAAGGTTTATTGTCATGGCAGAAAGTGGATGAAGCTGTACCCCATGTCCTCAGGGCAGGCCTGAGGTTAAATATCTTTTGGAAGCAGGAGGGTCTGGGAAGGAATGCTTAATTGGCTACACCCTCTGGTCTTTAGGTATCTCATTAGTATGGAGATCTCTTGAGGCTCTGGGGCCTGTAGTCATGCCCTCTACCTGTGCTACTTGTGCTATGTGACCTAAGGCCATAAACCTTTCTTTGGGAGGGGTTGTGGATAAGTGAAAGGAACCAGAGCCCAGGAGCAAGGCCGAACTCCTACCATCCCATTAGGGTCACCAGGGTTCAAAGCCTGCACTCAACCAAGTACCCAGCTGCCTCTCACAGCCCACCACCTCACATCAAGGAAATGGACCCTCCCTGCAGGGAATCCCACTGTGCCACACATCAGCTTTCCAAGACCTTGGTGCAAGCCTCCATGACCTTGGAGCTTATGAATTTTGGTTTGCCTGCAAATCCAGATTCACATGGACAATGCCGCCATATTCTGATGCCAGCTCAAGACGTAGTTTGGCTCCCTCCTCTTATAGTTGTGGTGGCCTGTGTACCTTGGAGGATGAACGTAGGGAGTTATCTTCAAGGAGAGAGTCCTTCAACTGCAGTCTTGGTTTAAACTGTCTCCTTTCAAATTAATTTATATTTCACAAGGTGGAGTCTTTGGTGGGCAGAGTCATGCTCCAAAGATACTTTTCCTATTGTCCCAGTGTGATGTGTAAAGTCTCCCCTTCATTGTGCTAACTCTTTAACAATTATAGCTGCTTTCTTTACTCCTCAGCACCAACTTTATATAAACTTTCTCACACTCCTCTCCTTGCCAAAAATGCACGTATTTCACATCTTTCTGATCCACAAGATATTCTTATGCACTGTGAACCTGGATATGAACACTAATCAGTAAATAAGCCACAGCCTAAATGCTATGCTGTCTTGAAATTTTCTCTCCCCATCAACTTAGGCTATTGTTTTTTTTTTAACTCACCCTCACTCAAATTTTCAGGGCACTGGCCGAATGCAGCCACATTCTGTTCTAGAATGTACCATAAATAGACTCTATACCAGTTCTCAACAGAGGTTTTCCTCCTCTGAAATCTCATGAAAGAGGAATACACTGTTCACATTTCTCTTGGCAGTCTGATCTTCTCAACGCCATCCTCCCCAGATTTGGTGGTCTGAGTACACTTGGCCCATAGGAAGTGTGGCCCTATTGGAGGAAGTGTGGCACTGTGGGGGTGGTCTTTGAAGCTCTATCCAATGCAGAAAAGTCAGTTTTTCTCCTGACTGCAGTCAGACGAAGATGCAGAACTCTCTGCTTCTCCTGTGCCGTGCCTGCCTGGAAGCTGCCATGCTCCCACCTTGATGGTAATGGACTAAGCCTATGAATCTATAAGCCAGTCCCAACTAAATATTGTCCTTTATAAGAGTTGCCTTTGTCATGGTGTCTCTTTACAGCAATGCAAACTCTAAGACAGCATAATAATCTATAAAGTTTGGTTTATAGCAGTCAAGACTTCTCTAGCCTGGAGTTCTAAACTATTCCACATTTCTCCAGCCAGTCAGTTCCAAAGGCCTGTGAGCCATGTGGTCAGATTTATCAGTCACAGACCCACTACTCAGTACCAAGGTTTTTGTATCTGCTATCTTTTGTTGCTCTGTAAAAGCAGTTTATTGGGTTCACAGTTTGCAAGCACAGCCCTTCGTGTCAGAGAAGGCGCGGTGTCAAGAGCGTCTGTATTCAGGGGGCAGAGAGTGAGGGACGCCAGTGCTCAGCTGGCTTTCTTCTCTTTGCTCTGTCTATATGATTCCAACCCATGGAAGGATGCCATCCACATTAGACAGCATTAAGAATCACAGCAACGGGCAGGACAGTGGTGGTGCATACTTTTAACCCAGTAAAGGCAGGTGAATCCCTGTGAGTACAAGGTCAGCGTGGTCTACAGGGCACGTTTGGGAACAGCCAGAGATTTAAACAGAAAAAGTCTGTCTCAAAAAAAAAAAAAAAAAAAAAAAAAGAATCACAACAACTTAAGGAAGGAAGGTAGTTGGTGATTTGGGGGTACAGCCCATAGCAGTGGGGATACTGTGGCAGACAGAGTGCTATTTCCTACAACGGCTACCCTAAGTGACACATAAGCACACACACACACACAAACATATTCTTGTTTCAGGGACACATACTAAATAAATAAAGATAATCTTCAAAGAACTTAAGGCATGCTATTTATAAATGAAGCTGGAACTCTTTTCATAATCCTATGAAGGGTAAAGCGCGCGCGCACACAAACACACACACACACACACACACACACAAACCCTCCGGGTCGGTTCACTTTGCAATACAACCACTAGGTGGCAGTAGAGGCTCATAATCCTGATACTGCAATTGAGCCATTCCCACAGCAGCAGAATTTGAGAATGTCTAAGAGTTGCAATTTCTCCAGCTTCTGCACCCAAAACTATTTAATCAACATCTCTAGGGGAAGAAATTAGTAATCTACTTTTCTACGTCTTTCAGTATCTGGAATTAAGAACTACAACACATATTTATATTTTTCACTAGTTTGTTGTCTTGTCAGAGGAGCCAAAAGAAAATTCACACATAATAACTGTAATTTACTATAATAATAACTATGGCTAACTACTATGACTGCCATATTATGTGACCTATAAATGCATATATGTTTATAGAATGTATCATCATTCTTATAAAAAAATCTATGAAATAGTTATTTGTAATTTCATTTTTAAAAGAAGTAATGATCTTGGAGCTGGAGAGATAGCTCAGTAGTTTAGAGCACTGACTGCTCTACTAGACAGAGGTCCTGAGTTCAATTCCTAGTAACCACATGGTAGCTCACAACCATCTGTAATGAAATCGGGTGCCCTCTTCTGCTGTGTCTGAAGACAGCAACAGTGTACTCACATATACAAAATAAATAAAACTTGAAGAAGAAGGAGGGGGGGAGAAGAAGAGGAGGAGGAGGAGGGAAGATGAGGAGGAAGAGGAAGAGAAAAAGAAGGAGGAGGAGGAGGAGGAGGAAGAGGAGAAGAAGGAGCAATGATCTTAAATTTAGTTACCTTGCCTTGCCTGGTATTAATTCAGCCATATGAGAATATAAATTTCAACATGGGCCATTAGTGTTGCCTGCTAGACCTCATAGACACTGCCAGTACACATCCCAGACCTGGGAAGTGCACCCCTGTTCCGAGGTCAGAGCATCTTCATGTCAGCCTCTGAATCAGCAGTTACTTCCCATAGGGCCCTTAGATAAAGACATCAATTGACCATGGCTTTCTACCATGTTTGTTTGTATGTGACAAGGTATTACTTTGAAATAAGCCCACCATTTAAATGAGATCTTTCTACTGGGATGAAGCTGTATAAATTATGTGGTTATTGGTTTTGCTTTGCTTTGCTTTGCTTTGCTTTGCTTTGTTTTCTTCTGTTTTCAGTGCTGGACATCAAACTCAAGGTCTTAAGCATGATAAGCAAGCTCCCTACCACAGAGTACATCTCCTACTTCCAAAAGGTGCTATGTGCTATGGACCCTGCCTCTGTACTTAATTTTACTTGTGAAATGACAAAGATTTCTCAAATCTGTACTCATACAAACTAAGTGATGAATGTACCATTGCATCATACTTACAAACTGTTTGCCAATAATATATTTAATTTACATATAAGAAGGTTAAACACAAGTAAAATTTTTTCCAACAAATCATTTCACACGGGTATATGCTTATCACTCTATTTAATTGTTCAAACTGTACTAGAGAATACATATTTTGGAAAACAAATTTCATTAGATTCAGCTGAGACACCAAAGATTTCCCTAAGAATTCCAGACAATAATGTCACTGTCAAAAAATTATCAAGAAAATTTAATATCAAGTCTATGTATTCTATCAACATTCATTTTTTTTCATTTTTGCATCAAATTATATCACTTTCAGCAAATGTCTTTCATAAGTATTAGTAAATAGTTCCAAAACGTGTCCTTTATAACTTCTGGTGATGATATGTTCGTTGTATGTTTTCTCTACACAGTGAGATCGTAAGAGAAAGACTAATGTAGGATGTGCGGAAGCGCCAGCTCTCCACAGCAAAGGAAGGATGGAAGAAAAGGATTGAATTTAGTTATGCCTCTAGATTTTTACTCCTGGAATTTTACTTTCTCCACTAGCTTACAATTTCAAAAACTAGAAAATGTGCTGTTAAACATACCTTCTTGAGCAGGCATGAGGATTTACCACATAGAATGGAGAAAGAATTACATCATAGTGACAGCAGTGCTGACAGTCTAACTACTGAAAGGGAAGGTTAGTTTTATACCACGAAAAAAAAAAAAAGACCCTGGTTTCAAATTCATTAGCAGTGAGATAACTTCTGGGTGCAAGTGGAGAGCCTCTAAAGACAGAGAGCTGCGTGGTGAGTGACTCAAACTAGTCAGGGTAGCAAGAGTCAGGGGTCAAGGCTGCTTGCACCTTTTTGATCTCACCACGATACCTAAGTGGGACTATAGTGGTATAGCACTTGTTCCTGTCATACATGTAGCAGGTCTCAGGAACACCGTCGTCTTCGTTGCAGATATTGCTCTGCGTGGCAGTAACGACCTGGTCCTCCAGCTCCACTTCCACAGGATCGCATTTCTTACAGCTGAAAACACATACACGCATTAGAAATCCCCCAGCAAATGTTATCCCAATATACAAGTCGCTGTAAATGTTATCTGACGTCTGCTTGTTCTTGCAGACGTCATAACCTACGGTAAATGATGATTCTTTCCAGACCTAGACATCTGCACAGCACGGAATACTTTATAAAATTCTGAATCTTTCATGTAGAAGTACCTGGGCATAAGCAACATAACTAAGGACTTGCTGAGAGGCTCGTCTTGCCTCTGCGGTAGAGCAGCTTCCACTGATGAGCTAGTTCATCAGGAGCTGTGTAACGTTTCAATAAACTCAGTGTTAGTGACGAGAGGCATCTATATACATTAATATGTAGACATGCATGTACATACAAATATATTTAGGGGAACAGTGTCTCTCACTATGTTGCTTGTGCTGGCCTGCAACCGCCGGTCCTGTCCCTGCCCCATACCCCTGAGGGGAGCTTTTGTGTAGTATATTGTGGGGGGAGGAGGATGACGCAAGGCAGAGTTTCTCTGCATAGCCCTGGCAGACCTAAGAAGCATTCTGTAGACTACACTCGCCTCAAACTCAGAAATACATCTACCTCTGCCTCCTGAGTGCTGGGGTTAAAGCCAGGTGCCACCATGCCCAGTGAGAGAATTTTTTTTAAACTGTTTAACATTGGAGTCTATCATCTCCAAAGAAACACATGAACACTAAAAGCTAAACGCTACTTACTTAAATGTTCAAGTAAATTGGCCCCTCTATATAAATGACAATAATTTCTTCTTTGGAGTAAACTTATCACTACTATTTTTCTGTGACCAAGTTTTATGAAGTTTTGGTACCTAGTCATTAGCCTAAGAATCAGTGTATCCTAATACTCAGACATTTGTCAATGTTTACACCCCAGCGTATTTTCAGAAATATCATTATTAATAAAGTTAAAGGTTATTAACTTCAGCATATGTAAGTAGGAAGAAAATCTTACACATCTGACAAATGGTATACAAAGTTCCTTCTCAGTGGGGAGTCAGGATCGGAGATGTTCTCCCTGTTGTTCAAAGGGACACTGAAAAGAGACAGAGAACAGGAAAACAACTCAGTACAAATATCGTTGTTTCTGGTAGTGCATCTTAAAAGATCAGTATTTACTATTTATTATACTAGTACTTATCATCACCTTACTCAATTGTAAACCATCACATGGGTTTTACAATAATTTGTTATACTTTAAATATCAGTTTCTTATCTACACACTAGTTGGTTTCCTAGGCTATATTCAGCTCCACATGTGGTGTGTAGAAGGTGTTCATTGCTTATAGAATGAACAAGCAAAAATATCTATATTTTTAAAGATATATACATGATAAATTATTTTTTATTTATTTTGTATGTATAGGTGTTTTGTCTCCATATACGTTCGTGTGCACCTCCATATCCATGCAATTCTTCTGGGGCATGTTTTATTTTATGGTTTGTTGGTGGAAAGTTTTTTTGATTGTTTCATTTACGGGTGAATTTTATTGTATTTTCATTTTGTCCATTTGTTTTGAAGGAATTGCTTGGCTTAGTTTTGATGTGTTTCATTATTGAGATGGTGTTTCATATAACTCAGATTTGTTTCAAACTCAGTTTGTAGCAGAGGATGACCTTGAACTCCTGATTCTTCTGCCCATCTCCCTAATGTTGAGATTGCTCATGTGAGTCACCACCCTCAGTTCAGCATAGACTACTTTATATGATTTATATTGTATTCCCAGTGCTAACCTTAAACATTGCCTATTCACCAAATAAAAAAAAATCTGAAGAATAAATGTATCTATTCTTTTATTTGGTTATAAAGGTTCTTATGATAAGTTTTTTACCACTTGTTTATTTACTATATTTTTGTGTTGATGGTGAGTGTGCTCATGTCGCTGTGCATGTGTGGAGGTCAGAAGTAACCTGTGGGAGTTAGTCCTCTCCTTCCACCATGCAGTGTCCTGGAGATCAAAGTTGTCAGGTAAACACCGTTATGCACTAAGCCATCTCGCTGACATCAGGGAAGGTTTTCAATAATGGGAATGACAGAGAAATAAATATTTATAGGATTCTACTATGAGCCAAATACTGTTCTTGTATAAATTATTATATAGTCAGAACCCCAAATATGTATATATCTATACATAATTATCCTTTTTAACAGCTCAGAACAATGTTCAAATTAGGTAAGTAACTTCCAAAAAGCCGCACCACTACAGTAAGTGAGAGAGTTGGGAATGGTGCCACAATGACACAGCCATGGCAATGTACTGTCAGGAAACATCATGACACATCAAGATGTAACTAAATTATTTGATTTCAGTAGAATATAATACAAGTAAGAGATGAATTAGATGCCTATTTGGGCAATTGTCCCCCTGGAGATTCAAACATAAGTGGTTCTTCAATATGGTTTATATGCAATGTCACGAGGTTAATGCTCTCTAATTGTACGTCTCTGTGAGAATCTATAACTTCTAAGAGCTCTGAAATCTTTTGTCTTCAATTGCTGTAAAATTTTCTCAAGCTTGTTAACAAAACTGAACTTTAAGTCATGATTCGATCTCATTAAGGTGCTACATGGCAGAAGTGCATTATAAATACTACATTTAAACAAACCCTGACACTACTGCTGCTGCTGTGTTGTGCTTGTAGACAGGAGCCTAGCATGGCTGTCCTCTGAGAGGCTCTAGCAGCAGCTGACTGAGACAGACACACATACTTACAGCCAACCATTAGATGAAGTTGGGGACCCCTATGGAAGAGTTGGGGGAAGACTGAAGGAGCTGAAGGCCTCTGCACATAAGTAGCAGAGGAGTGATTGCCTTGTCTGGCCTCAGTGAGAGAGGATGTGCCTAGTCCTGTAGACTTGATGCCAGTGAAGGTGGGTGGGGTGGTGGTGCTCTCTCAGAGGCTAAAGGAAGGGGGAAGGGGTGGAGAACTCTGGGATCGGGGACCTGGAGGGGGAGCAACATTTGGGATGTAAATACATAAAATAAAATAATAAAAATTTGAAGTGAAGCCCCCGGAAGTGGGGGAGGTCTGGGGGGGTGGGAGTGGGGACATCTTCTTGGAGATTGGGGGCGGTCTGGGGGAGAAATGGGATGAGGAACAGTCAGAGAGCAGACTGGGAGGGGGATAACAACTGGACTTTAAAAAATCAGACCCTCTAAAATTCATTTTAAATCATACTCTGAATTGCAATTAAATAAATACATTTCTACAATATTTTGGGCAAAAAAAAAAAGTTCAAGTGTCAAAAAAATAAACAAGACAATCACTTTCAAGACTCCTCTTGCTATAGGAAGCTGTTTCAGAAAACCTCCCATGGAACACAATGGCTAAATTTTAGGCACACGGACTGAGGAAGAGTTAACCAAGCTTTAAAGGGATAACAGAAAGAATTCTTAAACAGAGGATCCAGTAGATGTAAAAATAGAAAAGGTAAAAACCACTGTGAAGGTGGGGAAATAAAGACACTGTCCAGGACTCCTGGAGCTTGGTGTTTTGTTTCATTTTGTTTAGCAGAAATGAAATGGAGGGAAGAATGGAGAGTTACACTAAGCTTTGTAAGGAGGTAAGACACGTGTGTAATGCATGCTGATAGCAGCCCTGGGGAAAGCTAGCTCCACAGCATTTTATCAGGACCGTAATATAAGATTATCAAACACATAGTTAGTTAAGTTAGTTTAACAGTATTGTTAAAAATATGTGACAGGTGCCACACAACCTTTACAAACCATATGTATTCTCAATTGTTTATAATAATCCTCTAAAGTAGGTTTGTTTTTTCTTCTATTTAAAGATGAGAAATTTTAGATTTGGAGTAGACAGATAATTTGATATTTGTAAGAGCGCACAGTTACAAACTGATGTCGCTAGACCTTGAAACAATTTTTTAAACATCATAATTTTCCCATTGATAGCTGGAGTTAACTGCTATGTTCTTTTCCTATAAGAAGTATTTGATTGGAGAAAACTATCAAGGTGGGAGTGTTTAGCAAGAAAAACTTGTCACTGATTGGATCAAGTAAATATCGTATTTCTCAGGTATTTTCAGTATTCTTGCTAATGATTAAGCGCTACTAAGTATATAAGTCTGGGCTTTATGAGAAATAAAATTAATAGGTAAGTCCAATTTATGAGTGAAAAGTCAATTTAATCGATTTTAATTAGTCGTTTAGGAACACAATGTATAATACTTAATAGTAAGTAATTATGGAACAAAAGTTGAGTGTTTACTGTTATCTGAAGTTGCAGCTTAAGCTGGTAAAGAATAACTGAAAGTTCTGATTCAAACTGAAATCACTGCATATAAACGGGCATGTTGGTGACTAAGTAGGAGCCTCTGGTTCCCTTTGTTTCTGCCCTCAACGTCTTTAAATTTTCATTGTTATCAAAACTCAGTTTCATCTAACTCATGACTCAATCTCATTAAAGATGTTACACATCAAAAGAGGATTAAAGACACTACAGTTAAACAAGGCAAGCACTGCTATAGGGATCTGCTTCAGAAAACCTTGCACGATTCTCTTTTAAAAGAAAAGGAAGCTTACTAACATAAAGAATCTTCTTATAACAGAGAAAAGAAAAGCAACGTGAGTGTCACATACACAATTCTGATATGTCGCTCCACAATGTCCTCGTTAGGATCTTCGGTGGAACGGACGATCCTAGAAGTGACTCGGGTACACATGCATTTGTTGTCGGCAAGAACGGTCCTTCCATCGTCACCTTGGGTTTGAAAGGTAAACTATATCATGAAAAAGGAAAACGGAACTCTATGTTGTCTTTAGTGTCACGGCGCAGGCCTGCTATTCCAGCGCTTGGAAAATAGAGGAGGGAGGATGGGAAATTCGAGGCCTGTCTGGGCTACCTGGAAACTTCCAGGACAACCTGCATTACATAAAGAGAAACTGTCTGTCTTTAAAAAAAAAAAAAAAAGTGTGTATGTGCTAAGATGAGTTAATTTGCCTTTCTTACCTGAAGATAGCAGACAGAGTCTCATGTAGCCCAGGCTAGCCTGAAACTCACTATGCAGTTGTGGGTTGATTCTCAACTCTCCATTCCCTGCTTCTATCTCCTGAGTGCTGAGATTACAACAAGTGTGTGCCACCATGCCTGGATCAAAAACTTTAATTTTTATTGTTCATAAGTCCTAGTGTTTCTATTTGTTTTCTTTTCTAACCTAAAAGAGTAAAAAAAATCTAAAAGAAATTTTCTTTTTCTTCATTGGAAAAATTCAAGAGCAGCTAGACTGAAGGAATTCTGCTTTATATTCAATGCTTTAATTATCTTAGTGATGGCACATGGTAGAATTCAGTGAAAACACCAAAATGAAAAATAAAACATAAATCTAGACTATTTCCCAATCAAAGCAATCTTGAAAGTTAACTATGAGGTGTCAGTCTCTATAAACCCAACTGCAAACATTGAGTTCTTCCGCAACTCCCATTTCTTCCTGTAAAAAATTATTTCCCTTAAATCGTATTGGAAGAAGTATCTTTTCTCCCAAGACTATCTTATTTTGCAAGATTTAATATTCTCCACCAAAACTTTCCTAAACTATCGATATTTTTCATAATAATAATCACAGTCAATATACAGATTCAATGAGAAAGAACAACAAGACCTGCATTAATATTTCCTAGAAGAACTCTATTAAAGGAGAAAGCATATATCAGTGTAAAGTACTGTCTATAAAGTTTTGCTGAAAAAACTGCTTAGAAAATATTGTTAGCTATGAGTTCAATTTGATGTGCAATGTCACTACACAGAAAAATGAATAAATGCATAGGTATGTGCTGAAGCTTTAAGTCTGAGAGTCAATATTCACCCTCTGATTCCATTTCTCTGTGGAGATAAAAATCAAAATACAGTCTGTATCATAATTACCACAGTTATTACTTCACTTCTCTAGAATAGTAATTAAAGAGATTCAAGGACAGGGCTATTGGTTTTAAATTTATACATAGGACTTTATAAATGTGGCTACCTACAGATACCCCAAAACATTTATTTTCTTATGGTAAAGGCTGGAGTAGCCAAACAGAAGAACAAAGAACAAAGAGAATACAATGAATCTTGTCTGTATATATATCACTGCCTATTGAGATTAGAAGTTAGCTAACTGTCCAGCTAGCCAGTAGAAGAGTAGATTTAAGTCTTTAGACCTGAAACACATATCTGTTCTATATTTTCCCTTTTATTTGGCTTTACTGTATAGGTACCACCTACCTGTTACAAGGACAGCCTTAACAAAAATGGCCAGAACTCCCCAGAGAAGCAAATGGGTCTTCATCTTGTCTTCACTTTTGAAAGACTGAAGCCAAGAAGCCCCAGCCAAGTGTGTGTCTATAAGGGGTGTGCAAATGATGCTGCTTCTGCTTTCTTAAAATAACACCCCAGAACAGGTGAGCTGCAGTGATCACAATGGTGCTTCGGGTTTGAACTTTATGCTACACTGGAAAGAGGCACATGGTTCATACTTAGGCATTTCCCTCTAATATAAAGCTTTCCTACGAAGCTGGGATTTGATGGATCATTTGTGCTTCAGCCATGTATGAACCCAAAGACTAACTAGAACGTCAAGTCTGGACTCTGTTGAGAATGTTTAAATATGAGTTCTCAACTTTGTCAACTACATATACTCATATTAGTCCTCAAATCAATTGTTTGACATTTGTCACAGCTGGAATGATGACTGAAGGGAAAGAGAAAAAAAGAAATGAAGGAACAGAAGCAATTAAGGCCTTTCAGGTTCCTAAGAGTGACCTATAGCAGTTTCTCTGCAGTCTTTAATTAACAAGTTATCATATTTAAGCATCCGTGTGCTTACTCTCACCACTTTCAGTGATTTTATACGTTCAGACACACAAGTAGATTTTGGAATTAATAGATCCTGACCTAATGTTACATTGTACTCTAATAGGACAGACCAACTTTCTGCTTTTCTGCCTAGTGATTCCTTTCAGAGACATGGACTACAATATCCATGTTGTCTCAACAGGAAAATGAGTCACTGGAGTATCTGGCCTCAATCTTTTTCACTTAATTACTTTCAAATGTAAAAAAAGAAAGAAAGAAAGAAAGAAAGAAAGAAAGAAAGAAAGAAAGAAAGAAAGAAAGAAAGAAAGAAAGAAAGAAACCGGAGTTTAGGGGTAGAGAAACTCCTATCCCCATCTCCAACATCCTAGAATTTTCTGTCTTGGAAACAAGATGACTACATTTTATGAAATTGCAGCAAATGTGTATTATTTTTATTCTTAACTTAATTCTCTGTCTTCTGGATTTTTGAGAGGCAATAATCAATATTTCAGGGTCATAAGTAGGCAGCCTAAACATAGGAAGCGACAGAGATATGAAACCCTAGCACATAATTATATCCATTCAAAGAATCTGTAGTGAGGGACTACAGAGATGACTCAGCTGTTAAGAACACTGGCTGCTCTTTCAGAGGTCCCAGGTCCAATTCCTAACATCCACATGGCAGCTTTCAACTGTCTGTAACTCAAGTTCCAGAGGATCCAGCACCTTCTGTGACCTCCATAAGCACCAGACATGCACATGATACACAGACATACATACAGGCAGAAACCTATTCACATAACATAATTTTTAAAAATTAAACAGAATCTTTAGTAAAAGTTCAGCAAAAAACAAAAAAGTGGCAGGCACTAGAAAAAATGATGTCACCATCAATGTGTACTCTCGTTTTAAATACTACTCTGAATGGAACTTAAGAATTACTCAGGTTTAAGAAAAATCCATTCTCCTAGTAACTAAGGAGTCAAAAGGCTAAGGTAATAGGATCATGAGTTCAAAGCCAGCCTACCTATGTAGCAAGATCCTGACTGCAGGGAAAAAAAAAAAAAAAAAAGACAGAAGAGAGGGGGAAGTGGGGAGAAAGGGCATGACTGGAATCATGGAAGCAATTTTATCTATCAGAAAAGCAAACTCTTAGATGAGGACATTTGTAGTATTATGGAAATCAAAACAAATATCAACCACTTAAGGTTTCTTACCCCAACTATAGTTTCTAAATGACTGGCTTAGTCTATAGCACACAGACTGAGAATTAATGAATTAATAGCTGAGCACTAGAGAGGTAGAAGCAAAAAGATAGTGAGTTCAAATCCAACCTTGGCTTCATAGCAAATCAAAGGTCAGCCTGGACTACACGGAAATCTATGGTCAGCCTGGGATACATAAGACCTGACTCCCTTTTCCCCTCAAAGGTTAGTGGATAGTGTAGCTATTTCCTTGAAAATATACTCAAGTCTCAAGTGCCTCCCTCAAGAAACTTGGATATATCCCAGAACAAAGCAATGTTTTCTCAAAACCGTCTTTTGTATAAAAGCAAAGAATGTATTTGTGATTACAACATGAAGAAAAGCTCTGTGTTCGGTCTTTCCATCTCTTAATCTTATCCTCCCCCCCCCCTTTTTTTCATTATCTGTAGCTTTCGTGTGTCTACTGAGTATGTAACTGTAAAGGCGATTCTGCACTGTACTTTGGTCACTGGAAGGGAGTAGCTATGGTGGCAATACAGGGTCTGAGATCAGTGTCTGCCTGTGTAGTTCTAGTGATCAATCACCTGGAATCCCTTGAAGTATTAGTTTAAAATAAAATTTCCTGGTTACACTGAGCCAGTGTCTGGAGATCTAGCCTGAGACTATGTTTTCAGGAGGCGCCCTTTCGATGGATTTTAAGGCTTGAAGAAAACTGACAGATAGGAAGTTTATGGGCAAAGAGGACACCAGTATTAAGTATTTATGGAAGGTTAATAAAAATTAAACTTTTAAAACAAATAGTGTCAAATTGAAAAACAAGTTAACTGGACTGTTGTTTGTTTGGGGGGGGGCAGGGTTGTTGTTTTGAAACAGGGTCTTCCTATGTAAAGCTACCTGGCCTGGTACTCACTGTGTAGCCCAAGCTGCCTTGAACTCTTAGTAATTCTCCTACCTCAGCTTCCCAAGTGCTGGAGTTACAGCCCACACCATCACACTTGGCTTCTCCACATTTAATACTTCAAATTTGGATTGGGCGTGAGATGTGGCCGTGATCTAAGTGTTGTCTTGCTAAATTCAGACCAACATTGATTGTTGAATCAATGTTTTACAGACGAGCACGTTAGTTAGTTCCCTCATTTCACAACATTTGCAAACATGATACATGTGCCACGGTTTTAAGTTTCATTTATGTTATTAAGAAACATGTTCGATGGGGTAGTGCTGGGAGAGTTTTCTAAGGCGTGCCTCAATCTACAGCCTAACAACTCACTGATACGTACGTTTGTGTGCGTCAACCCATTTCCATAGTCATACAGCCATACAGACTGAAATTTTGTCTTGTTGTTGTTGGAGAAGGAGGAGGATACGGGGTCTCACATTGCATCTCAGACTGAACTAAAACTTATTGTGTGGCTCTGTGTGAGCTGAATTCCAGCCTCAGCCTCGGAAGTGCTGGGATTACAGGCATGAGCAATCATGGCCGCTTCAGACTGAAATGTCCCTTTTCATCCAACAGAGAACAAGGACTGCCTGGCAACACACTCACTCTCTCCTTTATCCTTCTTCAGTGGCTGTTCCCTGTGAAAGCGTCCTCTCATATAAAGGGAGTCTTTGATAGCAGCCTGGGTTCTGCCCCTTAGACACTTCAAAGAGGTGATATGTTAATAGCCTTCTTGGCTTCATGTCTAAGATACAGCAGAAATCTCTTGATTTTCTATAATGGATTACACTCTACATTTAGTGTGATGCTTCATATTTCCCATTTGTACTCAAAATAGAGGTGGAAAAACAAGTTTTAATAATAAATAAAATTTCCCAAACCACCCAAAAAATTAAAAAAACAAAGTCTACACTAAATATTGAAAATGTCAATCTATAAATTTTAAGTAATCTAATAATCTTTTTTATTTTAAAAGTAACTTCTGGGGCTGGAGGAAGGTTCAGTAATTAAGAGTACTGGCTGTTCTTGCAGAGGAGCTGAGTTCAGTCCCCAACATCCATGTGGCAGCTGACAACCATTACTAGCACAGGGAATCTGACCCCCTCTCCTGGCTTCCCTGGATACACAGCACACACATAGTACAACACATGCATGCAGACAAACACCTATATATAAAAAAAATAAATCCCTATTAAAAATAACTTCTGAGTATTCCCAAAAGTGCTACAAAAGGTACAATACATATGTGAACTCCTTAATATATTTGATAGTTCCTTTGATATTGATATTATCATAAAGGATACATTGAGGTAAGAGAGAGCAGTTACCCTTCACATTCTCTAAAATGTATCTGCCTTCAGATTTTTCTTAGAAGTCTTGTGAACAGACTCTAAAACACACTGATTCTAAAAAGAAAAATTAATAATTTTAAAAGACTAACATATGTGCCTGAGATGCTGTATAACACAGCCAGTTACAGAGGAGCTCCATAGCTGTTTATGACCAAGAACACCTAACACAAGAAACCCACAATTAACTGACAACTTCCACAAGGACAATCTATAAAGAGAAAACTGACATGGAAAACCAGCTCACCATGTAGCTAGGATAGTGACCAGTCAGAAACACAGCATTTATCATATCTCCAATAAACTCTTTCTCTAACTTTTATACCTTTGACACTAACGAATTTGACAATTCAGCATGCAGAGCAGAAAGGGTTAGGGTTAGGATTAGGGGAAGGTAAGAGTGGTTGGATCAACTCAAAGAAGTAAATTAAGGGAAGATTCTATTAGTACTAGAGGTAAAATCTTCAAAGCAGAGAACAGTGCATTCAGAAGTGGAAGCTGATGTTTGTATAAAACACGTGTGATACATATTCGGTATCAGTGCAACATTAAACAAACTAAAGCTTCCCAAATGCCCTAGGTTATCACCATCAGTGGCATATCTGGTTATTAACAGAGCAAGAGTTTTCAGCTGGGCATAGTAGCTCACTCCTGAAACCTCAGCACTCAGGTGGCTGATGCAGAAGGACTACTATAAGTTCAAAGCCAGCCAAGGCTACAAAGGCAGATGCTGTCTGAAAATGGGGGTGCTGGGTTTCCCTACGATAAACATAGCTAAACCTTTTGTTCCTACTGGTAATGTATCCTCCCGAGCACGATCCTCGCTGTGTTGCTTTCAACGTTCTAAAAGGCCCTGTCTTGCAGACATTCTCTTCTGATGAGGAGACAGAACGGGAATGAAATGAAAGCACGTGGAGCAGGGCGGGGTCACCGCTCTCAGAGAGTGGACTGGGAAAGGCTTGGAGGAGGTGCATCCAGGCAGACACATCGAACAAACAAGAAGGCGCTTACGCTGACATAACGAATGACCATACAGAGTGATTTCAAACACCGCCATTAATTATTGCCAAAGCTCTGTTACATCCCTAGGTAGGCTTGCCTAATCAGTTCACTCCAAGTTTGCATCGTAGTCTGAAGTGTCTGTCAACTAAGCTGGGGATTTGGGGTTTTTTGTTATTTTGTCCTGATGGGCAGTGAACCGGAGGCCCATGAGCTGGACAGCAGTCCGTCACCAAGCTACATGTATTCCTTGCCCCCAGACTCTTACCTCAACACACTGAGAGACAGTGCACTTTCAAGATCATTCAAACTGTGGTCAGAATTTATCCCTTGCTTTTGTTAAAACCTACTCCCCGTTTCCTTGCTGGCTACAAGTTTTTCAAAGATTCTAGAACCTGAGAACATCCCCCTTTAACATCAAAATCAGCAAATGGGGTCGGGGAGGGCACTGGATGCCCTGGAACCAGAGTTATGAATGGTGTAACCATAATTTCAATGGCGTCTCCTGGAAGAACACGTACTCTTAACTATTACATCATCTCTCCTGTACAAGGCATGGGCATTGCGCAGGAGTCATTTTTCTGCCTAGATCAGGAACAAAAAAAAAAAAAAAATACTACTACAATAAAAGAAACATCAAGTAAATGGAATTAGATGGGGAAGGCATGGCCTGCACAGGTCATAGAGCAAGGAAGAAAAACCCCTATATGCAGCAGAGTGAGGAGGGAAATGTAAATGACACCATATGCTTCTTATAAGAGAAAGGTTAACAGTCATTTTATTTACTATTATTATTATTACTGTGTGGTATAATTGTGTGAGTGCAGCCATGTGTGCACAGTGCAATGTGGAGGTTAGAAGACAACATTTGGAGGTCAGTACTGTCCTTCCACTGTGGGTTTTGGGGATCAACCTGGAGGTGAGGCTTCTGCCATAAGTTTCTCTACACAACAAGCCATCTCACTGGCCCAAGAGAAATTTAAATTGTACACGTTTTTCTAGGCACAGTGTGGCTCATGCCTATAATCCTAATGCTTGGTGAGATGAAGGTAGAAAGATAGATCCCAAGTTTGAGAAGCAACATAGTAACTTAGGTCACATGATATTCTGTCTCAAAAAGAAAAACATAAAACAAAAAAATAAATAAAAGATAAATCTATCTTGGATTTTTGTTTGTTTCCTTCTTTGTTGAGACAGGTTTCATGTAACCCAGGCTAGCCTAAACATGCTATGGAGGTGAGGCTGGCTCTGAACTCCTGATTTTCCTGCCTCCATCTCTGAAGTACTGGAATCATGGGTATATGGTGCACACACTAGATTCAAATTTGAATTTTAGAATCAGCCTCGTCATTCTAAAGACAAAGTGGAACATGGGACTAACTCCCAGTTCATTTTACCTCTCAAAGTATCAAAAATCCTAGACACTCATTTTTTCCACATCTCTTCTAATTGGCATTTTTAACCCTAAATATTTGACTTTTGCGTGCAGACATTGCAATATTGGTACTTAATCAATCACATTATTTGTCAAATTTCTATTTGGATATCAGAAAGCAAAATCTTAAATCTAAAAAGAACTCAAAACATGGGGAGAAACTTTATTACAAAATGTTTCTAAAACTCAAAAAATTAAGACAACTAAAAAGCTAAACTCATTTTTTTTCCAAAAGCTTTCCACACAGACTCTTAGGGCAGGCTTGTGGTTAAAATGTTTATACGGAGAATCGCACCTGGGCTGTGGTCTGTTTTTAAATAAACTTGCACCTGCAGTGGCTTTTCATAGAATTGCTATTGGGATCTGCCTATTGGCTGACTGGCAGAACCCAAAGCTAACCCTCACTCACAGGTCCTAATCTACAAGTGGCCTACTTCCAAATTTTAATTGGAAAAAAAATAAGCTTAAAGTTCATGGTCATTTTTCTGTCGACACAGTAATAAACATGGTCCCAGGGAATCCTTCAAACAGCAATATGCCACTTTTGGTCCATTAACCCTAGTACTCCAGTCTAGCTGACTTTAAGGAAATGTATTATCTATTTGGGGAGGAGGCTGCTGCTACAGGCAAATATGGTTTCTTTCCTTTCCTGTAATATGCAATTTGCTATTTCCTGTTTTAGAATCATTTTATTCTGTCATTTCCTCACCAAAAATTTAACTTTTTACCACACAATCTTTATCAAAAATCCTAAAGTATTTTAATTTTAGCAAGTCACTACTTAACTCAAGTGATCCTTTACTATTAAAATAGATTGCAATAAACTCCACTTGTGTCCCCACATTACCTTATATAGATTAGCACATTCCTTTGCCTTTTTAAAGTCATTTTCTTCATATGTATATAATTTCTCTCTTACTCTAAATGAATGCTTCCTTGAAGCACAGTGGAGTTCTTAAAGAGCAGTTTCAAATGGCATATGAAAAAAGAATATGAAGAGAAACCAAACAGGAACCATAGCGCTGGGGCTATAGCGCAATAGGTTCTAACACACCAACACACTATGAGCACACACTTGTGTATACAAACACATACATCACACACACATGTACACTCCACACACACAGACACATATGCATACATGTGCATGCACATACACACACACATGCACATACACATACACACCACAAATACACACACATGCACACATGCACACACACACACATACATACACACAAGCACACACATTTACATATATAGCAGATTTGTTTGATTAAAGAGCAAGACTCATTTCTATAACTCAGGGAACTGAAGCAGGAGGATTGTAAGGATTCTGAAGACAGCCTGGGCTTCATAGTAGTCCCAGGCCACTATCAGTCAGTGTGAGACCTAGAACAGCAGTTCCCAACCTATAGATCCTGACTCCCACAGTAGTCACATATAAGATATCCTGCATATAAGATATTTACATTACAATTCAGAACAGTAGCAAAATTCCATGTATGAACTAGCAATGAAAATAATTTTATGTATGGTTGAGGACTCCACAACATGAGGACTGTATTAAAGGGTTGCAGCATTAGGTTGTAATTAGAGAGAGTGAGAAAGGGAGAGGGGGAACATAGGTCAGAAGACACATTTTTCTTTTTCTAATTATTTTATCAGTGTTTGTATTTGCCATCCTTGCCATGTTAAATACATTTTTCTTGAGAACAAGGAAAAAGAATAATATATGAGAAATAACCAATCAGTTATTTTTTAAACTATCAGATTCAGGGCTGTGGTTGGCTCAGTCAGTAAAAACACTTGCCTTGTAAGCACAAGGACCTGAATGTGATGTTTAGAACCCATGTAAATCTCAGGTGTGCTGGCAGTGCTCATAATCTCAGTGCTGAGGATGTAGGCACAGGAGGATCTGTGGTTCTCACGGGTCAGTGTGGCCAAGTTGGTGAGCTCTGAGCCAATGAAAAACCCTATCTTAAAGGAAGTGGACTCCTGAGGATGAGACCCCAGGTTGTCCCCCTGCCTCCACAAACACATACATCTACACTACTGCACCCACAACACACATGTATCCCACACACACACACACACACACACACACACACATGAACATACATACTCACATAACATAAAAATATGTAAGAGATCCAACTATAAAGATGTGTTGAAAAGTATCTCAATTTTCTTACTAATCAAAAGCAAGGAATCTGTAATCAGATATGTCTTGGTTCAGGATGACTTTGGAATGCTAAATATGGCCATGTCTGTTCCTTAGGACCTGGGAGTAAGCTACATTACACAGCAGTGGGGAATTCAGATTGCATATGGCCATGTCTGTTCCTTAGGACCTGGGAGTAAGCTACATTACAGCAGTGGGGACTCAGGTTGCATATGGCCATGTCTGTTCCTTAGGACCTGGGAGTAAGCTACATTACAGCAGTGGGGACTCAGGTTGCATATGGCCATGTCTGTTCCTTAGGACCTGGGAGTAAGCTACATTACAGCAGTGGGGAATTCAGGTTGCATATTGGCCAATGTCTGTTCCTTAGACCTGGGAGTTAAGCTACATTACACAGTGGTGGGAAGTTCAGGTTGCATATGGCCATGTCTGTTCCTTAGGAACTGGGAAGTAAGCTACTATACACAGCGGTGGGGAATTCAGGTTGCATATGGCCATGTCTGTTCCTTAGGACCTGGGAGTAAGCTACATTACACAGCAGTGCGGACTCAGGTTGCAGCTGAAATTAAGGTCACTCATCATCTGGCCTTAAAATGAAATCATCTTGAGTTGTCCAAGTGGGTCCAAGTAAACCAACCCCAGGATTCTTATTGCTGAGAGGTCATAGGAGCACAAGTGGGAGAGGCTAAGCTCCTGAATCACTGCAAAGGAAAGAGCAAGGATGGGAATGTAGCAGCATTGTCCCTAGAACTCAGAAAGGCATGGAAGCGACTGTCCCCTAGAGACTCCAAAAAGAACACAGCCCTGCCAACACCTTGATTTTGATCCAAAGAGACCACATCAGGCCTCTAACCTACTTAAGTAACAATCCATGTTTGATGAGCGGTTGGGGTCCATACGGTCTACAGTTCCTCTCTCTGGCACAACCCCAGATGTGGCCACACTTAATTCATTCTTGTGTTTCTGATGGGGTTAAAGACTAATTATAGTCTCATAATCAAAGTTAGGTTGTTAACATTGAAGAAGATGAACAGATTTGAAAGGATGGTTTTCAGATCGTAATACAAGTTAAAATCAGAACCTGATTTAAGTGTAGAATTGTAAACTCTTTAAGTTAGAATAGAGGGTAGAGTACTTTATCTAAATTGACAGAATTGATGGACTGGACAGTTTTAGTGTATATCATACCTCATAGCTTACATAACTGTTATAATTATGTTCAGTGTATATCGGAAAGAAAAGGCCTTTTTAGTGGACAAAAAGGGGAAGATATAGCAGCTTGTGTTCTCATGCTAATTGCGTTACCTAAAAAACTTGTTTGCAGTGTCCCACAAGTAGGCTAAAGGAAGCCAGTGCTCCAGTTGGCTCTGATTGGGAAGTAAAGTTGCCAACAGCCAATGGCTAGGCAGAGAGGACAGAGGCAGGACTTTTAGATTTCCCAGACAAGGGACAAAGGAAGGAAGAAGGGATTCCACCATGAGAAGGGTGTAGAACTGACCACACTGTAAAGGATAGGAGGGTAAGATGGCTGAAATGTGGGTACAAAGGGAAAGGGGCCCCATGGGAGGGCAGCAAAGATAAAATATGGATTTAGAAAGTGTCAACTCCTCTGGGAGGGAGTGTGTGCTAGCCTAGGGAAGGTTCAAGAAGTGCCTAGCCATTGAGCAAGTAAGGCTCATGCTCTGTGTGTGTGTGTGTGTGTGTGTGTGTGTGTGTGTGTGTGTGTGTGTTTCATTCATGAATCCAGAGAACCTGGGTGGGTAGCAGAAGTTGATCACCCCAGGAGCTGAGAGAGGATTAACAATTCACCACTACAGCCATGTGACTGGAAAACTTCAGGCACTAAGGCCTAGGTTGAAGGTCGTCTGAGACAACACAAGACCACAAGGGCAGGAAGTGCAGAAGTGGGGCCTTGGGTAAAGGAATTATAAAGACTGTACAAGCTCTGCTTGCAATGCCATCTCCAGTAGCTAGCTAAACAATATACAAAGAGCATCTGGGAAAATAAAAGTTATCTATTCCTGAAGTGAACCCATAGTCCTGTGTCTCTGCCTTTGGAGGCCCTGTGTTGTTCATACCTCTGCTGGCTGCAACATTACACCATGAAGTTTGTGGTAATTGTTATAGCAATAAGAAGAGTGCTATAGTAATTTGGGGTTCATAAGTTTCTTGTATAATTGCAAGCACGTATTTTCATTTAAGATAATTTATCTTTAAAATAAACTAAAACAGAGTGATAGCAGTAAGGCCAAAGCTGCTTTCTTGATCTTTAAAGCAAATGGTTTTGGGTTCAGTCTTTCCTTCATTAAATATACATTGGCATTTATTATACATGGGGCTGAAAGGGAATAAATTATAACCTTTACTCAGACTCAAATACAACCTAGTGGGTAACTGTGGTGTTTTCATGATGGTGAAGCACAGACTTGTAGGCTGGGGGAAAAACTCATGTTACAGCAGGCCTCCCAGAGGATGTGAGATATGAGGTAAGAGTAAGAGATAAGTAGAAATCAGGCATAAGAGGGACGAATACAGTCTAGGCGAAGACTTTAATGTCACTGAATAAATTGGGAGTTCAAAGAAAACATGACCATTCAAGGAATTAAATTTCAGTATGTCAAGAGGAGTTCAAAGACTATACACTTCATTTATTTCAACATATAAATCCTTGTATAAAACAGTTCTATAGAAAGCTAAAACATTATATATGAATATAAATTTGGATGTTTATAATTGATTGTACTGTATATTTGGTTACCTAGTTCAATTTATTATCAACATGAAGTAAATTTCCCAACACAATATCAGAATATTATTGGAAACTTCCTGAGACCTAAAAGTAAACACTTAGGTAATCCATCATTGCTATTTTACATGTGTACTGGAACACTATCCTAGGTAACAGTCATGGTATGAAGGAATGCAATCAGGACAAACAAAAGTACTTTGAAAAAATTTACAGTAAGTAGACAATTTTTTTTTATTAAAAAAAAAAATGGTTCTTTCTAATTCTGTGTGAGTGTGTGAGAGGAAAACTTCCAGGAGTCTGCTCTCTCCTTCCACAGAGTGAATCCTGAGGCTGGAACCCAGGTTAACAGTATCTGCCTGTCACCTCAATGGCCTTAAACAGACAGTGATGTCAGGGTGGGGATACAATAGTAGAACACTTGTAGGGCACATGTAAGACCCTGGATTCAATCCCAGCACCACACAACAACTAATAACTAAATAAATATGTACACACTTTTATCCTATCACAGAACAAAAGGAAGGAAGGAAGGAAGGAAGGAAGGAAGGAAGGAAGGAAGGAAGGAAGGAAGGAAGGAAGGAAGGAGAGAGAGAGAAGAGAAGAGAAAGAAGAAGAAGAGAAGAGAAGAAAAGAGAAGAGAAGAGAAGAGAAGAGAAGAGAAAAGAAAGGAAAGAAAAGAAACTTCCCAAAATTAACTAATGAGGTAACACAGACCAATCTCTGAATAATATCCTCAAATTACACTTTCTGGTGTTTGCCTGTTCTGTAAACATACTAAGTTGCTAAAAATTATTTCCAAGGTTCCCAACTAGAAACTAGAGAAAGACAACATGGCCAATGTTCACTGTTGTTCACACGTCTGTCATGTACTCGGCATCACTGATAGTTTCTGAGCACTCTCCCTCTATAACACTTAGAGTTCCAGTTTTTCCAGTGCAAACCACTATGAGAGTGGAAAATAAGAGGCAGATAAAGGAAGGCCCTGTATATTAAGGAGAGGACTAAGAGGGTTTTTGTTTTGCTTGTTGTTTGTTCAGAATGCAGCAGTATACAGAGCATGGTTGATGGGGTGCACGGATTTCAGTCTCCAGCACCCTGGAAGACTGAGTAAAGGTGGCACAGGCCTGTAAGCCTTCATAGTCATCTTTAGCTATCTAGAGAGTGTTAGGCCATCTTAGCTACATATGACCCTGTCTCAAAAAAAGAAAAGAAAAAAATCAAAGGAATTCTTCATTTTGTCATTCAGGCAATCAGACCAAAGACACAAACTTTTAAACTTTCAATACTTATCACACATTGCCGTAGAAGTTTCATATCAGTACTTCCAACTCATTTCTAGGGTTTTTGTGTGTGTGTGACTTAAAATAGATACAGACCTTATTTGCAAAAGGTTTCTAACAATATTAGTCTCGGAATAAGTGGTTTCTAACAGAAACCAGTGGAAACTATACTTCATCTCTTCCATTTTCTTTCTTATGCCTAAAAATAATTCTTCTTTCTTTTTTGTACCAAAAATAGTGAGCTGCGTGATATTGGTATATCTCAGTAAGTTGGCGTTGCTAACACTGACTATACATTCCTATATTCTCATATCAAATTATTACTGCTACTATTACTACCTCATTGAAAGCAAACAAAACTACTTTTGATAACTTCAATCATCTGAAACTAGTCTATAATTCTGGGATATAAATAAATATTCATTCAACTACTATCTTATGTTCAGAAAAACCATATTCAGTATTTCATCATTCAAACATAAATTACTATAAAAAATTAAAAATTGAAAGTTTATACTGATAGTATATACATGATAGTAAATACTTTTAATTCCTACACCCAGGAGGTTGAGTGGAAGGATCACAAATTCAAGGCCAGCCTAGGCTATACAGTGATATAATAAAAATATATTAGAAAAAGAATTGGTTGTGGTATCAGACACCTTACTCTCAGCACTCAGGAGGTAGAGTAAGGAGAACCAGGAGTCAAGCCAGTCTGGGATACACGGCAAGTCAAGACCAGCCAGAGCTGCAAGAGACTGTCTCCAAACAAAAAAACAAATATACAAAGAAAAAAAGACATGCTGGAGACATGACCCATTGTTTTGGAGTACTTGTTGCTCTTCCAAAGGGCCCAGGTTCGATTCCTAGCACACACAGGGTGGGTCACAAACTTTATCCATAGCTCTACTTCCAGAGTATCCAGCACACCTTTCTGGCCATCACAGGGTACCAGGCAAAAGGGTCGTCCATTTAAAGTAAATTAATATATCTAAAAAGAAGAAAAACAAAGATATGACAGAATCTGGTACATGCAATCACTTGTAATGTTATATATCATTAATTACTATTACTTCACTAGTCCAATACAAAATAGAGTCTGGGAGTAAAGCAATCCTTTCACAACCAGAACACATTCCCTGAAGGAAGTACCCTAGCATTCTCTAGACTCTCAAATGTCATTCATAGAACCCTATGCTGTAAGAAAACACTGCAAGTGTCTTATAAAGCAAGAAGGAGTTACCTTACTAACTCCTGAACATCAAAATAATGTAATAAATACTCAAGGCAATGAATAATTGTAGTTGCCACAATACAAAAGTAAACTGTCAGACGAGTAAGATGGGTCAGCAGGAAAGACAAGCTGACAACCTGAGTTAGGTCCCTGGAACTCACGGACCATGGTGCTCACCTACACACACAAAATAACTTTTTTTCCACTTGAGGAAAAACCCAAGTGTTTTCCAATGGCTGCTCATTTTCTCTGTGAACTCATGTTTTTCTTTTTAGTAGACATGGACTTACATTCTCTAGTATCACTTAAATTAATCTATATTTTCAGGAATACAAAATTGTTTTGAGATCGGGTCTGGCCCTATAGGCCAGGGTGGCCTAGAACTTATAGTATGGAACAGGGTGTTCTAAAACCACAATCCTCCTGCCTCATACCCCTGTGTAATAGGATTGCAGCACTTCTGGCAGAAATAAATTTCCTTGCAAAAAAATTCTCGATTAAGTGGTAAGTAATCGTAATACCAGACTGAGAAAAATATATAATAGAACTACTGGAATACAAGAAAATAATAAGAATAAAAGGTATTCTTTATTAAAA
The DNA here is from genome assembly GCA_021653895.1 of Mastomys natalensis. NCBI lineage: Eukaryota > Metazoa > Chordata > Mammalia > Rodentia > Muridae > Mastomys > Mastomys natalensis. The sequence goes on along the minus strand of JAJTUV010000292.1, from coordinate 2,377,211 downwards.
GAATAAGTAAAATATTAATCTAATCATTCCCATTTAAAATATTTAAAATAGTTTTTAACTTACCTATAATATGTGCATTTTGATCAAAGTATGACTAAGTTTTCACATACTTTGAAATAAAAATGAACAGAACACAAAATAATTTCACAATAAGTGGAAATTTTAATACGGTATTATTGTAGCATCAGTTTAAATGCAACAGTCTTCAAAAATACTTTCAAAACAAAAATTCTTGAAATGATCTTTCAGACCCGTGTGATCTGTCTGAGTGTCTTGCACCTGGAAATGAGCTCTGTGAGGTCATATCTTTTCTATCTGATGACACACTCAGTTTGCATTTGGTTCTACCAAAGTATAAACTGAACACAGTATGACAGTGTGTGTCACAGCCCACATGCCATTAGTACTTGCTATTAGCATAGACCACAGGCAGTTAATATTACTGTCTACTAAACCTCAAGAGTACCACTATCAGTTTTTCCTTATTTTCCTTAAAAATTTATGTTCACTTAGCCTTTTTAAAAAAGAAGGGGTGAGGTGGGAGGAGGATGGTCTGCAGCAGTTTAAGCAGCAACGAGACCTGCTCGACCAGAGGAGTTCTGAGTTTAATTGCAGCGAGAGCACCACATATGGCTCACTTTAATGGGATCTGATGTCTCTCTTATGGTGTGACTGAAGACAGCTACAGTGTACTCACATAAGTAAAATAAGTCTTTTAGAAGAAGAGGAGGAAGAGGAGGAGAAAAACTTAGATCAAACGTGGTTTGTGTTTATTATCAGAACATGGGTTTCTAGCATATCCTATTCATTAAATTGGTTTTTCTAGGTCATCACTGGTGGTTCACACCTTTAATCCCAGCACTCAAGAGGAGAGGCAGAAAGATCTGTGAGTTGGAGGCCAGCCTGGTCTACAGACCTAGTTCGAGGACAGCCAAGGCTATATAAAGAGACCCTATTTCCTAAAATTGTGTAAGGGCTTTTAAAGGTTTCAGACACCCTTGGGCATTTAAGGTATTGTGCACTTTAAAACATCGCTTTTCTGAAAGACAAATTAATGTTCTAAAAAAACATTCTATTACAAAATTTAAACTATCATTTTATGATACTGTAAGACTTGTATGATGCTCAAATCAATATGGACATTATAGCGCAAAGAAACCACTAAACGTGAAGTCCTGGTGCAGGATTTTATGGCTCTGATTTCTATAGCAGACTCCCTAGCAGAATTGCCTGCAAGTCTCTGTTTCCACATGTGTTAAACTGAAGTTAAAACAGGTGGTTACTGAACCATTCTAGTTCAGTTCATATCTCAGAGGTGTTTGCATGTGTATACATCATTCACTACGCTTTACATAGCACCTAAAACATGAAGTCAATATACTTTTTATACATATTCATTGAGCAAATATTGAACATTCCTCTGTACTAAACTTGGGGGGGGGAACCCTAGACGATTTTTTTTAAGCTGTTCTGAATACAGCACAAATCCCTTAATTTTGGGAAGAAATGGTAATCTCTTTTTGAGAGATTTTTTTTTTTTAACAGGTTCTAGCAGGGGACTGTAGTAAGTAGCTATTCACAAACCTCTACCAGAGATCAAAGATGTTCTTCGCCATCTGGGAAGGCTGTCTTCTTTAACCTAGCCTAACATACTTGGGGAGAAATGCAAGTGGCAGTGGGGGAGTTAACCTCAAATCCTAAATCCCTTTATGATGGTGTGTGTGTGTGTGTGTGTTGGTTAGGGTTGTATTTGTTGTTGCTGTTTTTGTTTTATAAACAAGGCCCCGTATGGGTGTGCATAATCACGACTTTGTATATCCTTTTAAATAAGGAAGCTGACACATAAAAAGACATACATTTGAGATGGCTTAGCTGTAAAGGCGCTGTTACTAAGCTTGACACCAGTTCGATCCCTCAGACCCGCCTGATGGAAGGAGCCTATTTGCCCGCCACGTACTCTTGTTTTAAAAACACTTGTAAAACATGTTGAGGTTCCAACACTGAACGTGGACTAGCAATGATCGTGTGAGCTCCGCAGTCACTTCTCCCATTTGACTGACTTCTGTTTGGTGTACCCGTGCGCCTTCTGGTCTACAGGGTCTCCAAGCGCGGGAAATCATATCTATCTATCTATCTATCTTCATCTATCTATCTATCTCTATCATCTATCTATCTATATTATCTTATCTATCATCTATCTATCTAATCTATCTAATCTATCTAATCTATCTATCTATTTATCTATTAATCAATAAACACTTCCTCATCAAACAAAAAAAAATTCCACTCTGGAAACGGAGAAAACTAACCGTGAGCTGGGAATGTCCTGCCCACTGGGCGCCTGCCGACGCGTGGGAACGAAGAGGACCAGCGCCCTCTGTGGGCCGCAGGCTGTCTCGCGGGGACGCTGGCGGGTTTCCGGCTCCACGCCGGAAGTCGCGAGAGAGAGAGCGCGGAAGTACCACAAAAGGCTCGGCGGAACGGAAGGTCCTTAGCCTAGCGTTCCTACCCGGAAGTGTTTTAACTCGCCGGAACCGACTGGCTTTTTAAAAAAAAAAAAAAAAAGCACGCGGGATTACGCTTACGGGGCCGAGCGGAAGTTTAGGCACGCGCCCTGGGAGGAGAGCATGCTGGGAGCGGAAGGAAGCCGGCCTTTCCCAGGCTCTGATCCGGTCGTCACCCCCGGTGTGGCGTGGAGCGTGCTTGGCGCTGAAAGCTTCTGGTTGCTGGCATCGTCGTTTCTGCGCGGAGGTCAGAAGGGGCGGAAGTTACGGCGTCGCTGGGGAACCCGAGGCCGCTCGTGAGCCATGGTGAAGAGATCACGGCGGCGTGGGGCGGCCCAGTGGGCCGCCGTGCGGGACAAGGCAGGTCGCACCGCCACGGACGAAAATGAGGACGATTTCGGGATGCCGCCCTCTCCAGAGGACTCCAGCTACTACCAAGACCAGGTAGATGAGTTCCATGAAGCGCGGTCTCGGGCGGTCCTGGCTAAGGGCTGGAACGAGGTCGACAGCGGGGAGGAGGATGGCGATGAGGAGGAAGAGGTGCTACCTCTAAATACTGATGATGAAAACGACGAAGATGGAGAGAGTTCGGAGGAGGAGGAGGAGGAGGATGGTGGGAGCTCCGTGCAGAGTGAGGCTGAGGCCTCTGTGGACCCGAGCTTGTCCTGGGGTCAGAGAAAAAAGCTTTATTATGATACAGACTATGGTTCCAAATCCCGAGGCCGTCAGACTCAGCAAGAAGTAGAAGAGGAGGAGAGAGAGGAAGAGGAGGAGGCACAGCTAATTCAGCGGCGCTTGGCCCAAACCCTGCAAGAGGATGATTTTGGAGTCGCTTGGGTGGAGGCCTTTGCAAAACCGGCGCCCCAGGTAGAGGAAGCCGAGACTCGGGTTGTGAAGGATTTGGCTAAAGTCTCGGTAAAAGAGAAGCTGAAAATGTTGAGAAAAGAATCACCGGAGCTCTTAGAGCTGATAGACGACCTCAAAGCCAAGTTGACAGAAGTGAAGGATGAGTTAGAGCCCTTGTTACAGTTGGTGGAGAAAGGGGTCATTCCACCTGGAAAAGGAAGCCAATACCTGGAGACTAAGTATAACCTCTACTTGAACTATTGCGCCAACATTAGCTTTTATTTGGTCTTGAAAGCCAGGAGAGTCCCTGCACATGGACATCCTGTTATAGAAAGGCTTGTTACCTACAGAAATCTGATCAACAAACTCTCCGTTGTGGATGAGAAGCTGTCCCCTGAAATCCGTCACCTGCTCACAGCCGAGGATGGTGCTGTAAAGAAAGAACTCAATCCAAAAGCAAAATTAACCAAAACCAAGCCAAAGTCTGTAACGCAATCTGCTGCTAATGTTGACCTGACGGACGATGCTGATTTTGACGAGGCTGCTGCACTAAAGTTCTACAAGGAAATGGAAGACAGGCAAGAGTTGAAGAGAAAGAAAGAAGAAAGCAGTGCTGAAGAACAGGCTCTCGAAGAGCAGAATGCAAAGAGAGCCATCACCTATCAGATTGCTAAAAACAGGGGCCTCACACCCAGGAGAAAGAAGATTGATAGAAATCCCAGAGTGAAGCATAGGGAAAAGTTCCGAAGAGCCAAAATTCGAAGAAGAGGCCAGGTTCGTGAAGTTCGCAGAGAAGAACAGCGGTATAGTGGTGAACTCTCTGGCATTCGTGCTGGAGTTAAAAAGAGCATTAAACTTAAGTAAAGTTGCTCTTTGGCCTAGCAGTTATTTTAGGTCAATAAAAGTGTTTTGAAGTAAAGTGATTGTGTTTGTGTGTAATACCTAGGTTTTTTTAAGATTAAAATTTGTTGTCCACAGGGAAATGGGGGTTGTTGCTTTGGGCTTTGTTAGGTGGTCTTTTGTACTGGGTGCTGGGAATTTGAACCTGGAACCTGTGGATAACTAACCAAGCACACACACAAGTGAGCTGTCTCCAGCCCTGGGTTGCTACTATATTTGACCATTAAAGTTCTAAGAATTGTAATTGGAGGGCAAAAAAAAATACTGTGTAATATTTTAGCATATGTTAGCCTAGAAAATTTATATAAGTTTTCATATGGAAAGAATGTACCTTTGACAGTCATGGTTTTGTTTTGCGGGGGGGGGGGGGGGGGGGGCGGGGTTGTTTTGTTTTGTTGTAAGATAGCCTGCAAAAGGCACCTAACAGGTTTCAGTTGTAATTATTGGAGCAAAATATTTGTGTGAGTTTGATGTCAACATGGATTCCATACATCTGTGGTTAAAAAGCAGCTTTGGCTAAATGTGACAAAAAGGAAAAGATAATTACACCAATTGTATTTTTTTTTTTTAATAATCCTTTTTATGGTAAATAATGTAGAAATTCCATATCCCCTCTGCTGGTGATTGGCTGTGGTTGCTATTTATGCTGATTCTCAGTTTGCTAAGGATTTTAAAGTTAAACTTACTGTCTACAGTTGACTACCATCCTTACAGTAACAAAGATGATGCAGTTGTAATAGTCACAGATGAAGACGCTACAACTGAGATGAAGAGCTGATTCAGTGGGTTGGGGCCCTTGTTCTGCAAATATGCAGACCTGAGTTTGAGTCCCCAACAACAAAAACAGTTATCTGTGCCTGTAACCCCAGCTTTGGGAAGTGGAGATAGGTAGATAGATCCCTATAACTCACTTGCCTGCCAGGCTAGCCAAAAGCAAGCTTCCAGCTCAGAAAGGGACCAGTCGAGGCAATAAGGTAGAAAGGATAGAGGAGGCACCAAGGTACCCTGCTCTGACCTCCGCATGCATGCATTTCACTGGCCCTATTATCCACATTTTGAAAATGAAATTTGGAGCAGAGTGAATTAACATTTTCTTTCTTTTTTTTTTTTGGTCGTGAGCCTAGCCTTTAACGGCTGAGCCATCTCTCCAGCCCAGCGAATTAACATTTTCAAAAATCACTAAGTTTTTATGCATCATAGGCAAGATTTCAATCTAGCCTTGCTAACTTCAGAGCTTAAGTCCTTTTCAGGTAACGTAGAAAAGCGTAAATTTTGAAGTTTCCTGGGTGATTTTCGAGTAAATTGAGTTTCATTTTCTTCATCTCTTAGGATAACTGTTTACCAGCAGACTGAGTAGACCACTTGAATTTTAAACTAAAGTCTTAGCTATGACTTTAAACAAAATACTTGGTGTCTGTGTGTCTCAGTTCTGTTTTTGTTATTTTGTGTAAAACATGGGTAGTGGGCCTGTGGATGTATAACACCTGGTTTCCAGGGAGGCTTTGGGTTCAGTCCTGCTTACCTCTTAATCTGGACTCTGTGGTTAGCATATAATCCCAGCACTTGAAATGGAAGTGTCATCATCAGATGTTGTTCAGGAATATGGCAATTCAAGGCCAAGTTGCCAACTTAAAACACTGTTGGCTAAGAGTAGTGCCTACTTTGGAGGACTTAGGAGTATTAAGTGAACTAATACATGAAATATTTACAACATCAGTTACACAGGTGTCACATAAGTGTTGGGTTATCAGTAGAAAGTTAATATCCTACATGGGACCCTGTCTCCACAACATAGTTCAAGACTAGCTAGACCGTATGATTAAAACTGAATTATACTTAGGGACATGGTCAAACAATTATGGTTTGACCTCAGGTTAGATGGGTTTATATTCTCCACTTTTACCACTGAGCATGCATCTGGTCTACTTTACCTTTTCCTCAAATTGAACATTAAATGATTGTTACAGCTATTTAAGTAATATAAGTCTGAGGGTTGAGGACTTAAAACAGGCTGGCCTTGAACTTGCTATGTAGATAACAGTTTACCAATATCCCTGGCCCATAAAGTTTCTGAAACTAAGATGCCTAGGAGTCCACTGGTAAATTTATAGTGTGTATGCTTATTCAGCCAGCTTCAGTGAGCCCCAGGTGGCTCTGGCTTTAACAGGCACTCCAGGAGATTCGGATTCAGATGGAGCGCTGCAGAATCCTAGACTGAGCTAACAGCATTAAGTTTCTCCCAGCTTGTAACATTAGGTAGACTGTTAACTACAGGAATGAGGTAACAAACTAAAACTGTATAGTATTAGAGAATACTTTCCAAACAGTAATTTTTTTTTTTCTCTAGAACTATGGAAGAAATCATATTTTATACCTTGTCAGTAAGTAGTTCAGCTCCATGAAACCAGAAGCCCATGTGCTTTGGTTAAAAAAAAAAAAAAATTATTTGGGGTAGGGGAGCTGAGCTCAGTGGTTGACTGCTTACAGAGTCTGATCAATCCAAGAAGTGTAAGACAACCAGGGTAAAACTGAAGTGTTGGGAGGATGGAGCAGAAAGATTGCCATTAGTTCAAGTACAAGACCAATATTGGCCATAAACCCATACCCTATACTAAAGGCCTACGTGGTGGTGCACACCTTTGATCCCAGCACTCCAGAGGCAGAGACAGATGATCTCTTAAGTTCATGGCCAGCTTAGATCAGAGCAAGTTCCAGGACAGCCAGGTCTACACACAAACCCTGACTCAAGAAACAAAAGAGGGAAATTAGATATACTATGGGGATGTTTCTTTTGTTCTGGGTTAATAGGTAACCAGAGTCATTTTGTGCTTTAGGTAAATGAGGGGATTAGTGAAATCACGTTAACAAGTATATTAATATTAATACCTTGAATTTTTTTATAAAGTGGTCAGTTGTAGACTTTTTTTTTTTGCAAGTTACTCTTTTTTTTTTCCCTCTTTCCCCTTCCTCTCGTTCCAGTCCAAAGGTTTTTATTTATTTATTATATGTAAGTACACTGTAGCTGTCTTCAGATACCCCATAAGAGTGCATTGGATCCCATTACAGATGGTTGTGAGCCACCATGTGGTTGCTGGGATTTAAACTCATGACCTCCAGAAGAGCATCTCACCAGCCCAATTGTAGGCTTTTATTTCTACTGTGCTGAGTATTCCTTAATAGGAATAAAAGCCAACTTATATTTTTAAACCTCAAGAGTTTTGATAAGAGTTTTGATAAGCTTTTAGAAGGAAAGGCATCAGGGAACTTAATGCAATCTTGTGCACTGCAAAATGGAAAAATAATAAAGACGTCAACTTTGGGAGCAAACATGACTACAGTAAAAGTAACTACTAAGAAAAGAAAAAAAAAAAAAAGATTTTGTTTGGCCTCAAAAACTCCGGGAGCATAAGAGGAAAGAAGGTGTGTATCTACTGGAGCAAAATGCTGGCAGGAAGTTGGGAGTAATAGTGATAGCAACCAAAGGAATGCCAAGTATGACAGGCCAAAAGCAAGAATGGGAAGCAAGGTAGGTGATCCTGGAGAGGAGGAGTTAAGTCACACAGACACACCTTCTCTAGCCGCTTACTGAGCTCAGGTGGTATTCCTGATGGGAGAAGGCAACCAGAGTCTCTGGAAACTGGACCTATGAAACCGGAACTGGAAGGGATTAAAGCCGGAGGCAGGGAAATCTGCTACATGAGTCACAATAAGGCTGGCATGTAAAGATTAAACTAAAGCACAAAGCAAATGCAACTATGAGATTCAGGGGGGGGGGGGGGAAAGATGGAGAACGAGATTTAAAACAAGGTGAAGTTACCAGTCAATTATACCACCTCAGCAACATTGAGGTGGGAGGTTGCTGCAAATTCCAGCCTGGCCTAGGTACATAGTTCAAAGCCAGCTGGGGCTGTATAAAGTAAGATGCTACTAGTACCACACCCCCAAAAAGATACTAAACACAACATGGAAAAGCTCACACAGAGCAGAGCTCTGAATGCTACACAATTCTGGTCTCCACAGAATACCCAAGGAAGGAGTGCAAGCCAGCCTGGTCTACACAGCAACTTCCAGGACAGCTGGGGGCTACATAATAGAGAGACCCTGTCTCCAAATAATAATAATAATAATGTGCAACAGTGTGTAGCATAGAGAGATGTAAAATAATGATTTGTACAGTTAATCCAAAGGTGTTACTGACTTGAGAGCTTGAATTTGCTTTTTAAACTATCTCCTCTTGATGGGGGAGCAAGGGGAACACTCCTCCACTGCTGGTGGGAGTGCAAACTTGGAAATCAATCTGGTGGTTTCTCAGAAAACTGGGAATAGTTCTACTTCAAGACCCAGCTATACCACTCCTGGCACATGCCCAGAACATGCTCTACCATCCCACAAAGACACTTGCTCAACTCTGTTCATACAGCTTTAGTCACTTGTCACTCAACAGAGGAATGGATACAGAAAATGTGGTTCATTTACACAGTGGAGTACTACTCAGTTATCAAAATCCAAGACATCATGAAATTTTCAGGCAAATGGATGGAGCTTGAGAATATCATCCCCAAAGGACATGCATGGTATGTGCTCACTTATTAGTGGATATTAGCTGTAAAATATAAGACACCCATGCTACACTCCACAGACCCAAAGAAGCTAAACAAGAAGTAAGCCAGGAAGCTTGAATCTCACTGAGAAGGGGAAAAGAAATAGTCAAGAGACAGATGGCGGGAGGGAGCTGGGTGAGAAAGGGGAAGGGGATGGTGGGAGGAGTGAGGAGGTGGGGGCATCACCAGGAAGAGGCAGAGAACTGGGATAGGGGAGGCACCTAAGAATCAACGGGGTGACCTTAGCTGTGCCTCACAGCAGTGGGGATATGGAACCTGAAGAGGCCACCTCCTGTAGAATCCCCAGTGAAGGGATAGGGACACCAATTTCCCCACAAAACTTTTGACCAAAAATGTATCCTCTCGCTGGGTGGTGGTGGCACATGCCTTTAATCCCAGCACTTGGGAGGAAAAGGCAGGCAGATTTCTGAGTTCGAGGCCAGCCTGGTCTACAGAGTGAGTTCCAGGACAGCCTGGGCTACACAGAGAAACCCTGTCTCGAGATGGAACAGAGACTGAGGGAACAAACAACCAATAACCGGCCCAACTTCAGACCCATTCCATGGGCAAGCACTAATACCTAACACTATTAATGATACTCTGTTATGTTTGTAGTCTAGCATGGCTGTCCTCTAAGAGGCTATACCCAGCAGCTGACTCAGTTAGAGGCAAACACCAATAGCCAGTGGGTGGAGCTTGGGGACTCTTAAGGAAGAGTAGGGGGAAGGATTGTAAGCCCCCAAAGGGGATAGGAACTCCACAGGAAGACCAACAAGTCAACTAACCTGGACCCTTGGGGCTCTCAGAGTCTGAGCCACCAACCAAAGAGCATCCACTGGCTGGACTTAGGCCTCCTGCACAAATGTAGGAGCTGTACAGCTTGGTCTTCATGTGGGACCCAAATGAATGAAGCAGGGCTATTTCCAAAGCTGTTGCCTGTACATGAGATATGTTCTGCTAGCTGGCCTGCTCTGTCTAGCTTCAGTGGGAAAGGATGAGTCTAACCTCACAGAGACCTGATAAGCCTAGGTGAGGTGATACCCAGGGCCGCCCCCCCACCATCTCAGAGGAAAAGGGGAAGGGGGATGGGGGAAAGGATTATGGGAGGGGGTGACTGGGAGGTGGGCAGAGAGTGGGATGTAAAGTGAATAAAAATTTTTTTTAAATACTCTTCTTTGATTTTTAACATAAAAATAGAATAATTTATATATTATACTGAAAGATTATCAACTCTCCTCAAGTGTTGGCTCTTCTGACTCACAGACTAAGAAGCTTATACTAAAAATACATTATCATCCATGGCATTAATCTCTAAAAGTGTTTATATGCTGTTCTATACATATCTATCCTTAAGATCCCCGGAGTCTTTGAAACTCAAACATGGATGACTAAAACCGATAGGCACCTTCTGCTTTGTCTCACAAGAACACAAGCTAGAGTCTTGATCACAGCGACTGGACCTTGTCACTTTTTATAAGTGCAGAGAGATGTTCTGTACCCTTTCCAGAAGGGACATGTTCGAGTTTGTTTTTATTATCTTGGCCTCTGTCATTGTGTGTAGCAGTTGAATCAGCCCATTACGTCGATCACTAATGCTAATGCACAGCTATGATTATATTATTGATCAAAATCCTAAAAGCATATGAAAACTGGGGACTTACAGTACCAGCCACTTTTAGGCAAATAGTCTATAAATAGCCTTGCCTATACATTTTTAAAGGCTCATATTTCAGCTGATCCTTTGTATTCATTACGCTGTCATTTAATTAGCGGTAGCAAAACATAGAGTCACTATTAAAAACAGAGAAAACAATTCAATGCAGGATTCCACAGCATGTCATCGTTTCTATAGCTATGATATCTCAGCATAGCAAAGAGAAACCTGGAGCTTAAGCCAGACAGCATTTCGTTTCTTTCTTTATAGAGGGGGTAATAAACAACACATTTCTCATAGGGCTGTCACCTGCCATTCGCTTGCTCAGGAGATAAGGCTAGATGTTCTTTCAGACTTGAGTTTGGGGACTTCCCTAATTGATTACCTGCCTTCTTAACTAAGACTTGTGGAAATTCTGTTCTTCTACCTTGAGACTGGCACATTCGTTTGTCTTGCTTGTTTCCTTCTGACAAGAGCTCCTTGTGTAGTTAAAGGTGGTCTCAACCCATTATGATCCTCCCACCCAGTTCAGTCTTCCAAGTGCTGAAATCCCAGGGGTATGCTGTCATCGCTGACCCTGACACATAATACTGCAAGGCACCTCTAGGATGTGATCTGACAAGAATGAATTCTTAAGAGTTTCTACATGAAAAAAAAAAAAACAAAATAAGAAGCCCAACTAAAGCATAAGCATTGTGTTTTCCTATTTAATAGAATTTGCAATTCATAGGAGGCAAACTTCTTTATCAAGATTCTCGACCTTCTCAAAAGATTCAAATGAGCTGGGTTATACTGATGCATACTTGTAATCCCAGCGTTCAAGGTTCCCGATCAAGAAGATTATGAGTGTGTGACCAATACACTGCTCGCCTCCCACCCCCAGCCTTCTTAATTAAACAATAACAACAACAACAAGGGGCTGGAGAGATGAATTATCACTTAAAAGTGTTGTTTGCTGCTGTTGCAGAGGACCCAAATTCCCAGCTTGTAACTCCAGCTCCAGATCTGACACTGCCTTCTGGCCTCCTGGGCACATGGAATAAACACAGACACACAGACACAGGCATGCATGTAAAATTAAGTAGATAAATAATACATCTTCAAAAACACAAACTCAACTCCCAAGATGACCAAAGACATGATGGAAACTCTCATTCCAACCCAACATGCTTTTATTTGATTGGTTTTCTTTTTTTGAAAGTTACATGTTGTTAGACAGGCTTAACCCACCTCTGCAGCTGGAGCAGTCTGGAGGTAGGCAGATCTCTGTGAGTTTAAGTTCAGACTGGTCTCCGTAGTGAATGCCAGGTCAGCACCCTGGCCTGCATGGTGAGACCTGTCTCCAAACAAACAAATAACATCGTCTTGTTAAAAATGATGACATGTAGGTAGTAACTAGTCAATCTTGTTAGGCCATGTGGTAAAGAATTTACTTAGGTTTCTTATTTAACCTTTACAAAATCTCTATGAATAATTTTACACAAGAGGACAAATAACTTAGGCAGAAGGACTCAGATCAAGGGGTCAAAGAAATGCCAGCAACTGGAAGCTATGAGTTAATTTTCTAAGGGTGTTTAGAGTTAGCTTCTCGTAAACACTTCCTTTTCAAATATTCCTTGTTTTAAAAACTTGAAGACTGGCATTAAAGAAGTTCCATGATCCTTTCTAGTAGCGAGTCAGAGATTTGCAGAGAATAAGAAAAAGATTTTCTTTCTGAAAAGTTTCACTTTCTCTACCAGAGTTAAAACTTAAAGGAGATGGAAGCAAGTATCCGAAACGTCGAGACGATTTCTATTTGAGTCCATAAGAGTCTGTGATTCAAAGCTAATCAGTGAGCAATCCACTCGAAAGAGGAATCATGCAGTGCAGCTGGCCTGTACATCCCACCCATTGGAAGCCGAGGCACGAATTTCAAAGCCAGCCTAGCTTGGGCTTCAAGTGAGCCCATCTACCTACCTCCTCGATTAAAACAAAAACAAAACAAACAAGAAAAAAAAAACTGAGAATTTTCTTTTTTGGGGGGGGGGAATGTTTACTTTCCGATTTAAATATTTGAAATAAAATAACGGTGGCTAATTTACTAACAAAAAGACACAAACACTACGAAAGAGAAAATTATCAACCTGTAACAGACAAGTGTCTTATAAAGTTTGGATTAGCTGGTTTAGCCCACCCACACGCACCTGCGGTTCTGGAAAACTGGGGAACAAAGTAAGAGCAAACACGACGGTTTCTAAATCGCCCTCACGAGCATGGAACAAAAACCGGTGGAAAAACTACTGTCTCCTCGAGTTTATCCTATATAAAGTTTCCTGAATCAAAACCGTGAGCCAACCGGTTGAAGGTCTAGCGTGAGAACAGCAAACCGTAGTTTAATACTTAGTGGGTAAGGGGATCTTTTTTAAATAACGAGCATTGGCCCAGATCTTTGCCTCGCTCTCTCCGGTGACCGCGAAGTTGGCGGTTACACACCGACAACCCTGCTCGGTTCCAGCACCTGACCGGCAGGGGCTAGCCGGGCGGCGGAGGACCAGGCCCGGCTCACTCTGGGCCCCGGGATCAGGAGGGACCGGCTCACCGGAGCCCAGCGGAAGGTGCGGGGCGGACAAGGAGGACGCTGCCCCCTAGGGGCGCCGAGCCGCGGCGGGGGGCGGCGAGCGGGGCGGGGCGGGGCGGGGGCCAGAGGCGGTGCTGGGCAGGCCGCGCCGTCGGGGCGGGGCGGTCCTCAGCTGGCCGGACCCCGGCGGGGCGGGCGGAACGCGGAGCCCAGGCGGCGGCGAACGGCGGACGGCGCGCGGCGGCGGCGCGGGCACGGCGGGGCATCCGATCCTCGCCGTGAGCCTCCCGCTCGGGCCTGGAGAGGCGGCTGCACCGCGAAGCCACGAGCGAGATGGCAGAGTCCCCGCCGCCCGGCGCGGCTGCTGAAAGTTGCGGCGAGGACCCGGAGAGGGGCGGGGAGCGGCGCCCTGAGGAGCCGCTGGAGCCGTGCGGTGCTGCCGCCCGCGGCGCGGACCGGGAGGACGAGGCGGGGCCCTCGGAGCCGGACTCGCCGGTGGCCGCCCCCTTCTTCCTGCTGTACCCGGGCGATGGAGGCGCGGGCTTCGCAGCGCGCCCGCCACCGCAGCGCTCCTGGAGGACCCCGCCGTCGCCCGGCTCCCCGCTGCCCTTCCTACTGTTGAGCTACCCGAGCGGCGGCAGCGGCGGCGGAGGCAAGCACCGTGAGTGTTGGGGACGGGGACGCGGTGGCCGGCCGAGCAGGACCGGCTCAGTGGAGCTCCGCCTCTCGCCGGGTTTCGGAGCCGCGCGGGCCGGGGGGGTGGGGTCCGCGCGCGGGGGCGGGGCGGCGGCGTGCCCCTCCGCGGTGTCCACCCCGCGGTCGCTCCAGGCCGCGGCCCCGCCAGCTCGCTCCCCCTCGGGCCTCCACGTGCTGGGACCGCGGCGTCCCCTGGCGCCGGCCGGCGGCGCCGCGCACTGGCTCCCTTCCCGGAGGAACCGCGGAGCTGGCGTCCCAGACCGGCTGACGCGCCCCCACCGGTTCCCAGCCGCGGTGGCCAAGTAGGTGTGGCTGTCGCGCCGCCGCCCTGCGGCCTCGGCCCGGGGAGGGAGATTTTTAAGAGCGTTCCCCCCAAAACCATGAGTGAAAGTGGTGACCCCCATTCCCCACCCCACCCAAGTGAGACAAGAAATGGTCCCGAGGTACGCGAGAGGAAGGGAAGGGAAAGTGTGGCTTGGTAAGGGCACCTCCCAGTGTTGTGTCTTTTGTCAGAGAGACGCTTCCACGCCTTAAAGCCATGGCCACACTCTAGCCCCCTAAAAGCAGCGAACCCCCATCGGTGCTGTTTCAGGAAACAAATGTTTATTGCTGTTGGCTTGAGCGGGTCTATGAGTGTATAAATGAGAGGACAGGAGTATCAGGGATGGTTTAAAAGGACAAGACCTTAAGATATGAAAATACCTCTGACAACTCAAAGGATGCTGTAAAAGCCAAATACCTTGCTATAGGTAGGAATTCTGAAAAGGGAGGGAAAGTTGCCCGGGGATAAGTGAGGCTCCCCTCCCTCCTTGTTTTTAAAGCTTGCCGGTGCAGATCTTGATTTGACAGCTCTCTGCTGCCAAGAAACTGACTTGGCTTTTTCTGCCTCCCCATCCAACCCAGTGAAGGGGTAAACATTTGTTGAATGTCTCCTGTTGTCATGCACCACCATTATCATGGCTATCAAGTCTCTGTGAGTGTAATAGACTACCCCTTTTCAGCTGGGGAAGCTGAGATTAGACTAATTACATTCTTTGTTTTCAGTAACAGTTTTATGAAGCGAGCATGACCCAGATTCCTTGTCTTCCATGACTGAGCTCTTTAATCAAACATGAGAGGTCCAAAACGGACATGGTGTGTGTAGGGGTTAGCGGGAAGGAACTACTGGATTCAGCTAGCGAAAGTCCAGTGCTATATCTCTTCTTACCTAAAGAGTGGTCCTAGATTGACCTGGTTGAGTCTTGCAATAATGATTTTCTTTGGGTCGTGCGCTCTAATCTCCAGATAGGAGAGTTCTGGTAGATCATTTGTGCAGCAGAGGAGGTAAACAGATTTTTCATGCTGAATACTTTTCATTTCAAAGGAATAGGCTTTCTTTGTACAGCCTCTTTTTTGTTCCTTTTCTGTTTCTGTGTGTTCTTCTTGTTATAACCATATCACTACAGAATGAAGGAAGGTGCTGTTTTAACAACAGTTCTGCATGCGACAGCTGTACATAATTTGACATAGTTTTTTTTTTTTTTCATCTGTTGTCTAGTATCAATTGTAGGGACTGTTTGAATCTCAGTTAGTTTGTTTGATTTTTTTTTCCTGCTCAGTAAAGATTGGATTTCTTTACTTTTTAAGTATAATTAGAAGTTTGGAGCTAAGCATGATCACGATAGGAAGGGAAGATTTAAGTCCCTGGGGTTGAACTTTGCACATGCCAGGTAAGCACTCAGTCACCACGATCATGAATATGATGTTATACTGCGGCCATACAGTACTAGCAAGTCTATGGAATGACTTGTTAACACAAAGACATCTTAGAATTAACTTATCCTGTAATAGTTCAAGGTATAAAACGTATGACTCCTTCCTCCACTGCTTTTACAGACTAGTTATTGACAGTGCATTCTAGCAAAAACATACTGACTACATCTTTTGGGCTGGGGGAGGCTCATGACCATCTGTAATGGGATCCAATGCCCTCCTCTACTGTGTCTGAAGACGACAACAACAGTGTATTCTTTTTTTTTTTGGTTTTTCGAGACAGGGTTTCTCTGTGTAGCTGGCTGTCCTGGAACTCACTCTGTAGACCAGGCTGGCCTTGAACTCAGAAATCCACCTGCCTCTGCCTCCCAAGTGCTGGGATTAAAGGCGTGTGCCACCACCCCGGCAACAACAGTGTATTCTTATAAATATTCTTTTTTTGAAAAAAAAAAAAAACATGCAAATGTCAAAAAATAAATAAATGTACATAAAAATACTCCCTTGTAGCCTGCAGAGTCAGTGTTAACTCTGCTTTCTGTAATGTTCTGGAACATTCCTGACTGCTGGGCTTTAAAAGGCTTCTCGTTCTTTTTTTATTATTTATTTTATTTACTTATTCTATTTTATGTGCATTGGTGTTCTGTTTGGATGTCTATCTGCGTGAGGGGGTCAGATCACCTAGAACTCCAGTCACAGATAGTTTTGAGCTGCCATGTGGGTTCTGGGAATTGAACCCCGTCCTTTGGAAGAACAACCATTATTCTTAACTGTTGAGCCATCTCTCCAGCCCCAGCTTTTTGTTTTCATTTCTATTACCAGGGCAGCCCATGAAGTCAGACTCAACCCTGAGTGGCTGCGTGGTAGCTGAGCTCAGCTTAGAACCCTTTCTTCTTTTGTTTAGACACAGTTTTGCCAGACAGTCCAGATTAGCCTTGAAGTTGTCTTCTGGCCTTAGCCTCTAGGATGCTGGGATTTGTAAGTGTGTGCAACACACACCTCAGAACCCAATTTTAACTTCCTGATGCAGGTACCAAACGTGTAAGATGTGCTAGCTTTAACACTGTGTTGGGATAGTATGGCTTTGCTTTCACAGCTATGACTGCACTTCTGTGCCTGTTTTCTTGAGGCAGGCTGTCATTTCGCTAAGGTGTGGCTTCAGCTGTGTGACCAAGAATGATGTGGATCTCCTGATCTCTTGTTTTTACCTCCTCAGTGGCATTGCAGGCATTCCCACACTACCTTTGTCTTGTGCTGATTTTTTTTTTAAGTGTGACTTGAATTGGGAAGCTTTGTTGTTAAATGACAGTATAAGTACAAAAAAAAAAAAAAATACAAACAGAAGTGGTAACTAGCTAAAGGTTTTAGAGTTTGTGGTGACATTTAGCATTAAATTGCATAGGCTACAATGTCTATAAAGAGTTGAGAGAAGGCTTCTGATAGGCCATAATGCATTCTCAGTTTCTTTCCGAATATTTCCTGCTAGTCTGTTTGGTTTTTATACCCTAATTCTTTGTTTCCCCTTGAGACAGGATCTCACTGTGCAGCTCTGGCTGGCCTAGAACTCACAGAGCTCTGCCTGCCTCTGCCTCCTGAGTGCTGGAACTAAAGGCGTGTGCCACCGTGTCTGCTTATGCTCTCGCTCTTAAGTTTTAGTTTCTCTACTGTACTTTTGAAAACTGATTGCATAAAATTTGAAATAGCACATAGATCTGCTGCCCCTGCTCACATGTTTTATGATGCAAGTGTTCAACATGTGAAGTACCTTTCTGTTCTGTGGGCCCCACTACCAACACCCGCCATGGGCAATGTCACATGATACCACACTTGTGAATTGGGTGAACTTTCAGGACTTTTTCATACAGTCATGTGTCTGCGTTCATATTTCATGATATCTTTTCTCTCTTCTATGAGCTTTTGTGATTTCTGACCAGCTGTTTTGCAATTAACTTTAAATGCCTTCCTTTTTCTGTTAAAACATTACAGATCTTGTGAGTAGACGGCACAGAGTTGTAAGCTAACTTTGGAGGGGGCATGATAGTTTTAATTATATCAACCTCTCAGAATCTAGAGTCACCTGGGGAAAGAGACCCAGGGAAGGACTGTGTCGATCAGGTTGGGGTATTACCTTTATTACATGATAGAGGCAGAAGGACCTTTTCTCTGTGGGGATCTTGCACTTTGTAAGTATAGAGAACTTTCCAGAGCACAGAAGGTCTGTGTTAACTGTGGGTGTGACTAATTGCTTCAGATCCCTTCCTTGCCCTCCCACAGTAATGGACTCTCACCTGGAATTGTAAGCCAAAGAAACCCTTTCTTCCCAGACTTCATTTTTGTCATGGTATTGTACCGTAGCAAAGGGGAGGGTCATCAGGCTTGTTTTTACCTCCTGGGCAATCTTGCTGCTAGTTGTTGTTGTTTGGTTAGTTGATTGGTTGTTCTATAAACTTGATTACACAGTTCTTCAGCAAGAACTTTGTAAATGGCAAGGTTGTGTAGCAAAGTCAGAAGTCTGAACATTGTTCCCGAAGCCTCTGTTTGTAATTTTTTTTTTTTTTTTTTCTGTAGACCAGGCTGGCCTTGAACTCAGGGATCTGCCTTCCTCTGCCTCCTGAGTGGTGAGTGCCTCACTGCCTGGCCAGAAATTCTTATCTTTATCCAACTCCCGAAGCTACAGCAAATATTTACGTTTAGTTGCACTCCCAGCAGCACTAGGTGGCAGAGGCAGGAGAATCTCTAATTTGAGGCCAGCCTATTCTAGTTAGTGAATACAGAACAGCCAGGGCTACACGGAGAAACCCTGTCTCAAAAAACAATGACAACAACAAAAGTTATGTTGAAGATGATGCCAAAGAACAATATCTCTTGTCATTTTCTTTCAATTACAGAAGTATACAAGATGCATCTCACCCACAGGGAAAGCACTCTCACCCTGTGTCTCTGCACGCCTGTTATGAGACGGAGAAGGAGCTGGAAGAGGGATGAAGGGTGGGGGAAGAATCTCAGAAGAGACACTATGAGTACCCTTTTCAAAGAACACCCAACCGCGAGGACTGTGTAGCAGGATATTTATTCTGCTACATTGTATTCACAGTGGAGCTCCGAGATTAGGCAGTAGACGAGGAGGTGGAGCTGGGAGAAGAGAGGAAGGGGAAGGGAGAAAAGAGAAGAAAGGGAGGAGAGGAAGGAGGCGTGGTGGACCGTGGAGAACCATGGATGAGTCGAAAGCTGTCCTGGGTAGCAACTTCTATCAAAAGGTTAGATATTGGGTAACAATTCTAGTTGTGTGGGCATCTTGTCGATTGAACATTTTTCTAAATAGAAATCATTAAGCTTTAAGAGTCTCATTTCTACCAGGTACTTCGAGGATGGCAGATATTGTCTAGGGTTCAGCCGAGCTTTGTGGATGCAGCATGGGGAATGGCTCTGCCAATCCCCCACGCTGGCGTCTCAGTGCCAGGACCTGCGCATCTAGCTAGCTGAAACAGGAACATGGTGGCTGCCCGGGAACAAGCGGACTGGGCACCCATTTCTAAATATCTCTCCTACAACCATGGTTGGTTCCTGATTCCTGGATGGTGCTGATGATAGACACGGAGATGAACTTGATTCTCTTGCATGTACCTGCAAATCCAGAATGTGTGCAAGGAACCTTTAGATTTATAACCGTGTCCCAGAACGGGTGTTTGAGCACAGCAAACCAATTTTATGTTTACAATTTCATATGTGTATACAGATTTTATATATGTAGAAGTTTTTCTTCCGTGAATATATGTTATTATTGTTCCCTCTATTTTTTTAAAGACTTATTGAGTTTTATATTATGTGTATGGGTATCCTCCCTGCATGTATGCCTAAACCATGTGCCTGTGTGGTGCCCGAAGAGTCCAGGAAAGGACATGGGATCCTCTGCAGCTGGAGTTCAGACAGTTGTGAGCTGCCATGTGGGTGCTGAGAATCGAGCCTGGGCCCTCTGCAGGAGCAGCCAGTGCCATCTTTCTAGCCCCATTTCTTGTTTTTTTAATTGCTCATAGTCATTTAAAAATACACCTAACTAAGAGGAGCAGTCAGATCATCAGAACATGGGCCTTCGTGCTTTTTTTTTTTTTTTTTTTTTTTTTGGAAACAGGTTGATTTGTGACCTAATTTTGTTTTGTTGAATTTTTTTTAGTAAGGGCCTCCTGTAGCCCACACTGCCTGGAGCCACCATACCTGGCTGAGACTTTTTAAGAATGGCTTCTTCATAGTTCCTTGTGGATTAACGTCCTGGTAGCAGTACTGGGATTCATTGTTCGTTAGTTTTCACCTGTGTTAACAAAGCAAACCAATTTTCTGGTCCATTAAATGCCATCTGGTCACATGGCATGTATATGCGCGCATGCCAAAGAGGGAAAGTGTATCACCAGAGAAGTGGGGTCCACCCTAGGAGAGTCAGTGTGCAGGTGGCCGGCCCCTCTCTACACACAGCTGAAACGGCTCACAGTACCCTGAGCTTTGGAGGTGCAGGCAGCTAAACCAAGACCCCATTTCTTTCCTTCCACCATTTCCTTTATTTTTACTTTCCACTTCCTGCTCACCCTCTGGATACTACAAAGTCTCCGAAGTTGTCTAAGATGTAGCAACTCTGTCCTCCCAGACAGTCCCTCCTGCTTTCTCCTGCCTCCCTCCCCTTCCTTACCCTACTCTTTCCTTAGTGCCTACCAGTGTGGGACAGTTAAATGAGACTTGTGATTGACAGCAACAGCTTCAGGGGTTTGTTGGTGTTGTTTGTTTTGTTTTTCAAGACAGGGTTTCTCTGTGTGGTCCTAGCTGTCCTGAAACTTGCTCTATAGACCAATTGGCCTAGAACTCAGAAATCTGACTGCCTCTGCCTCCCAGAGTGCTGGAATTTAAAGTGTGCACCACCACAACCAGGCTAAAAATAGGGAAAACTCCCAAAAGTCGGAGAGATTATAAGACAGGAGAACTTGGGTGCATTTTTTTTGTTCATTGCATTTATTTGTTTGTATATTTGGGGGTGTGTGTGTGTGTGTGTGTGTGTGTGTATGCATGGGTTGAGCGTGTCTTACAATATAACTCTGAGTTCTGGAACTCACAGAGATCCTCCTGCGTCCACTTGGATTAAAGGCATAAGTCACCACAACCAGGCTTATAATCTCATTTTAGATCGGTTTGGGAGTCAGTGCACTGTAACTGAGCATGTGAGAATTGGTTTGAGTGGTGATGGGCCTGGGGCAGAGCTTATCCTGAGCATGCGCCCAGGCCTGATTCACCCACTGCACAGAAGGAAACAAAGCAGCTGTAGAGAGGAAATACTCTCAGAGTTACAGAGCAGTGTCCAGAGACCGTGTCAACATGGCTGTGGCCCATGTTTGTCAGACAGGAGCTTGCTATGCTTCACAGTTCCCTTGCCTCTCCTCCCCCTTAGCCGGGGTGAAAGGTGTGCATCACGCTATTTTGAATAGTTGTGAAAAGGTCCCGAGCCTTTGTAAACTTCCCAGGCCCTGGCCAGGGTGGATTCCCCTTGGAAAAGCCTGTTTAGCAGCACCGTGGCTCAGATCTCGTTTGGATCCAAGTGGACTGGGCACTCAGCATATGGTGGAAGGAGTGGGGGTGGGGCAGAGGTGGGATGTTTGGAGGAAGAGGGGGGATCCTTTCACATGCACAAGAAGAGAGACTGGTGGGACGCGAGAGGCTTGGGAAAGCAGAAGTCCTTCAGAATGTGATTCTTGTAACTGTAGAATCTGTTTAGGGACTCTCCACGGCGCCTCTGCTTCTGCTGTCATTGACAGAGTAATACTTGGTAAATTCCAACCTTTCACTCTTCCTTCCTCACAGTACCCCCTCTACTCTCTGCACAGCTCCTTTTAGCTTTCTGTAAACACCCATCCTTACAAATCTAACGTCATGAGAAGAGAATCGTCTTTGTGTTCTGAGCATTCTCAGAAGCAGAATCACTTACTGTACCGGTGATGGCTGACCCTGCTCTCGGCTTGCTCTGTGCCATGGGCCGTGCCAGCACTTTATACATCATTTTATTTAATGCTGAAGTAGCTAATCGTGTTTCCCATCTGTTGGTGAATAGACAAAAGCAAGAGGCCGGTGGATCTCTGTGAGATCAAGGCCACCAGGTCTATACAGTTCCAAGCCAGCCACGACTAAAAAGAGAGGGAAGGGGAGGGATGAACAATGTTAGTCAATGGGGCAGGGCTGCTCAGCTTCTGTGTGGTGGCCGTAGGACTCCCTGGGGACATTATACTTCCATAGCAGAGGTGGCAAGCTCTGTGTAGAACCTCTCCTTCCCCTCTGCTTCTGGACTCTCGGCCTAGAATGGGCCTGTCTTTTCAGGCAACAGCTCCCTGCAGTTTCTTCTCATTAAAATTATATCTGCTAAGAATGAATGAAGGAGTGAATGAATGAATGAAATCTGTAAGTCATAAATTTGATAGAGTAGTATATATAGCCTGTTAAATACATATACATATATCTGTATATACATACATACACACACACACACACACACACACACACACACAATACTGACTAGTCCACACGTGACAGTCTTTGGAACTTCTTGAACACCTGTGGTTGTTTCTTGTGTCGTTCTTGTTTTTTCTTCAGCATTTCCAGTAGTTAACACACTGTACTTTCCCTGGACGTGTTACATATATACTGGAAAAAGTACTTTGGGAAGCTCTGATGGGGGGATCATAAGAGGAGGCCAGCCTAGGCCACATAGCAAGACCTCTTCAAAAAGGAAGGACGGGAGGGGAAAGCCTGCTAGAATCAAGGCAGAGTTGCTCTGCGTATCCTTGCTGCCCTGGAACTATGTAGACCAGGCTAGCTTCAAACTCAGAGATCCACCTTCCTCCGCCCCTGAGTTCTGGGATTAAAGGTGTGTGCCACCACTGCCTGGCGAGAGTCTTGTTTCTTAAGACATACATTTAGTTTGATTTGTAGAACTGAAAAAAATTTAAAGGTTGATGTTTTAAAACAGTGGAAAATATCATTTCATGTATGAAGACTGCTTTAGCATTACATTTCTATACCAATAGACATCTACTGAGACTGGTATTTGATAGGTACTATTTTGTGCAACATCTATAAATAATATGCAAAACAGGTGAATTTCTTCTCATGGGGCTGTATTCTCCACAAAGCTGGTAATTTAGTTTCATTTTACAGCTGAGCAAATTGAGGTGCAGGGAGGATAAATTTCCCACAGACATTAGTAGCGAGCTACTGATTGCTCTGTTAGTGTAAGCCCTTGCTTGCTGCCACTGGGCCGTGAAGTCAGTTCTACATCCCACGGTAGAAGTTATTTCTGGTCTTAAGCTGGTTAATTTTAATAAGTAAAGATGAGACATTGCAGTCCTCTGGTGGTATTTACTTCTGACAAAATAATGATAACTCAGCTTCCTGGGCGTAATCATTTTATAATTGCTTACTGTCATCTTTGGTTAATACCTGCAAACTGACAACAAGCCTACCAAGCCTATTATAAACCTCAGATTGAAGAAATCTGACATCTGCAGAGAAACCTAGTAGATTTTGGTTATGGGAAAAAAGGTATTGGGAGGGAGGGGACTGAAATAATCATAGTTTTGGCTCTTCTACAGTAGTCACATGACGATAGTTTAAGATACCCTTTCATGCCAATAGTCGATAGTGAAATAGGAAAATACTTTTCTTAAGTTGTGAAACTGTAAGCCCAGAAAGAAGCACTAGGAAACAGAATTTTATGAGCATCTGCAAATTGATTATGTTCCAACAAATTGATGATTTTTAAGATGCTGTTATGTGCGGATTAGGAACTAATTAGAAACAGGAGATAGCTATGTTAAAGGAGGGATGAGAGCCGGAGCTCAGCTGGGCGTGTGCACGGCTCAGACACAGAACCCTGTGTTCATCCCCAACAGAGCATAAAGCAGCTGTGAGTATTGCAGACCTGGGATCTCAGAACTTGTCAGGTGGCCTCCAGAGCATAAGTTCTGGATATTCTCAGTTACATCGTGAGTTCAAGGCCACCTTGAACTCCAGGAAATCCCGTCTCCAGAACACGGTGAGAGGGGGAGCCTAGGGATGTAGTTCAGTGGTGAGGTGCTTGCTACTTAAGCATAAGGAGCCAACTTTATCCCCAGAATCCATGTAAAAAAGCTGGGTGTTGTAACACATGCTGCACACACTGGAGAGGAGAGAGAGAGAGAATGGGCGGATCCCTGGCTTCTGTCTAGCCAGCCTAGCCTGTTTGGTGAGCTTCAGGCCAAAGGAGAGACCCTGTTTCAAACAAGGTGAATGGCACCTTGGAAGCAACCCCTGAGTGACCTTGGGCCTCTGTGCAGACATCCTGTTGTTGGGCTATGGAGGTGAGTCAGTAAAGAACTTGCCTTACACATACAAGGACCTGCATTCAATCCTCGGGCCTATGTAAACCAGGGAGACCAAGGCAGGTGTGTTCCTGCTTGTTGGCCAGCCAGCCTAGCTTAACTGGTAAACTCCAGTTCAATGAGAGAACCTCCACATGAAGGAGTGTGTAACACACACTCGCACAAGCATGCCGTGCACCCCCTACACACACACAGAGTAAAAATACAATATTGAGTGAAAAGCTTGGGAACTATATATATGTATATATTATGAAACCCTTTTTTATAAAGTTCATCAGAACCAAAACTAAATATACTGTTTAGTCATTCATATATTTGTGATCCAATTTTCAAAGTAAGGTAATAATTTCTTTCTTTCTTTTTTAAAAAGGACTCAGGGTAACCTCAGATTCTCTATGTAAATTTTGGTCTTTCTGCTTGAGATTATATGTATGTGCCACCACACCGGGCTCTAAGAGAATAATACACAAAATTCAGAAGAGGTGTCTTAAATGGAAGGACCAGAGAGATGGCTCAGCTGCCAAACACGCGCTGCTCATGCAGAGGTTCCCAGCACCTACATGGCAGCTTACAACCATCTGCAATTCCAGATCCTGGCACCTGATGCTCTTTTCTGGCCTCCTCAGAAACCAGGAACTAAACTGCTGCACATACCGTAGATGGATGCAATTAAAATCCTTACACACATAAAACAAAAATAAACATTTGAAAGAAAAGGCTGAGAACAGTTACTATTGTAGTTAAGTTGGAAAGCAAAGGCAGTTCAGGAGAGACGGGGAGTGTGTAGCCCCTTGCACATCTAGGACGATTTAGTGCACACTGTGTGCACCTTTCTCAGCTGAGCGATGGTTTTACAGATAGATACTGGTTAATTCTTTGCAGAATTAAAATTGTACAGTGAAGTAATTTTCTGTTTGGTTTGTTTTTTGGATGTTTTTTGTTTTGTTTTGTCTTCTTGTTATTGTTTGAGACCTGGCTGTCCTCGAATGTACTCTGTAAACCAGACTGGCTTCAAACTCACAGAGAGCCAACTCCCTACCTCTGCCTCCCCAGTGCTGGGATTAAAGGCATGCACCATGGCCACCACCACCTGGCTCATGAAGTGCTTACTTAAAATAATGCCATGTGCCATTTTACAAAATGATTCTCCCTTCATTTACCTGTTTCCTGCTTCTGCATGTATCATATGTTCTTAACTTAGACATCTCCCTGAGTAAAAGAGAACAAAGTGAGGTGGGCTCCAGCCCTCTCCCCAAGGTGATAGCAGAGGGACCAAGTGAAGCCTCTGTCGTGGTGCTTGGGGGATTTTGCATTAGCCCTTGCCATCACACAACAGGAAAAATGTGCCCTGGGTTCTCTCTCTCAGAAAAATTTGGTTCATGAGAAACCTGGGCTAAGTGTGCTAAGATGAAGGACTGAAGTGAGCAGGTGAAGAAATGGTTTGGGAGACATTAGGGTGTGAGCTGGAAAAGCTGATTTTTAAAAAGTCTCTTCAGATGAGGGCATTGAAGCTCCTGTTGTGGGTGTTTCCGAGGGCCTTACCTGAGTACCTGATGGTGAAGAGTGTCAAAGAAAACACAGCTTTGGTGTGAGACCACCTAGACAGCGCAGTGTGCAGTGTGGAGGAGCATGTGTATGAGATACCAGTGTCTGCTTTGCAGGATGCTCAGGACAGCTCCCTGTGGCATTTGTTACGTCCCTAACAGAAAACAAAAATTCCGTGAGTGACATCATTCCACTGAGTAATTTTTCCATACTGCACAACAGGGGCATTAGATTCAACAAGTCAGTATCTGTCTTGTAATAGTCACATCTGAGTGTGAACCACAGTCTACTTTAAGAGAAATGTAACTTCCAACTGAGATGTGCATCATGTTTGCTCGGAGTCACTCTGTAGAATCCAAGTTGTGTAAGCAGGAAGAACACAGACTGTAGTGTTTGGGAATCCACCCCCTTCGCCCTTCTCATGCAGTCGTTGACAAATAGGTTCAAATGAGAAAAAAATAAAATATAGTTTCTAATTAGTGTATACATGAGAATAAGGAAATTCTTTTCTTTATTTTTTGGGATGATGGGGACTGAACTTAGTACCTTGTACACACTAGACACAATCACTATGTTCTAAATCCATTCGAAAGTCAAGATTTGTATGTTTTATGAATGGCTTAATGCTTTCTTTTTATGTTAAGCTAATATATTTGCAAATATAAAGTAGTACTTTGAAATATTTAGAGGTGTTTTATTAGCTTAATTGCATTGCTTCTGAACAATGAACGATTGTGATGACTTGGTACTGTTTATCTGATCATCTGATCCGTGTGTTATCTGATGGGTGGTGCCACTCTTGCTGAAGGTAAAGTGCTCTTACCCAGGGAGGGAATAGGGTTTTCTGACCCTGCCAAAAGTTATGGCTACATTGGATTGCTCTGTGTGTCTTCTAGCTGAACAGAACGGGCTTCGGAGGAGCAGAAGGCATCTTAGAAGCCTCTTGCTCAGTCGTCTAAGCATTCCTGTAGTACAGGAATGTTGCCACCAGTCTGGATCCCCTTGGCTTAGTAAAGGCTGCTTGGTGAAAGATAGCATGCCATGGTTTGTGGCCAGTCTGAGCTGAGGTTCAGTATTTGTCCTTAGCCATGATTTATCTTTTGGGTTCACTTATCTGAGGTCAAATGTAGTCTGAAAACACTAAGTTGAATTTTTCAGAAATAAGCAACTCATACTTTTAAACGGCACACCATCCTAGACACTGTTGTGAAACTTCCTGCTCCTGAGCTCAGGGTCTGGCTCCCTGCTTAGCGGATGGGTCCACACTGTGGGTGCTGACCCCCTATTATCAAGTCACTGGGAAGCTCTCACGATGCCGTCATCTAACACTATGTCACAATGCCTCCATAATCCACCTCAGCAGGCACTGTCATCATCTGTCATTGCAGAGAAGAGATGTGAGCTCAGGGAAATAAGGTGTGTAAGTGTGCACACACACGCACATGAGCACGTGGAAACCACAAGAGATGTTGTGCCACGGAGTAGCCCACCTTGGTTTTTGAGATAGTTTCTCATTGGCCTGGAGTCCACCAGTTAAGCTAACTGCCCAGCAAGCCCCAGGAGTTGGCTGTCTCTGTCTCCCTAGTGCTATGCCCAGGCCCAGCTGTGCTACTTGGGCCCTGGGGACTAAATCCAGGTCCTTGTGCCCCAAGACAAGCACTTTACTGGCTGACTCATCTCTCCAGCACAAGATATTTGAGAGACTGGGAATGTAGTTCAGTTCATAGAACGCTTTCCTAGGATTGCACAAAGTCTGATCTTGATCACCAGCACGGTGTAAACAGTATGAGTTGATCTCTTACTGTGTGTAATATATACGTTAAACTCTGCACAGTGTAAAGCAACTAGCCTTGCTTTCAGAGAGCTACAGGAAAACATGGAATGCATGAGTGGGAGACTCTGCATTGGACTCTGGATCCAGAACATTCAGATTTCTTTATGTATGCGCTGTGTGATCTTCAACAGCATCGTCGACCTCTTCTCCTCCCCTGCCCCGCCTAACACCTACCACTCTTCCTGAGGTAGGGTCTCATGTAGCCTACGATGGGCTGGTGGTCTCAAACTTGTTGTGTAGCTGAGTCTCTGAATTATAGGCAAATGCCACTCACCATACCTGACTGGAATAGATTTCTTTTTAGACAGGGTCTTCTCCCCCCGTCCCCCTTGCCTTTCTCTCTATAGCCCTGACAGCTGCCTGGGTTAGATTTCATGAAGAGGTATATTTCTCCTTTAAACTGCAGCCCTTAAATAGGAACAAAACAAAACAAAAACCAATTTTTTTTTTTTTGGTCACTAAAACATTTTAAAATTAGTGTTCTTCTTGCCATGGGAGAGAGCTACTTCCTGGTATTGTGTGGTGAGGGCATAAATATTATCATACAATGGATTGTACACTTGTGCACACATATTGGTTAAGAGAATTTAATGATGTGTCTTCAGAATATTCCAGGATAGAAAGAGTTTTTAAAAAATACAACATGGTTTTAACTTCTCTTTAGAAATACATTTTGTGTTGTGGCAGAGACTTGGTTAATATATCAATATCAGAAGGCATTGCCATTGATCAAGAAGGAGTTCACTTCTTTAGTTTAAAGTGGTGTTTGTGTGTTCGTGTGTTTGGTTTTTCCCTGTCCTGTCTTAGAAGGTTAGTCCTTTGTATGTTGAAAACCCAAATTATAAATGCTTAAAAGATTGCTTCAGCTATTTTCCCACCTTTTCTTAAATGTCGTCTTCTGCATAGTAAGTCTCAATAGCTGAATGTACAACCATAGAATTGAGTTGTGTGCTTAGTAAATGATTCTGCCTGTTTTTTGTGCCACAGTATTGTCTAGTGTTCCGCCCTGCTTTCCCAGAGTGTAGAGAATTGGTGAGGATCTGTGCATTGTGTTAGGTCTGCTCATAGTTTGACTAGCATAGTCTGGAAGTGGGTTGTGCAGGATGAGAGAGAGCAGCCTAATTGCTCCTCCTGCATCAGCAGCATCTATAAAGCATCCTGGGAATTGCTTGCCCGGTGCTCAGAGCAGCTGGTCACATGAGCCTGGATTTTCAGTTCAGTTCATTAGTCAGCCATTTTGGTCAACACCCTGCTTACTGCGCACAGCCAATCCTGTTAGAACTCAGCATCCGGCTCATCTGAGCAGATCCTCTAGTGATTTCTGCTGGTCAAAAAATTTTAAGATAAATTGAAAATATAGCTTGATTTTTTTTTAATTATATTTTTCTTTTGTATTTTTTTCTGCACAAAGAAGGAGGATTTTTTTTTTTCACTTATTCATGCTGAGACCAGTTTTTGAAAGGCAGCTAAGGCAGCATTGGGTGTGTAGGATTTAAGCCTATTGCTAGCCTGGCTGGAATAAAGGGGAAGGAAGATAACCGGAGAGCATGCTGGTAGAGGACGGCACCGGCTAATCTTGCTAACCATTAGGAACTGCCATTAAGAAAAGAGAGGATAGAATTGTTGGTTCTCAGCAGTTTGTTCTATAAGGTATTTTTTGTTGTTGTTTTTAATTTCTTTTTTCTTTTTTTTTTTTTAATCTCTCCCATCCCATTTTCTAAAAGCTTTATTTAAAAGCTTGGGATTTGGGATTTTTTTGGTGCAGAGGTCTTATTTATTTGTGTGTGTGTGTCTGTGTGTGTGTGTGTTGTGGTCGCAGCTGACTCATCATGTCTGCCCTGACGCCTCCGACTGATATGCCAACCCCCACCACTGACAAGATCACACAGGCTGCCATGGAGACCATCTACCTTTGCAAATTCCGAGTGTCTATGGACGGAGAATGGCTCTGCCTTCGAGAGCTGGATGATATCTCCCTCACACCTGACCCAGAGCCTACCCATGAAGGTACGGTTAGATCTCAGTGGCTGGCGCCTAGTCTCAGCAGCGTCCTCATTGTTACAGGGACTGGGAGGGTCAGAGGTGGGAAGACCCTCGAGGTTTCTATTGTTGTCTCTTGCTCAGCTTCCCGGCACCCCAACCCCTTGTCTCTGCTTACTGGGGAAGAGATTCTTCCCTACCCCTGAGGTCTCCTTTCTCAAGATGCTTATATTCTGTTACAGTTCTTTGTCTCAAAGCCCTTCAAAGGGAACATCTGAGGTCGTTTAAACATCAGTTCCTAACATAGGGAAAGAGCTATCAAGTGTGATCCTCCTTTAAAATGCTATAGAAATCACAGTGATTCCTAATAGTAAACTAAGAAAACACAACTGTAATTATGGGATATAACAAACACAATGGAAAAGATAGAGGAGTGTCCTGTCAACTGAACATTATTAAACAGGCTACGACACCCAGAAAATATTTGAAAAAGTTACTCATTTTAAATAATATTAAGTGGAAAAGCAATTTTCAATTCAGTGCTTCAGGAATATGGACTCTTAAGAACGCGTGTCTTACAGAGGCTAAACATAAGCACGTTATTCTTGTGCATGAAATCTGTGAGCCATTGTTTTTGTAATGTATACTATATATGTATATATACTTAGATACTTGTGTTTACAGTTGCAAGTAATCTCCGTGATCTCTTGACTTTTTGTAAGAACACTTCCCAGGTTGTAAGGTGTTTTTAGCTTAGATGCCTTACATTTCCTATTGCCAAGCTGCAGATATGATGGCTTCTCAGCATGTTTATTCTCCCTCAACAAACAAAGATAAAAACACGAGCATGCAAGGAGAAACCCCTTATGAACATCTGCAGGACAAGTGGATTGTACATAGCAGGTTGGAGTTAGAAGTGATTCTGTGCTGTGACCTTGGGTGCAGTCCTGTTATGACTTAGATTTACTTGACACTCTTCCCAGTCGGATTTAGCCCTGAGAAGGTTTGAGAGCGTTCCCGTCACCAAACAAAAGCAGGACTTTGTATGTTCCTTACGAGCAGCGCTTCACTAGTTGTAAGGATGCTTGGCACCTGTCACTGATTGTGTCTGTTGGACAGCCTCCCTTAGCTGTGGTTCAGAATGTACACAGGTCATGAGCTGAAAGTCTGTACAGGGCCAGTACTGTTTACACAGTCTCCAAAGCTTTAGCAGTCTTTGGGGAAGAAAATTACAGTTTGAAGAAGCTACCAAGAAGCCTTTGAGCTAGTGCCCTTTTGTTTGAAAGACAATCTCCATTCATTTGAAAGGTACACTGTGAAATATGACCTTAGTTACAGTTTCTCAGTTTCCTACAGATAATCTTTAATACTTTTAGTACTTTGCGTCTATGCTTGCCTCCTGCATAACAGTTCTGTGGTGAGCACAGGTTTGCTGTAGGTGCATGTAAGCATTTGTAATAATATCATTTGAATTCTTCATTGAGCAGCGTGCTGCTGCCGACATGAGCACAGCAGTAAGGACAGTGTGAGAGGGGCAGACTGTTAACAACACACTCCCGGATCTGGGAAGTCAGATCTAGGGAGTCCTAACAGTGTGGTGGGCATGTTGCCTTAAAATAGGTGAGAGAAACAGTTACTTCACATGAAATCTTTTTAAAGTACACGGCCAGGGAAACATGGGGTATAATGTTGTAGAAAAGCAGGAGGTAATCCATGAGAAGTTTGTTTCCTTGTTCCACAGACTATGTCTAAACAGCCATTTGGACCCAAGAAATGTCTGTTTTAATTGTAAAACCCTTGGCACTTATTAGAGTTAACTGTGCAGTCAGTGATTATGTGCGTAACTAAGAAACTGGCCCTCCTGATGCCTAGACTGTCCTACTTGAGTTATACAGAAAAGGTCTGACCATTCAAATCCTAGAGACCCTTCAATTTCACAAAGAAAAATGATCAAAATTGTTCTCTTGAGATGATGTGGTCTCCAAGACTGATTTTCTGAAATAGTTCTATACTTCACCATGAGGCTGCCATGTAGAAGGCCTTTCTACCCACTACAGTGCTTAGAGAATAAATGCTTGGATTCTCTAGCTCTGTGCTTGTTGGCATTGAATATGATCCCCCATTCTTATGTGTGCTCTCCTTAAAAACTAGCAGCTAATCTAGTGGTCAGAGCAGAGGACTGAGTACTGGAGAGGAGAGAGTAAGGCCAGGGAATGCATCTGCATAATATAAGGCTTGAGCTAGACCTTGAGACACAGCAGGATGGACATGGAGCAGAGCTCCGCAAATGGTATATTCTGAGCTGTCCCGTGCCAGGGAAGAGCAGGTGGTAAGGAGCCTGCAGGACTGTGTGGCCCAGCAGGGTGGGGAGCTGGAAAGACAACACACTAGTGTGGCACCTGGCTTCACTCAGGGACACGCTGGCCTCTAAACCTAGGGAGAAAATGAACTTAATACAGAGTAGCAACACTGTGGGTGGATCAGGAAGATAAAAGCTCCCTGGGGACCCTAGCCAGGACTACGAAAATGGTCCAGGTGAAAGATAACAATTCCAGTCTAAAGGATCAAAGGATGAGCTCAGGGAAGGAAGAGCCACCCGCAAAGTAGAGCTTCCCTGGTGACAGAGCAGCCTCTGGGGCTTGGGTGAGTGTTTATCTTCAGGGCCCAAGTTCCTTTCACCAGTAAAGAATGCAAAAGTAAGACAAGGTTTGCTCTCTGGTGCTCATGGACTATGGCTAACAAAGGAAGCATTATCATGTCATCTGTTTAACCTTCCAGCCAGCCCCACAGAGCCAGGGCTCAAGGTGACTCTGCCAGTTATTAGCCTGTCTGTCATACAGTAATCCTCCTGCCTCCACCTCTCAAGGGTCTTGATTGTAGATGTATGCTGATTTAGAAACATACCACACTGCCATTGAACTGAACTGTCAAGAATGGTCTTTGCTTTTATTTATTTAATTTATTTATTTATTTATTTTACTTTTTTACATTTCTAAAAGTATAGTAGAGGTTAAAAATTAGGACTGGAGACATGGCTCAGCAGTTAAGAGTGCTCGGTGCTCTTCCAGAGGACCCCAGTTCAATTCCTAGCACCCACATAGCAGGGCACGCCTGTCTGTAACTAGTTCCAGAGCTTCTGACACCCTCACACAGACATACATGCAGGCCAAACACCGGTAAACATAAAAATAAATTACATTTTAAAAAGTTGAAAGTAAAGGACTTTTAAAACTATCATACCCTACATGGCATGGGTCTGGAAACCTGACCAGGCCAGTGAAGAGAGGAAAGGACAGACACAGACACACGTACACAGAGGGTGGGCGCTCGACCGAGTGGCAGGAACTACTGCAGCAGTCCGGAACCTCAGCTTGTATATTTCGTACAATATACAAGAGGGCGCAGTCTCCACAGGAGGTGTCTGCAGATGAGCAGCCAGGAGAAGGAAGCTGTAGTTGCTAGTCTTTGCACACACTGGTCAATCATTTATAAACACTGTCTGTACTCGAAGACAAAGGCCGTCCCGGCCTGAGCTGTGACCGTGTCGCACGCTGACTCAGGGCTTCCTCAGCCCTCCATGGCGCTCTGGGTATTCAGACCGTGCCCTTGGTCTTAGGAATGGAAGCAAAAACCTTTCATGCATGCTTGTAGTAATTTAGAAATTGTGAGATGAAGTGATGTGCTTTACAGTTATTTGTGCTCCTTTGCATCTGGGTGTCTTGGAGCAGCTTTCTTGAAACAAGTTTGTGTACTTGCTCCAGAGTCAGGAAAACAAGAAACAAAACTGTTTTCAGAAATTCCAGTAAGTGGCACACATGGAGGACAGGGTAGTTATTGCTGTCATATTTCCAAGTGCTAACAACAACCTGGCTATGGTTGGGACCTCATTTATCATCAGGTTACCCCCTGATTATTATTGGTTACCTAACTGGAAACATATGCTTAAAAATCTTTGGTGTCTGAAGGAGAATTTTTAAAGTGTGAAATCCTGAGCCTTTGTGTTTATCTGTTATGGGATTAAGTTAATTTTAAGTTAAAAGTCTTAAGTCTGTTTTAAGAGAGAAAACAATATATTTAGGTTTATTTCCTTTACTCTGTAAAATGTTGATTTTTAGATCAACGCGGGGACCTGGGCTTAGATGCCAGCACCCATACAGGAAGGGTGTAAACACCAAGTCCCAGCAGGGAGACCGTTCAGCCTCCTGACTTCTGGGATTGCACGGTTATTAATTAAAACACCCTTCTCAAACACAGATAGAGGAAACATACCATGATGGAATTATTTATTCACTTATTTACTTACTTCCATGTTTTGAGCTAAGGTCTCACTGTGCAGCCCTGGGTGGCTCGGGCAGAATTACATCTTCAGGACACGCTGAGAAATGAGCCTCTGCTCCTGTGACTCAGGGTTGAGTTCAGAGCCGTGTGTGGCGGTGGCACATGCAGAGGCTGACCCTGCAGAACCAGGGGTCCTTCCCACAGGCACCCCTCCAACAGGTACCTTGGCCTTGCTGGCCAGATGTGTAACATCTGTATTGGCAAGTGGAGAGAGGCTGTAGGAAATAACCAGTGGTCATATGACTTCAGAGCAGGAGTGTGAGTTTTTGTCTGTTTGTTTGTCATTAGTACTGGGCATCCCTCGAGGCAAAGCTTAGTCCTTGGGACTAAATGTCACCTTGCTCTCCCAGACCTCTTGTTACCATGAAGGTGAAGGTTCATTGAAGATATCAGAGGCTCCTGGGAAGCAAATGTGAGCTGCTGGGTTGTCAAAGGACAGTCCGTTTTCTTAGAAACTGATATGTGGGATTCAAAACCAGACAGCACTCACCACTGATGACATTTCCCAGAAAATAGGATAGATGCTGGCTTAGAATAGGTGTTTCTGCCAGTGGGAATATACTACTGGGCTCGTTTCTCAAAGTGACAGAGAAGGGTTTGTCATCCAGGGACTGTTAGACAGGTGCCAGGATCTCCCTTTGACATTAAGTACTTCTTGGTTTTTGCTCTTATTTTTATTTTTGGTTTGTTTGTTTGTTTGTTTTGTTTTCAAGACAGGGTTTCTCTGTGTAGCCTTGGCTTTCCAAACTCAGAAAGATCTGCCTGCTTCTCTCCCTTCCTTTTTCCCCAATTCCCAGTGCTGGGGTTAAAGGCATGCACTACTTCATGGTGACATTAGGTACTTCTGCTCCTAATACCCCCTGTATGTGAGCGTTACCCCATCTTACTGGGGAGTCATGTATGTCTCTAATGAAAACAGTACATATCCCAGGATGAGTTTTACAGGAGGAGCACCAGGAGGTCAGAAGACGGTATCAGATTCTCTAGAACTGTAGTTATAAGTCATTGTGAGCCACCATATGGGTTCTGGGAACTGAACCTGGGTCCTCTGCAAGAATAGCCAGTGCTCTAACCATAGAGCCTCCCTTCAGCCCCACTACTCTTATGAGAAAAGAGTACTAGAATACCTTTCCTCTGATTGTTTCTGTTTAGACACTATTTAGCTCATGTCCACTTTGCCTACCCTATTAGAATATATTTGGTATAAACTTGTCATTGCTCGTGGATAATGGCATTCAATCCTGATGAAAGTATGGGAAGAAGACATGGACTCTGACAACAACTTTTTAAATTATTTATTTATTGTGTGTGTGTGTGTGTGCACATGCACATATACACATGTGTTCATGCTGTAGGGATGGTGTGCATGCGACAGCACACATGTCGAGGTCAGAGGATTCAGTTTTCTGTACTCAAGTCTCAGTTCTCCAGGCTAAGCAAATGCTTTTACTTGCTGAGCCATCATTCCAGCCCAGGAGCAGTCCTTTTAAAAATTACCTTATCAATGTAAATCAAAGATCTAAGAAAATAGTTCCAGCAACCATACCAAGACATATGTACCTTACAAAAATTATCAATATAGGCAAAGACTATTTTAAAGATTTATTTATGTGTTTATGTCTTTGTATGTGAACCTGAGTAACTTTATGTGTACTGTGTGTGTGTGTGCAGGATCCCATGGAGGGTGAAAGAGCTAGAGTTTTAGGTAGCCATGTGGCTCCTGGAAACCAGGCCTGGGTCCTCAGCAGGAGCAGCGAATGCTCTGAACTACTTAGCTATCTTTTCAGCCCCCAGGCAAAAAATTTATGCCACCTATCTACCTACCTACCTACCTACCTATCTATCTACCTATCTATCTACCTATCTATCTTCTATCTATCTATCTAGGTAACATAGTGTTCCGGGTGTGTTGATTGCACATTTGAGCACCCACTGGGGTATCAGAGCAGCTCTGCTGTGGAAAAGAGGGACCACTGAATGTAAAGTACTCTCCCTACCAAACAGTGGAGTGCATATTCTTCCGGAAGCTTTCAGGAGCATTCTGGAGAGTAAACCCCATTAAAAGAAGGTGCATTCATTTCCTGTGACTATTCTAGCAAACTGCCACAGAGCTGGTACCTAAAGTAACAGAAATTTATTCTGTAAGCTAATACTTAACACTGCTCTTTCCAAGAGACTTAGTCCATTCCTTGCTGCACCAGTACCTGTGGCTGACAGCATCTCTCAGGTTACGCTTTCATCACCTGAGTGTCTGCCTTTGTAGACATTTCACATTGCTTCTTTTCCTTCTTTGGACTTTCTGTTACAAGGAGACACACGCCACGCGCGGCACACACACACACACACACACACACACACACACACACGAACGTACATCTTTTGCAATCTGCCCCAGTGGCAGTTAGTCTCAAATTTATATTGTCAGGTTCTCAGAGTAGTGATTATGTGTGCACAAGGCAGTCTTTGTGAACTCCATGCAAGAAGGCCAGGGGCAAAGTGCTCTGGACAAAGTTCATCTTTTTTTGTTGTTCTGCCGGGAGAGCAGTGTGGCAGGTCACCCTCCTAGGTAAGTTCTGTCCTAGCCTCTGGGGTTCTGTAAAATTCTAAGTCTGGATGAGAAATGTTAGTAGCTTTTACTTGTATCCCAGCCTCAAAGTGAAGTCCAGGATTGTTCGAGGAGGGCTGGCCCCTCTAGCACCGCTGCTGTGGGTAGACTGATTCTGAGTCTCTCTGAGTGGCTTCTTGTCCTTCCGCCAGGTGCTCCTGCAGTGCTGTCTACTCCTGTGGCTCTTTGCAAAGCCTCACCATTTTAATCTCCACTGACAGACCTTCTGTGTTAATCTTTAATTTGGGCCTTAAAAATAGACTGGTTTTGTTTAGTTCGTTGTTGTTTTGTAACAGTGTCTGGCCATGTTCTCCTGCCCCCGCCTACCAAATGCTAGGGATTATAGGTGTGTTTGTATACCATGATGCCTGCTTCCTTGTGTGTTTGAAAACATTATTAATTTCATATGTGTGTGTGTGTGTGTGTGTGTGTGTGTGTACGTGTCTTTCTGTCTTTTTGTATGTCTGTGTGAGTGTATTCAATGTGTTGTGGGTATTCACAAAAGACAGAAGAGGATATCAGCTCTGTCACAGCAGGAGTTAGAGACATTGAGGTGGGGTGGGGAGGAAAAGGCTTGTTATTACATGGATATTAGGACGTGAACTCTAGTCTTCATGTGCTCTTAACCATGGATCCATCCCCACCCTGCACCCCGTGTAATGGGACGGAAGAGCCCACAGGAGCCCTTCTTTGGATTATCAGCTTCAGTATCACAGATAACTAAAGTCATCCATTCTAGTCTGTGAAATGTGAACCATTTTCAGAGTTTTGTAGCAGTGATGACACTTAGATGAAATGGCCAGAGTCCTGAGTGCAGGCTGGAGAGAGCAGTGGGGTGTCCGCCGTGCAGTCTGCGCCCGGTACGTCTCGTCTCTACTTGACAGGGGGGTCATCACCAATACTAGGAAAAGTTGCTTTATTTACACGTATGTGCATGTATGCATACCACACCACAAAACTTACACTGAAATTCAGCATAGCTTTTGGGAGTGGTTTTTGTCTTCTGGGGCATGGTCTTAATGTCAAAGCCAAGTTTCTGTATCCACCCATGCACTGTTACTGCTGTATTACTGTGTAGCTTAGGGACAAGCAGCTTACTGTGCTGTGATTAAATATCCACAGGGCTACATAATTGCCTGCTATATTCCTTACTCGTGAAAGAGAAGTAGGCAGGAAAAGAGTTTAGTCTGCTGTGCTTCCTAATTTGAGGTCCTTATTATACAGGTCTGTCGTTAACTTCTCGACTTAAAACAGTCTGTGTTCATACCCCGCTTAAAATGTTATTACAGGCCATTAAGATGGTCCACAAATAAAGACCCGCCCTCGTCTCCAAGCCTGACAGCCTGAGCCAGAGACCCACACAGCAGAAGGAGAGAACTGAGTCCAGCAAGCTGTCCTCCGACTTCTACATGCATGCCATGACATATGCACTTACATGCATGCACACACACACAAATAAATTAATAAGAATATTATGGGGTTGCCAAGATGGCTCAGTAGGCAAAAGCAACAGCCAGGTAGGTTTAGAGACCCTAGTTCAATTCTCAGAAGGCGAGAACTCACTCCACAGAGTGGTCCCTGACTTCAGGATTCATCCCTACACATACATCATACATATATACACAGTAATAAATAATTTTTAAATGAAAAACTAAGTTCTATTAAGTGCTAACCATGTACTCTAAGTGTTTGCTCTCAGTCACATGACACTATGCAGGCCTTGAGAGTGCTGGGTTTCCTTCTGGGTCAGCCTTAGAAATGGGAACTGACGCTGTTTAGTCAGTGAGTGTTGGGAGCTGCCCTTGCGGGCTTCAGTGTCTCACTATGCCTCCGGCACAGTTATGCATCTATAGCATATTCCTTTTGGTCTTTTGAGACTGGGTCTCTGTGTAGTTTTGGCTATCCTGGAACTCACTGTGTAGACCAGGCCAGCCTTGAACTCACAGAGATCCAGGGACCTCTGTGCTGGGATTAAAAGGCATGCACTGCCACACCCAGCGTACAGCAGATTTTTAAACCAGACCTGTTTACAGTATTAGAAGGTCCTACCAGTTTGCTTCCTGTTGCTATAAAAAATACTGAGCAGGATCAGTTCAAGTAGGAAAATGTCTGTAACATCATACGAGCGGGAGGGGGTCAGGCAGTGTCTTTGGTAAGAACCTAGAGAAAGGAGCTGACACCGGCCCTGGAGGAACGCTGCTCTGCTCAAGGGCTGTTCCCCTTCGCCTGCTCAGCCTGCTTTCATACATAACTCAGGGTGCCACCTCCCACCGTGGCCTGGATCCTCCCACGTCAATCTTTAATCAAGATGGTGACCTCAGGCAGTGCCTAAAGGCCAATCTTATGGAGACAATTCCTCCACTGAGGCTCCCTCGTTCCAGGTTACTCTGGCTTGTGTCAAGTTGACAAAAAGGACCAGTTATCTTCCCTCGTATGTAAATGTTCATTTTCTTGCTACATCTTTTTAATAATACACCTGTTTGCAGCAGGTAAAACATGCTTGAGGCAAAAATATAGTATCTTTAGGAAAATCAGGTACAGGTGTTATACTTGAATGAATGTATTAAATACTGTGATTGTTGTTTTAATAATTGGAACATATTGTAGAAGGTACAACTGAATATTTTATAAGGCTAGACATGGTGGCACACACCTTTAATCCCATAACCGGGGAGGCAGAAGCAGCTGGATCTCTATAGTGTACATAGTGAGACCCTGTCCCCAAACAAAAGAAAACTGTTTTATAAAATGTTTGAATTGGGGTTATAAAAGAATAGCATACCTGTTCTCTTGGGGGTGTAGAATGCATGCTAGCCACATCCCAGGTCACTGTCTGTTCTGCAGTAGAGTAGATTTCTGAGGCTGAGTAAGGAGAAGTTAAAGAGAGTCGGGGGACACTCCTGACCTCCTGCCGGGCATCTTTAAAGAAAAAAACAGAACTGAGCATGATGGTGTTTTCTGAAATCCCACCCCATAATCCCAACACTCAAAAAACTGAGGCAGAAGGATTGCCGTGAGTTCAAAGCCAGCCTGAGCTACAGAGGGTGTTTCAGGCCAGCCTGGGATGGGCTGTGGAGTGAATCCTATAGAGATGGAGAGACAGGGCTGGCAGAAACTGCTCTACATGGGACACACTGAAGGACATGTCAGACAGACGCTTGGTTGGCACTGCACATTCCTACCTAGAAATTTGCTTTCCAGATCTCCTGCACAAGTCTTGGAGGAGCTTTATGGTTTTGTCTTACTAAGGAGAGATTTCACTGTACTAAGTGACAGGTATAGTTTTGGTGACTAAAAGGTATGTCCATCCTGTTCACTGGCAGGTACCATAGTGAGTCTGTATAACAGTGGTGTGACTGGGTGGTTGAAGGCACGCTTGCATGAATGGCAGCACATCGCATACTCATCGCATACGGGTTATAACCAGAACAGCATATCAGATATGCATACAGTGTCTTAGTCCCAGTTTACCATGAAATTAAAGGGGCAGCATTGGAAGTGTCCATTTTTTCCTGGGCGACACACTTTCTAAGGGATCTTTGCATATACAAGGCTATAGTTTTTAAAAGTCTCTGGGGACTGGAGAGATAGCTTAGGGGTTAAGAGCACTTGCTGCTCTTCCAGAGTCTTGGCTCTAGCCACTTGACGTGCAGCCACCTGTAATTCCAGCTCAGACTCTGACAGCCTCCTCAGGCTTCTGTGGACACCAGCACAAGTGGCAGAAACACACAGACACACACATACACATGAATAAAAGAGAAATCCTTTAAAAAGAAAAAAGGTGGGGTTGGCAGGGGGTGGGGGGGAACTCCTGGAAAGCAGTTTTCACAAATTTTCCTGGCCTCATTTGGTCATAAGTTATGCTTTGCATTTGCTTTAGACTTCATTATTTAATCTGAATGTCCACTCATGTCCTGCAGAAACATCAACATGTGTGGGTGTGGGTTCTGCCCAACACTTTCGTGGCTAGTGCTTCATGAAGGTCACATGACTATTGACGTTTAGGTTATTGGTTTTATGTGTCTTTAGAATAGCATCGTTTGTCTTTGTTCTATGAGCAAGAGTTAGAAGTTGTGTTTAGAGTTTTTATTATTAAGAAAAGTCAATCATTTTCATCATGAAATTTGTTCTGACTCTAACAAAAAATAAAAAAATAAAACCCCCTGCTTTCAGCTTTAGTGAAGTGATCAGTGTAAGTTCTGAATGGTGTTAACGTGGCATATGTTTAGACTGCAGAGTCGGGTTTGGCTTCCAATAGAAGAAAATCTGTGTTGCTTGTTTATGATGTAAGCATGCTTGTTTCTTCCCATTGGAAACCTTGAAGTAAGACATTCAGTAATCACTGTAATGCCCCTGCCTCCTTGCTGGTGGCCCCAGTCCCTTTTCACTGTTAATGTCTGTGTTAAATGAAAGAATCTCAGGCTTATTTTTAATAGCGCTTTCCTTTCTTGGCTTGCATGACATTTTATCTTTCTTTTCCTTTCTTTTTGCCGTTTGCAAAGACTCTTGGGAGGATTTGACAGATTTGGTGGAGCAAGTGCGTGCTGATACAGAAGGTGCGTGCCACACCAGCAACTTTCAGCTTGTTCTTTTCTGTTTCCTTTTCCTTTCCTCTTTTTCTTTTCTAACCACCTTTCCGTTGTTTTCATAAGGAATGTCAGATTTGGGTTTTATGTACCATGGCGATCACTAAGCAGTCCCTGTGCTTGGCCGTGAGTGGTGCAGTGTTCCTGTGTGTGCAGAGCTCCTTAGGATAGTTGTCAAGACATTTAAAAGATAAAAGGGGCAATGTGTAAGATTACATCAAGCTTTTCTGTGACTTTTTAAAAATTTAGTTACATGTTGTGAGTTCCACAGCAGTCAAAATTAACAGCGATTTCTGAAAAGTATAAAGAGTCCAGCCTGTTTTGTCAGAGTGTTGGATCTGTAGGGTCTATATCAATAGTCTGCATCAAGATGATACAGATTGCACATCACTGCCTTTTGAATCTCTCTAGTCTTTTCTAATGATAGTTTTATTGAGATGTAATTCTGACACCAGGTAAAGTCTACATTTTACTGTATACAGCGTGACTATTAGTGCATTCACAAAACCGTGTGCTTCTGTCACCACCGTCTAATCCTGTGTTTTCATCTCCCTTAGAAGGAACTTCTTCACCCATCACCAACCACTCCCTGTCTCGTCCACCTCCCTATTCCTACAAACTCCTTTCTGTCTTTGTAGATTTGCCTATTCTAGATATTCTATGTAAACACTGTCGTAAGCTGTGTATCTGTCTGTTCATGGCCTCTCTGTGCACAGTTTCAAGATCCATCAGTGGCGTGGCCAGAAAACTTTCTATTGTATTGTCACCATGCTTTGTCCATATTATGTTTGTGGGTATTTGACTTGTTACCATTTGGGGGGCTAATTGTAAGGAATGTTTCTGTGAAAACACAAAATGTGTCCACACTGTTTCATATTGGGGAAATACCTTGAAGTAGAACTCAGCAGTCTTTAATTAAGAGTGTGTGTGTGCGCACATACAACCCTACAGAGGCCAGAGGCATCAGGTTTCCTAGAGCTGAAGTTGGTGGTGGTTGTGAGATACTTGTGGGTTCTGGGAATCAAACTTGGGTCCTCTGCAAGAGCACCATGCACTCTTAACCCCTGAGACAAATCTCCAGCCCCAAAGGTTTGTTTTTTTGTTTTTGTTTTAATTCTTCTCAAGTTGATATGTCCTGGCACTGTTTGATCACAAACATCTCATCATTTCTGGACTCTGGGATTCATTTCACAAGTCTGCACATCCATGTTGAAGAACAGTTCCCTTCAGTCTTGATACTCATGGCTCTGTTATTAGTTTTGAACTAACAGTGTGTGTTCTCCAATACTATTTTTCTTTTTCTAGATTATTTTTGACTCCCCTGGGTCCCTTGTATTCCTATAGGTGTTTTGGATAAGCTTGCCAATCTCTGTCAATCAGACAGCTGGGGTTTTGATAGGGATTGCTTTGAATCTGTATTAAGTTGAGGTGTATTGCTATCTTAGAGCCCATTGACATGGGATGACTGTTTATTTTGATGCTTTAAGTTCTCAGTTCCACATTTTGTTTTCAGTGCACAAAGCTTGCACCTCATTTGTCAATATATTTGTATTTTCTTTTTGGCACCATGTAAGTGAAGTCATCTTTAAATGTCATTTTAAGCTGTTGATTGCCAGTTTGGTCCCTTCTCATCTGCAAGGAATATATTCCAGATCCACCCTTGATTCTTGAAACTGTAGCAGTACTAAAAGCTATATGCAGTATGATTTTTTTCTATATACTTCTGAAGGAAAATATTCACTTATTAGGCAGAATGAGAGATTAACAATAACTAATAGCAAACAATAGTTATAACAATATAGTTTAGTAGAGATCATACCCATATGACCTCATACTTTTTATGACACTGAAGTGCACCCGCAGCTTATTTTTCCTTCCTTATAAAGCTGAGGATGTTCACATTCTCACACGACAGAAGCACTTTAGAGTAGAATGTCTCTTCAGGTCTGAATTTCCAGCATCAGCACCGTTGCTAATGGCCATCAATGAGCAATAGACGCACTGTGGGACTACATCTGGGGCAGCTTCTGAGTGACTGACAGACATACCGCTTATGTGGCGTCAAGATGCCCCCACAAAGATGTGATTCCGTTTCCATTGTGGGCAAGAAAGGGAGTATGCTTCTGTTACACTGCATAGAAAGGCATGCAGCTTAAATCTTATTGGTCATTTATTTCTGGAATTTTCCATTTCTAGATCACTGTGACTTGCAGAAAGCAATATCACAGACAAAAAGGGACTGCTGTACAATTAAGTCCTGTATTGATCTAGTAACCCATAGTCTTGCCAAGTATACTTTCTAGCTAATACCTTTTCTTTGTTATGGATTTTTTGGGATACTCTAACCTTTTAATACTATATTCTCTGAAAATATTTTTACCTCTTCCTTCTAATCTAGATGCTTTTTTGTTTGCTTTGCTTTGGTTTGGTTTGGTTTGGTTTGGTTTTGGTAATTGCCCTGGCTAAATTCTCCTAGAGTGTTCTTTAGAAATGGCCGTGTGTGTCTTGTTCCTGGTCTCTAGAGGAATCATCAGTCTTTCCTTTGATGGTTTATATTATATTATATTATATTATATTATATTATATTATATTATATTATATTATATTATATTATATATATTAGATAGGAGTTTTTCCTAGTTGCCTTTTACCAGGCTAAGGAGATCCCCTTCTCTTCCAGTTTGTTACATAATAAAAGTAAAGGTTATTGGCTATTGGCTGCTCTGTCTGCGTCTGTTGAAATCGCAGTTGTTATTAATTTGGTGTACTGCATTGGCTGACTTGTGTGTGTTAACAAGCCTCACATTCTGGCATGAATCCTGCGTGGTTGCTCTGGTCTTTTCTGTGCTGCCAGTGTGGGGTGGAGGCTTCTGCACCTGCGTTCTTATGGCATATTATAGTGCAGGTCTGCCTTCTCTTTCGTGTCTCAGGAAACACTGGCATGGACAGCTGGAAAGTTCCAGCTTCTGT
This sequence comes from Mastomys natalensis, assembly GCA_021653895.1. NCBI lineage: Eukaryota > Metazoa > Chordata > Mammalia > Rodentia > Muridae > Mastomys > Mastomys natalensis. The sequence continues at coordinate 2,333,459 of JAJTUV010000292.1, read as the reverse complement.
TTGTGGAATAGTTTATGAGAGATGGATGTTAGGTCTTTAAGTGATTGATTAAACTTCAACAGTGAGGCCGTTTGTTTTCTGTGGGATTTTGTTTTCGCTGTATTACTAATTCAGTGTCTTTGCTTGTTACATGTCCACGCAGGTTTTTCTCTTTGATAGTTTCGATAATTTAATAGCAAATCACCTGTCTCACCTGTAATCTAAGACACCAACATACATTTTCCCTTTATGCTTTCGTTTGTTTCTATAAAGTCAGTGAACCCAGGGTCTACTCTTTCCTTTTTTTTTTTTAATATTTGTTTTAGTCATTTAACTCTTGTGCTGGTCAATGAATAAATGTTTGTCATTGTTTCTTCTTATTGCTGTTTTAGGGGAAGAAGGATTATTTGAGCTTACAGTGTAATAAGGGACAGAGCTCGTCAGGAAAGGGAGAGTGTGGCACCTAGAGTGTAAGGCAGTTGGTCACACTACATTTCAGTTAGAGTATTGCCAGATAGCCCAGGCTGGCTTCAGATTCATGATCTTCTTGCTTCGGTGTCCTGGGTCCTAGGATTACAGACATGGGTCAGTGTTTCTGGAGTTTATATTTTTGATCTTTACCAAAGATTCAGCTTTGAGTTTCATTGATTTTCTTTTTTAAGTTCTGAGTTTGTTTTTCCCCCACTATCTAGTTATTTCTTCTCTACTTAATCTCATTCATTCTGCTTTTTTTGATGATATGCATAATATATATTCTATTAGTCTATTATATCTTAATTTATTGTATATTTACTGTAACATACTATATTATATTCCTGTTACTTGCCTTTCTGGAATCATGAAGTTTTAACATACTAGAGACAGACGAATCTTCTAGGTCAGTGTCTCTGAAGCTTTGATGCCTATGCAGATTGCTACCCTGTTCACTTTAGGTGGAAGTACAGAACCTGATTTATCATTACCATCAGCCTAAGCTCTAAGCTCCTAACAGTCTTTCTGTGATCTGATGCTGCTGCTCCAGGACCAGAGCTCATAGTATTTGATGTCAGAGTAATTTGTAGGGTTTTCTGAAGGGAGAACATGGCCATTTCTCTATATTCTGTGAATCTTTCCGGGACAGTCCCTACAGAACCAGTGTCACAGTGTGTCACGAGGTTGCTTGATATGAATGCGTGTGTTTCCACAGGATAAAAGAGTTACAAAACTAGTCCAGCCCTCTCACTGTTATTACACTGCATGGTAATTTAAGCCGCAAAGAGACAAGATTCCTTGCATAAAATCAGATGTTAATTTATACAAGTAAATAGTTGATACCAATAAGAGTGGAATAAAATTTCTAAAAGAGCTAAATTTCAGCAAAGTCCATCTTTGGATTTTACTGTTAATAAGAAAAGACAGCAATAAAGATGAATGGATTTATGAGTAGATGTTTTCAACCAGCTACTTTAACAGAATGCACCTCAGAAGGAGTGGTACTAAAGTAAGTTCCTCCCCAGTCTTGCCAAGTAGAAATATATATGGTATCAGACATAGCATTGTGGAGAGCATACAGGAAGGACTGTAAATAATCAGGTTACCTATGGGGCATAAAACTGTGATTTTAAGTGACGAAGACAGATACACAGTAGGTGCGGTGGCACACACCTTTATCCCAGCACTTGGGAGACAAAGGCAGGTGGATCTGTGTGAGTTTGAGGCCAGCCTGGTCTACATTGCTAGTTGCAGGACAGCCAGAGCTACATAGTAAGACTCTGTCTGGGTGTAAAATTTTTGATAATCTTTTATTTTTTTCTCAGCACCAGGAATTAAGCCTGGATTCCACATATGCCAGGCAGGTGCTCCAGGGCTGGGCTACACCCTACCCTTTTTTAATTTTCACAACGATTTGCTTTTATTTTGACACAAGGTCTTGATAAGTTACCCAGGCTGGCCTTGAATCTACTCTCTAGCCCAGAGAGACCTTGAATTTATGACCTACCATTTTAGCCTCCGAGAATCTGGGCTTATGGGCCTGCACTGCCTGCTCACCAAAATGAAGCTTCAATCATCCAAATAATTAGGAAATCTTGAGGAGTAACTATTGTCAAACACATATTAGTTTAACTTTCCTGGGAATTAGGCTTACGCTAATATACTACATAGTAATAAAACATTAAATATCTCTTGGATTCCTATAGTTATGCATAACTGTCGCGCCCAGCTCCGCCGAATAAGCAGACGCGGCAACACAGGATTCTTCCGACAGCACTCTTTATTGTTCAGCTCTGTTCCAAGATGGAGAAGGACACGAGCTCAGAGAGCTCGTCACTTATATAGGGCTTGGTGAGGCGTGTGCGTCTCCTATTGGTGCTTTAGCAAGAACCAATCAGACGAAAGCAGCTTGCATCATTCTGTGGACAACTGCGCATGCGTCAACTCTCGAGAAGAACCAGGAAGTAGGAAACCGGCGCCATCTTCTAATGGCGGAGCGGCTCCCGACACATAACCATTTAAAGGTTTTGTTGTATAGATATAAATTGCTACTCTCTTAAGGGTCACGTAAGTTCCAGGTCAAGAGTTTTGTCTTTCAGAAAGGGTTGAACTCTCAAGTCTAGTCTTCCAAGAGCTTATAGACATGCACTTGCCCTTGAATCAGAAGGAGTAGCACAGAGTTTCTCTGTGTTGCCCTGGCTGTCATGGAACTAGCTCTGTAGACCAGGCTGGCCTTGACCTTAGAGATCTGCTGCCCCTGCCTCAGGAGTGCTGGGATTAAAGTATACATCACCGTGCCCAGTTCAACTTTTTTTTTTCCAGACAGGGTCTCACTATATAGTCTTGACTAGCCTAAAATTTATTATATATGGCTTCAGACTCACAGAGATTTGCCTGCTTGTGCCTCCTTAGTACTAAAATTAAAAGTGTGTGCCACATCTAGTCTGTATTTGTTACTGTTTTTATAACCCACTAAGAACATTTATGGCACCCATATGTGTAGGATGTGGGAGCATCCATTGGAACATAAGAATGCTACTAGAGGCCACATCTTCAAAAAAGAACATAATTGTCAACTGCCAGTAGCACCTCAGTAAGGGTCGGGGGAGATCACCTACTCCATCTGCACCAGAATTTCGCCTGGTTTGATCTTGTCAGGTCTTGTGCAGGTGATGTGAGTTGTCGTGAGGTCATGTGGGACAGCTAGGTCGTGTTCAGAAGACAGCACTCACTCACAGAGTCCTCCTGCCCTCTACACCTCCTCTTCCCAGTGTCCACCGAGCCTTGGCACTGTTAATTTATTTTTATACCAAGTGTCAGATTTTCTTTGTGGCTTTGGTTTACCCTCTCCCACTCCTTCCTGTCTTTCAGCTCCCTGTCCTTCTCCACTTAAACCTTTCTCCCTGCAGTCTTCCCCTCCCGTTCATAGCACAAGCATCCTACTGCCCTGCCCAGCTTAAGGACTGCTTCCCCTTTAATGGACCTCAGTCTGGCTTCCTGAACTCTCCGTGTACTCCCACATACATAGAACATGTTTGTCTTTCAGAGACCAGTTTCTTCTCTTAATATAATATTTTCTGGTTTTACCCATTTTCCTGTACGTTTAATAACCTCATTTTTCTTTATGGCTGAATGAAATTCCATTGTGTATATGTACAACATTTTCATTATCCATTTATGAGTTGACGAACATCTAAACTGTTCCATTTTCATGCCATTGTGAATACAGCATCGGTGAACATAGATGTGCTGGGGCCTCTGCCGTTGAGAAGTTGATCTACAGTGAATAAGGGGATGCATCTGGGGCTGGAGAGATGGTGGCCGAGCAGTCAAGAGCACTGACTGCTCTGCCAGGGACTCAGGTCAGTTCCGGGGCATACATGGCAGCTCACAGCCATCTGGAATTCCAGTTCCAGGAGATCTCGTGCCCTCTGCTGGCTTCTGTGGGCACCAGGCACACACACAGACCCACATGGTACACAGACACATATGCATGCAGAACATCCCTATACATAAAAAAGAGAGAGAAGAGAGCCTTAAAACATTTGTCAGCCTGCAAGTAATAGGAGTATAGGCCAGTTTCAACTGTCACATACAGTTTTTCTCTAAAATGTTACCTGAGCCAAGGAGTGCACAGGTGTACATCTGTTGTCTTGGCTACTCAGAAAGCAGAGGCATAAGAATTATGAATTCAAGACTAGCCTGGGCTATATAATGAGATGCAATCTCTAAAAATTACTTAACCAGGTAATTACAATATTAGCTAAGAGAACACTACAGTAAATCAGGATTTTCATAGTTAGGGCCATAAGTCTATTAATCTTTAAAGTTAATGTAAATTAGTTTAAGGTTCGGTCATTTTTGCTTCATTGACTTAAATATAAAGGCAAATATAAATGAAAACATTGTATAGCTAAATAGCCTGTTTTGTGTTATCTTAATTATAAGTGTAGTTTTAGCAGGACTTTGGTCTTCCTGAGCAGTGCTAACATGTTTCATAGACCTCTGGGCAGCTTTTGCTCTATTTTCACAAATTTGATACGTGCTGATACTTGGGAGTATATACACACACCCAGTGCAGACACAGAGCTTTCATGGCAAATACAAGTTCAAACCCTTCTTTTATGGATTATGGAACCTTGGACCATAGCACTGTTATGTCCCTGCTCTGTTACCTAAAGAGAAGGGGAAACCGGCTGGCACCAGTTAAGAGCACTTGCTGCTCTCAGAAGACTTGTACTCTGTTGCCAGCATACACATGGTAGCTCACGGTAACTGCAGTTCTAGGTGACCTGACACTCTCCTGGCCTCCACAGGCATGGCATGCATGTGGGGTATTCACATGCAGACAAAACACTCATTCACATAAAAATAAATAGATCTAAAAAGGAGAAATACCTCAGCAACAGTAACGAGATAGCACATGCAGAGATGACCTTGTTATGCTGGAGGATCAGCGTCTTCTGTACCCATGCGTTCACTTAGAAGTAGCGTGTGGTGCAGCAAGAACATGGGGTTGGAATTGAATAAAGGCATTCTGGACTCTGGTTCTGCCATTGGCCACTATGCTATAGACCAAATACACAGCTCATTAAAAAGGATTCCACATAAGAGATACACAGTACCTGGGTCTTCTGTGTTCTGTCAAATAGAATGTGGTCCTGGCCCCTATTCTCAAATAGTACTGAGAGCCAGGTACTGTGTGCTGAGTGTGGAAACCTTAGGAGTTAAATGTCTTGTACCACATGATACCAATAACTTATTGTGAACTAACAGTGATTGCCTTCGTCAGGGTTACACTGCTGTTATGGAACACACTAACCAAAAGCGCCTTGGGGAAGAAAGGGATTATTTGACTTACATATCCTGAATCAGAGTCCATTGAGGGAAGCCAAGGCAGGAATTCAAACCAGCTAGGCAGGAGCAGATGCAGAGGCCTTGGAGGGATGTTTGTTACTTGCTTGCTCCTCATGAGTTGCTCAGCCTGCTTCCTTACAGCTGCCAGTATCACCAGTCCATGTGGTACGACCCACAGTGGGCTGGGTCCTCCTCAGTGAGTCCCTAAGAAAATACTCTCCTGGGTTGCCTACGGCCCAGTCTAATGGAGGCCGTTTCTCAGCAGAGATTCCCCCCTCTGAGCCGACTCCAGATTTATCAAATAGACATAAAAACCAACAAGCATAGAGCTGGTTGGTATTGATACCAGTAAAGTATATAGTACACTTGCAGTAGCTTGTATACGCACGGCATCCTTCCCCCTGTGGTGGCTCTCTCTCGAGCACTCCATATACTATCAAACAGAGGAGTGAGAATGGCTGCTGAGCCTGGCCCAGTGTAGCACAGCAGGAAGCTGGGCCAGGGGTCCAGATAGGTAGAGCATCAGAGGCACATTGAAGGCTTACAATGGGTTGATAAAATAATTCAATTTTGCTCTTAAAAAGATTAATCATAGAAACTAACATCTTTTTCTACAGCAAGTACATGGCCAGGAATAATACACCAAAAATACTTTGCGACCTCCTTGGCTCGTGGCAAGTCACCAGCAGTGTGCTCACCTTGCTTCATGCCATCAGTGCAGGCAGTACGGTGAACTTAGTCTGTTTTACTGTGCGCTCTCCCACTGAGGAAGTTCATTCTCCTCCCCACAGATCCTAATTATCTCATGGCTAACGAACGCATGAACCTGATGAACATGGCAAAGCTGAGCATCAAGGGCTTGATTGAGTCAGCCCTGAACCTGGGGCGGACCCTGGACTCTGACTACGCACCTCTGCAGCAGTTCTTCGTGGTGATGGAACACTGCCTGAAACACGGCTTGAAAGGTGGGCTGTGGCCTCGCTGCAGATGTGCAGCCGGGCCGTAGCAGTGCCGAGCAGGAAAGAAAGTCATTTCCATGGAAGCAGAGTAAAAATCTTGAATGAATCTTGAGTGAATAGTGCTAATGGGTTGGCACGGTGGCTACACCTTTAATCCCAGCACTCAGGGAGCGGGGCCAGGCAGGTTTCTGTGGGTTCAGGACTAGCAGGTATAAAGAGCAAGTTTCATGCCAGCCAGGGCTACACAGTAAGAGACCCTATCTTTTAAAAAAAAAACATTTAGCAAAATGTAACCTGTATGGGCGCAGAGTTTTAACTGATTTGAAGGACTTACAGTGCATAAAAGTACAGCTGTCGTTTGATGTTAGAATAGAAGGACCTTCGTCATTAAGCAAATCGTCTGTTGGACAGGGAAATAGGCCTGCCTAAAATGAAGTAGTTACCTACCCAGGGCACAGGCCGGGGCAGGGCAGGTGCTGTCTCGGAGTCCTGGCTCTTCCCACGTAACCAGTTCCAGGGCAGGTCTCGGTCTCAGGTGCCTGTTTCTTTCCTTCCTCCCTTTGCAGTACTCAGCTTGCGATTGGGTTATTTTCTTCACTAATACTACATGGTTTTAAGTACTAACCATTAAATATTATATAGGGATGGATCAAAAATTCTTTTTAAATTTAATTTTATTTTTATGTATGTGGATGTTCTGCCTGCATGTGTGCCCGTGCACCATGTTTGTGCCTGGTGCCCATGGAGGCCAGGAAAGGACACCAGGCCCCCTCAAACTTTAGTTACAGACTGCCATGTGGGTGCTGGGAATTAAACCTGGGTCTTCTGAAAGAACAGCCAATACTTTTAACTGCTGAGCCCTCTCTAGCCCTGATCACAAATTCCTCTTTAAAAAGGAGTAACTGAGTCTAAGAAGTACAGAAATTTTTTTGTAAATATTTTATGTATTAAGAAACCATAATTTTAGCCGGTCAGCGGCAGCACACCCCTGCAGTCACCACACTCTGGAGTCCGAGGTGGCAGTCTCTCCCAAATTCGAATCCCAGCCTGTTCTGTCAATCACAGGAAAACAAAAAACAAAAAAACTTGCCAGGCGGTGGTAGCACACGCCTTTAATCCCAGCACTTGGGAGGCAGAGGCAGGCGGATTTCTGAGTTCGAGGCCAGCCTGGTCTACAGAGTGAGGTCCAAGATAGCCCGAGCTACACAGAGAAACCCTGTCTCGAAAAACCAAAAAAAAAAAAAAAGAGAGAAACCATAATTTTTACATGTGTTTATGTGATGTGATATCTGTATATGTGTATATTTGGGTACATACATGTATGGAAGAGTGTGAAGGCCAAAGATTAATGTTGAATATCGTTTCTTTCACTGTTTAAGTTATTAGCAAAGGGTCTTTGGCTAAACCTGGAGCTCACAGACTCAGCCAGCTTGCCCAAGGATTCCCTGTCTTAGTTCTCCTTATACTGGGATCATGGGGCAGCCACCACACCCTCCTGGCTTTTATGTGGTTTAAGGGTTCCAAACTTTGGCCCCACTTGTGTGGCAAACACTATTTCACTGAGCCATCTCCAGCATGCATGAACAATGTTTAAACTAATAGCCTAGGATTGGATACCTAGAAAGGATATTGAAGGAGGGGAGAGAAGAGAGAGAGAGAGAGAGACACTGTGAATTTGTGTATAAGCACAGATATACAAATATACAAGTACTTTTATGTATAGCAGGGTATTTATGTTGTGAAGAAATTAAAATACTATTTTGTTGTGTTGCTTTAGCCAAGAAAACTTTTCTTGGACAAAATAAATCCTTCTGGGGGCCTCTAGAGCTGGTTGAAAAGCTTGTTCCAGAAGCTGCAGAGATAACAGCAAGTGTGAAAGATCTCCCAGGACTCAAGTAAGTCTCAGGTTAAATTCTCGTTCTCTCCTTGGAGAATGGTGCTCACAATACTGTGCTCACTTTTGTAGCAATCCAGATTTGAATTGCTGTTCCGTGTAAACACCAAGGGACCAGCCTGTGTTCTCTTAAGACATGTGTGTTCTTGAAGAAGACTTACAGAGAGTTTGTCTTCGTATTAAAAATACCAGACATCTCCTTTTTATTTATCAGCAAGCCTTAAGAAATTTGACCTAAGGAGATGTTATGCCTGGCTTGATTTGGGGAAAACAGCTGCATTCCATGGGATTTTAGAGCCAAGATTAAGTGAGCCCCAGAAACATAAGGCCTGCCTTCAAACTTGGGGAAAAAAAAAAAAAAAAGTAGAGCTTAGCTTCCACAGGAAGCTGGTGTAATGTTAACTGAAGGGAAGCTTGCACTGCGCACTGCAGTGTTCTTAAGAATAGCTTATCTAATCCACTCTGAACTTTGGCTTCATCAAATACTAAACTGGTGCGACATTTCCAGGTGGGCTGAAGTTTAGGGTCTGCTCTTCATACTACGGCACACTTACTTACTAGTGCAAATGCTAGAGTATTTGTCCCAGATAGCCTAGTCTGACTGTCCTACCCAGTCACTTGTGCAAGAGTAGGTGGGGATCTTAAGTAGGGCCTTTGTTTATACTGCAAGCCCATTGGCAGGAGCATGAGTCTGTCCCATGCTGCCTCCAACCCTGCCACCTTTTCCTGTGCTCTGAGCCGTTTGATTTCTTTGTTCTTGCAGGACACCGGTGGGCAGAGGAAGAGCCTGGCTTCGGTTGGCATTAATGCAAAAGAAGCTTTCTGAATATATGAAAGCCTTGATCAATAAGAAGGAACTTCTCAGGTATGAACACTAGTTGAACTTCTTGAAAGTTCTATCCATTTGTGTAGGTCAGATGCGTGACAGTTTCATCAGTTCTCTGTACCATACCTCACACACTCCTAGGCCCAAGAGGGAGGGATTTTATACAGTTATGTTATCTGTGGCTGTGACTACATACAGTCCTGTGTAGGTCAGGCCAAAACTTAGCACCTCCAGGAAAAACAGGAAGGCTTGCAGCACCATAGCCTGTGCACAGTCCCAGCAGGACAAGAAGTTGACATTGATTATGTAGCATTAAAAAGTCATGTGGGTGATGAGTTCTCTAGGGTACAGAGCAAAGCCTTGTCCATACATTACAACTGTACATTAACATAACATGCATACATGCATATGTATGTAACACACATACAACTATAAAATTAACAATTAAACTCTTAATTTTATAAGGGGTTTGAGGGGTGGCTCAGCAGTTAAGAGTACCGACTGCTCTTCCAGCGATCCTGAGTTCAATTCTCAACAAACACATGGTGGCTCACAACCATCTATAATGGGATCCGATGCCCTCTTCTGGTGTTTCTGAAAACAGATACAGTGTACTCATATAAATAAATAAATCTTAAAAAAAAAAAAAAAGAATTAAACACAACTCATAAAGTGAAGATGTTTGGTTTTGTTTGGTTTTGGTTTTTGGGTTTTTGAAACAGAATTTTTCTGTGACTGTCCTGGAACCTACTCTGAAGACCAGGCTGGCCTCAAACTTAGAGAGCCATCCACCTCTACCTCCCAGGTGCTGAGATTAAAGGCATGCACCACTATGCCTGCCGGTAGGAGTCTTACATGTATTCTCTGATGAGCAGGTATATAAGCCATTTGTATAGTAATGATTATTACAGACATATCTTTGCCAGGCAGTGACACATGCCTTTAATCATAGTACTTCATAGGTAGAGAAAAGAGGATGTCTGTGAGTTCAAGGCCTGCCTGATCCACATAGCATGCTCCAAGACAGCCAGGACTAGGTAGAGAGACTCAAAGTAGTAGTAGTAGTAGTAGTAATTCTACTAAAGTAAAAAAAAAAAAAAAATACAAGCCTATGAGAATAGACAAAAATATTAAGATACAAAAGAAAAGATTTAACTACCTAGTAAACATAGAAGATGCTGTGTGACTTCACCAGCTGCTGTAAAAGTACATATTAAAGCAAGCTGTGAGGATCAGCAACCTTACCTAAGCCTGAAAGAACTGAGGTCTGCACATTGTCCTCTCACTTCCAGACCTGTGCATACTCACAAGCAAATGAATATAATATTTAGAGTTTTAAAATAGTTTTCATAGTTATCACAATATTTATAATAAACCCTGTGTCTATTTACAATGGAACAGATAAGTAAATTGTTCTATGTGTATATGTTGTAACAGGTAGCAGCTATATATAGCAACATGGATTAATCCTATTGAGTATGATGCTAGACAAACTAATCAGTCATTAAAATACCTGTGTTGTTGCATTTACACAAAGCTCAGAAACATGCACAAAACTTGAGCTTCCAGCCTGATAGAAAGAGACTGTTCGAGTAAGTAGAGTAGTAAGAACCAAGGAGGAAGGCCTGAGGCAGCTTCTGAGTTTCTGATGTAAATTGCTTAACCTGGGTGCCGGTTTATTGTGTTCTCTTTATGAAAATACACCTGGGGGCATAAGAGCAAGAGAAGCAAGAATTGAAAGTCACTTTCAGCTGCCTAACTAGTTCAAGGCCAGCCTGGACTGCATGAGACTTTGTCTCAAAACAAGTGTGTTTGTGTGTGTGTGTGTCTTTGTCTGTGTGTGTTTTGTTGTCCGTGTGTTCACTCTGACCCGGAACTCACCATATAGACTGACCTTGCACTTGTAATTTTCCTGTTGGTACCCAAGTCCTAAGATTATGATTATGAGATGTCCAAACTTGGAAACCTTTTTGGTTTTGTTTTGGGGGTTTTGTTTTGTTTGTTTGTTTGTATCTTGAGACAGGATCTTACTGTGTAGCCCTGTTAGCCTGGAACTTACTATTATTATAGACCAGGCTGACCTCTAAAAGCATTTAAGCAGACTGTTTTTTAGAGAAGTTATAGGTTTATAAAAACAGAATACAAGGTACCAAGAATGATTTCTTATATCTTCTACCCCAAATGTGTATGCACTCACACACACACAGGCACAAGCTTGTAGTTTACATTAGAGCTCACTTTTATGCTATACATTCCGTGAGTTCTGAAAATGTGTCCCTGCTCTGATATTCTTGGGTCCACCTATTTACGCCTCTCTCCTTCAGCTCTAGATAATTAGAAATGTTTGTTTGTTTTTGTTTTTGTTTTTGTCTTTTGAGACAGAGTTTCTCTGTGTAGCCTGGGCTGTCCTGGAACTCGCTCTGTAGACCAGGCTGGCCTCGAACTTACAAATCCGCCTGTCTCTGCCTCCCAAGTGCTGGGATTAAAGGCGTGCACCACCACCGCCCAGCAAGAAATGTAATTATTAGATCATACAGCAACAGTTTGGATAGTATAGATGAATTTGACCAAATATAATTATTAGATTATACAGTGACTGTTTGGATAGTATAAGTGGATTTGACCATCTGTGGGTTTTGAAGATTTTCTACCCACTCGTAGTCTTCTAGATACTTGGTGGTTTTGCTTTGCTCTTTTGTTTCTGGGATCTGTGGTGGTAAAAGCCCCAGGCAGCCTGTACCAGAGAGGGGCTGGCGAAGGAAAAGGAGTTTTTGCTAAATAAATATATAATACTGTGGGATACTATAAAACTAATGTAAATAAAATTACAGGAAATTATATGTTGAAATAGATCTTTTTAAGCCAGAAACTGTTTTCAAGTGAATTATAATGGTATAATTGCTCTTTTGATAGTTATAATGACATCATGCATATATAATTTGATAAACATATTACAAAGGCATATATGTTTCATAAGTTATCAAACACCTTAAGTCATGGTAGATGGAATTGAAAAGTTTCATATGTATTTCTTTTATTTTCTTTTTTACGATAACCAATTTTACCTAAGTACTGTAAGAAATGATTCTTAAAATTCTGAGATTGTCTTCAGGCTATTTATTGTACATGTTATTTGGTAGGTAGATGTAGGGCTGGGTGTGGCTTGGGGGTAGAGGACTTGCCTAGCATTCATAAAGACCTGGATTTAATCTCTAGCAGAGCTTCATTTTCTAGCTCGCTCTCTCTCTCTCTCTCTCCTCTCTCTCTCTCTCTCTGTGGGTGTGTTTGTATATATAAAAGACATATATAATCATTTGTATTTAAGTATTTGTTAAAGAAATGTGCTTAAAAATATATTCAAAGAAAAATTGGGGGGCCAGGGGCTGGAGAGATGGCTCAGCAGTTAAGAGCACTGACTGTTCTTCCAGAGGTCCTGAGTTCAATTCCCAGCAACCACATGGTGGCTCCCATCTGTAATGGGATCTGATACCCTCTTCTGGTGTGTCTGAAGAGAGCAAAAGTGTACTGGTATATATAAAAATAAATAATTCTTTAAAGGAATGAAAAACAATTTTACAGAAAAGAATTTTAAAAGGACACAGCGTTGTCCCAGGGCACATCATGGACACAGACAGGTCAGCAGAGTCTGTATACTCCCCTCCACGACAGTGGCTCCCAGTACCTACAGGATTCACTCCTGAGCCTGTTAGGGAAAATGTCTGCTTATATAAAAGTGTTCTCAACCATGCCCATGCTTGACGATGTGATGGGAGGTTTTCCCTCTGCCTCATGTCCCATTCGAGTGTTGAGGTCTCAGTATCACAGCGCTGTGTGGGTTTCTGTTGCAGTGAGTTCTATGAAGCCAATGCCCTCATGATGGAAGAGGAAGGAGCTATTATCGCTGGTCTCCTGGTGGGTCTGAATGTCATCGATGCCAATTTCTGCATGAAAGGAGAAGACCTGGACTCTCAGGTATGGGAAAACTCTCACCGAACCATGGGAGTCGCTCTGGGTCCTGGGTCCTTTGCCTGGAATGCTTAGCTCACACTAACCAAGTTAGAGGACATTGTGTGAGCATCACAAACAGGATTTCCTTTCAGTTTGATGTTATAGAATTAATATGCATGCCTTCCTGCTCTACACACGTAAGATTAATAAAGGAGAGGTCTAATACTGTATGGCTGGGTCTGGCTAAGCACAAAAGGGAACAGCCTTGAAGAGAAACTGTTACCAATGTACATATATGTGTGTGTGGGTGTGTGTGTGTTTGTGCCCGAGGCTTGTACAGTTTACATATGCTGTCATCCTTAATTCTCCTTCAAACCTTGGTCCCAGGTTACACTTTGAACAATTTAAACAGAGCTCAGAGGCTGTAAGTCTTGGGCAGATGTGAGATTTACATAGCATAGCCATTGCCTGAATTATTTGATTAGCTACACCAGTGTTGGTATTTTCAAAATAACATCTCGCCCACCTGTGAGAACTAAGCTTTACCTGGCAAGTACACAGGGGACCTGACCTTCTGCTGTTCCCTGGAGCCTCTGAGAGGCTGGCGTCTGATAGGGAATGGGCAGGCAGCACAGTGGGGTAAGCCCCAGCTTCAGTTGTTGGGGGACCCACATGAAGACCAAGCTGCACATCTGCTACAGAGTGTATTCTCTGGTTGGTGGTTCAGTCTCTGGGAGGCTTCAAGAGTTAGTTGACTTTGCTGTCTTCTTGCAGAGTCCCGGTTCCCTCCAGGTTCCTCAGTCTTTCCCCCAGCTCGTACTCATGACTTCCCCTAATTCCAGTTATAGAACAAAGTTTTCTTTCTCTCAGTGTCTAACAAGCCAGATTGTTACTGTCTTCCAGTGTATTGGAGGCAGCTCCCCTTTAGAAAAGTTCTATCATTTAATATTTCCTAACCAAGTTTATTAATAAATCCTTCATAGGATTGGTTTTACTTTTTCAAGTTCCTCCTGAAGCTCAGTGTGAATATAAAAAAGTTATATTTTTGTCTTTAACAAATTCTTGTCTTGACTGTACTTCCTTTAATAGAAGGCTATATATTGACAGCCAGGGTAGCATAGTAGTTCACAGTGAAGGCCCTAAAACCCAGCTACTCAGTTTCAAAGTCTGTCTTTCTTATTTTCTACCTGGATGTATCTTGTAGTTAGGTAGGGTTTTTTTGTTTGTTTGTGTATTTTTGTTTTGGAGGGGGATTTTTTTTTTGGTGGTTTCGGGGGGTTGTTTGTTTTATTTTTCTTTTTTGGGTGCTTTTATTTCTTGATATGTACAGATAAAAAGAGTAGTTAACAGGGCTTTTGTGAGCAATAAAGGAGTTCATAAAGTCAGTTTACTTTGATTAGAGCCACACTTGAGTTAATTGTCCAGTAATATAAAGATGATTTCCCTGAGACTGCTTCTCACTGCTTATGTAAAAAATCATGTGGTGGATTCCTTCCTCATTTCTAATTTCCTCAGGGGAAATTAGAAAGAAGATATTGTCAATTTGGATTTTTTTTTTTTTTGAGAAATAAGATATATAATAAAGTGGCCTATTTGAAAAGCTGAAGATGTCCTTCAGTAAAAGTTGAAACAGACACCAGAGTGTCAGCAGTGGTCATTTGTGGGGTGACGCTAAGAATGTGGATGTTTTAAGTTGCTTGTGTTTTTCTGATTCGGTAAAACACACAAGGAAATAGGTGTTGTTTTGGTTTATAATATAACTTTCTATTTTATTTTTGAGTTTAAAGTACAATTACATCATTTCTTTTTCTCTTTCCTCCCCCAGACCCTCTAATAATCCCATCTTTGATCGCTTTCAAATTCCATACCTCCCCTTTTTAAATTGTTGTTACATTTATATATGTATATGTGTATATTTGTATATATGCCCCTAAATATAACCTGCCCAGCCTGTTCCGTGTTGTTTATATGTTTTCAGGCTGAGCTTTAGGTTTGGGTGATGGCCAGTGTGCCCTTCTCTGGAGACTGATTCCTCCCTCTCAGAATTCCTTTAGATGCCTGTAGTTCTTTGTGTGTAGCTGGGGCCTGTTGGGTTGTCTCCTGTCCACTTTGACCTGTCTCTTGTGGCTGTCCTTACTCAGCTCGGGCTTAGGCAGTCGTGTAGGTGAGACTTTATGGGTGTATCTTCTGACTAAACATTTTTAAACTATAAAACTAAATAGGAGACCACAATGGGACAAGACATGCTGACAGGGATGGGGGAGGGGCAGAGATGACATGTGACAGGAAAGTGCAGAGAATCTCTGGGGGTGAAAAGTAAGAGCGAGACGAGGGGACCAGGAAGAACAAGGCACTGAAGACTACGTAGTGATACCCAGTGCTTTGCAAGCTGGGAGAAATTAATTTTTTTTTTAAAAAGTAACTTCTGTAACTAAATTTTAAAAAGTTATTCCTAGGAGAAAATAAAAAGTTTGTAGCAGAATTTGTGAAAAAGAAATTTTAAACTTTATTCTTTATGCAAAGGATTCTGTTGACTGTCGTGAATTGTCTTCTCTTTTCTTTCTGTTACTTTTGGTGGTGGCGGTGGGTGGGTGGCGGTGGCGGTGGTGGCTGCGTGTGTGAATGTGTGCTGCCAAGCAGGGAGGCAGTGGCTGGTACCTGCTCGTGAGTGCTCTGCTGTTGAGCCTCACCCTCGCCGCCTTACCTCGACTCTTCTCATTTCTCCCTCACCGTTACACTCATAATAAAGTGTTAAGTGTTCATCACAAACTTGTGGTGATTGTCGTGGCTATTATTCTTTGAGTGCCTAGAAAGCAGCAGATTTTCTATTAACTTCTGAAAATTCTCTCTTTAGGTTGGAGTTATAGATTTTTCCATGTATCTCAAAGACGGAAACAGCAGTAAAGGCAGTGAAGGGTGCGTATGAAACATGAAGTTTCTCTGTCTCTGGTGTAAATCCAACAACAAGGTGGCCTGAGCAAATTTGGCAGAAGAATGTTTGATTATATAGTTTTAATAAAGTTGTGACAAAAATATCTGGTTTGGGCCTATGATTAGAAGGATTTCTAGGTGAATGATTTTCTTGCTAGCTATTTTGGGGGCAGAGATGATAAAGATGTCTAAAATCAGTCCAGTTCTCCATATTGCTTTGTTTTTGTTATTCTGATATATAGTCTCGTATCACAGTCCAGATTATTCTAGGACTCACTATATAAATGGTCTCGAACCCGAGGCTTTCCTGCTGCCTCTGTTCTCAGTGATAGGGTCCAAAGGTGTGAAATCACCATGTCCAGCCAAGTCTCTATAGCTTGAAGTAGGTCTTGAAAATGTAGACAAACTTGGCTTTGCTGTGCCACACCCACCCTGGCAGGCTGAACCTGGAAGATCAGAAACTCCCAGAAAGAAACCAGCCAGGCATGATTGTGCACGCCTTTAATCGCACCTCTCAAGAGACAGAGACAGAGCTCTTGAGTTCCTGTACAGCCAGGGCTGCGTACTGAGACTGTCATAAAAACTCAAACTAACTGGGGCTGGAGGGATGGCTCAATGGTAAGAGAACTGACTGCTCTTCCAGAGGTCCTTGGTTCCATTCCTAGCATCCACATGGTAACAACCACCTGTAACTCCAGTTCCAGGAGACCTGAGGGCACTGCGTGTACATGGTGCTTAAAATATCTTACCCATATAGAAGCCTTGTTTAGTGTAGGTTTTTTTCCCACTTTGAGCCACAAAATCTTCCTTGTTGATATGTCAGAATCATGATGTATCAAGTGTGACTTCTGGCTCAGCGTCAGTGCCCCACAGTCTCATGCTGTATGGAATGCTGGGTGAGTGTGCTGTCTTGGTATTCCCATCTCTCATCTTACCTGCTTCCTCCATCCTTGTTCCCTCCAGGGATGGACAGATCACTGCGATTCTAGACCAGAAGAACTATGTAGAAGAACTCAACAGACACCTGAAGTAAGAATGAGTACAGTTCTCTTACGGGGGGTTATTGACAGAGAGGACACATAAAGCAATGAGCATTAAGGACCAGTTCAGCCAGTATTCACCAAATACATAGAAAATCCCTGTTTACCAGTCGTAGAGCTAAGCAGTGAAAGGCAATAAAAGGTGATCATGAGATTGTAACTAGAGAGTAAATAAGATATTCAGTTAAGAATTATAGAACATGCAATATGTATGCTTCATATTAGCCATGGATCAAGCCGCCTTCTGCATTATGGTGTTGGGTAAACCATCCACTATTTTAATACTTTAACCGTGTTTTGTTCCCTTTGTCTCTCACTTACACACTTATTGACCTTTCACTACCACTGATTTACCACGTACTCACCAGGTATTTCAAACTTGCCAGAATAACTTTGATACTCTTGTGTTAGAACTGGCTTAATAATTTTAGAGGAATAATTAACATTAACATAACGATTGATAATTATCTTGTTTGTAGCTTATAGAACTTTTGTAACTTCTGTTATAAAAGTCATTCCCCATCATACCACCCCTCTCTCTCTCTTGAGACAAGGTTTTACTATGTGGCCTTGGCTGGCCTGGAACTTGCTATGTAGGCAGCTGGCTTTGAACTCACAGGGAAACACTTGCCTCCACCTCTAAGTGCTGGGATTAAGGGTTTATGCCACCACAATCAGCATAAAAGCTATTCTTAATTGACTTATAATGCAGTTACAGGTTTCTGTATGCACAGAGGCAGAGTACAATATGCTTTGCAGGTCTTTGGTCACATTGATAACATGACATTAAAATGGACTGGGGACTAGAGAGATGGCTCAGCAGCTTTGAGCTCTGACTGCCCTTCCGGAGGACCCAGGTTTAATTCCCCATACCCAAATGAGGACTCTCAATCGTCTGTAGCTTGAGTCCCAGAACTGGTGCTGTCTTCTTGCTTCTGTGGGCACAAGCACACACATGGCACACAGACATACATACAACAGAATACCCATACACATTACAGAAAAAACAAAACTCAGAAGGGAACCAGGCACAGTTTATTGGAACTCAAGGGAAAACATCAGGCAAGCAAGCCACAGATGATGACAGCTGCTGCGGAGCTGAGGAGGGAAAGTTCCACCTGTACTAGTACACAAGTAAAAAGATACATCCCAGTGGGAAAGGGAAAGACCAAGACACTTCCTGGTCATTTTATTGAAGGCTGCAATATTTCCTTCCTCTGAGTAATGTGAGCCTGGCTGCAAAAGAGCTGTAGAGCAGGGAGCCAGGGAAGACTTATTTACTGCAGTTGTGGTGTTTAGCCTCCTGGTCTACTAATTGCTGCTGTGGGTAGCCTGTCTGTGAGGATGTGTCAGATGCAAGGGTAGTAATGAAGGCATGGCTAGCAGCAGCTGTTATGGTCCGTTTACCTTTGACTTCTGACTTGGGGCTAGTTTAAAGCCAAACCCATGTCCTTGGTTTCTTTGTAACCTTGCAGTTTGTTACATACAACTTCTAGATCGGTCTCAACTGCTTGGAGGGCCAGTGCTGGTTTATTTTTAATCTAGCTGGGAAGACCAGCATTTGAGAATGAGTTATGAGCAGCTTGGGGATTTTCCACAATCGTGCTTGACATGGGCACCCTTTTTTTTTTTTTATTTGTATATTTATTATTGATTTGCTACCATACTGTAATGACTGATGTCGTTTATCTCAGAGGAAGCTGGCATACTGACATTCATGTTTCACATGGTACCAACAGAATGGATGTGACACTGGATGCCTTTATTTCCTTTCTTCATTCCTAGCGTCCTCTCACAGTAGCAATATAAATGTTGAGTAGTCTTAGTTCCAGCTAGCAAATTCAAGAACAATTTAAGCACATTTTCTCTGGGGATCAAGAAATAAGCATAACCATAATGCTCTGTGAGAACATCAGCCAAGCCAAGTTGTGGTTATATCTGACACTCCAGTATACGCACTGTTCTTCCTTACCATGTCTGAACTGCATTCTTCATGTGAGTTGCAGATACCTGTCCAAAGCAGGTTAACCACGAGGCGCAGCGAGGCACTGCAGGAGTACCTGCTGTACACGTGTACACGTAGGCTGCAATGTCGCAGGTCGCTAGGGAGAGCTTAGAGTGCATCATGTGTCACACGCAGTCTGATTTCACTCAGCAAGTACTGAGTATAGCCTCCCATGCCAAGGACATAGCATCAAGGGGCACAGTTCCTTACATGCTGTCTTCAAGCAAACAAGTCTGCCCGACATTGTCTGCATTAAAGAGAGTATTAGAATATAGATAATGATCAAAATATGTCGTGTTTGTGTATGAATAATCACAAACTCACTCTGTAATTAACATGTACTGCTTAAATTTTCAGAAAGTTGATATAGACTGGTAAGTGTGGTGGGGTTAGGAAGGCAAGTACAGGCCACTGTCCTGTTTTTCAAAAGAGACTTAACGTTTTTTCTTCTCTTAATAGTGCTACCGTAAACAACCTTCAGGGAAAAGTAGATGCGTTAGAAAAATCCAACACTAAATTGACAGAGGAAGTAAGTGTTTTGGAAATTATTTGATCTATAAAATTTAATAGATTACATTAATGAGACCAATCACTCCTGTTTACCTTGGACATGAAGGGTTTGACTTTTCAGATAAGGACTGCTATAGAAAAGAACTGCTTGTCCTGGCTGTGTGGTCAGGACCCGATTTTCCCAGTGGGACTATATAGCTGTGCTACCCAGGCAATTATGTGAGCAGTCTGACCGGAAAAGCCTGGGGTATTTAACATACAGCATGATACTCAGGATTCAGTAAGCATTTAGGCCACTGTTGATGTGGTACAACTGGACAAAGACACTCTACCACCTCCTCTTTAGTCAGAGATTCCTCTGAAACACTGCTTGCTCTGTGTTCCAAGCTGGCCAGCTCCTGACCCCTACATGACCCCTACTTGCTCTTGAGTATGCCTGACATAAGCAGCACTGGCCAGGCCCCCAGTGGCCCTGCTTCTGAGATGTGCTACTTACTGTCATGTGCTCCTGACTCACTCGGTCACTTGACCTCTGAGAAAACCCGGTTCCCCACCAGCAAATGAGGGTGCTCAGACTTCCTCTTTCAACTCCACAATTACTCTGAAGATAGGAAAGAATACAAATGTGAAAGCTCTCAGGAAAGTCAACAGAATAAGAAGAGAAACTCGTGTTTGACATCTGGTTAGTAGGCCAAATCTGTAGCTTACCCTGTGTTTGATAGAAGCAGATGTTTTCATCAAGATCTTAAGTACAATGACGCAAAGCCCACTTGCTGTTTCTAATTGCCCTGTTATGTACAGTGAGATAAACTTGCTTTAAATAAATTCAGTGCACTAATCGGGAACATGCTAATTAGTTTTTCTTGAGAAGATAGATAGATAGATAGATAGATAGATAGATAGATAGATAGATAATATATTGGTTTGCATCTTTTTTGAAACAGGGTCTTGTTTAGCCCACTCTGTCCTTAAACTTAAACTCCTCCTACCTTAGCTTCCTAAGTGCTGGAATTACCTATAAAAGGTCTTTTGGAGGATTCATAACGTGACTCTCATGACAAGAAGTAATACCTTATAAATCCTTGTTTAGTTAATGTGTCACTGTCTTCTATTCATTTGTTTTTGAGACAGGCCCTCACTCCGAACATTTTAGAAGCATTCTTCCTAAGTGTATTTAGAAGGTAGCCTTGGAGATGCTTTTGAAGTAAACATTCTTAGCGTTGAGGCGTAGGAAGAAGGTCGCAGAGCAGGCAAGGTGACTGAGTGAGTGATGTGCTTGTGTGTGCTGTGCTTGCTGTGTGGGAATGGGGACCTGAGTTTGGATGCTCAGAACCTGGCAAAGGTGGGCATGTGGCTGTGCTGTGGCCTAGCCCTCGGGGTTCGACACAGGCAAATCCTCTGGCCTCACTGGTCACCATTCTAAGCCAAAATGTGACCTTCAGGTTTCAATGAGAGACCTTGTCTCAAAAAGTAAGGGAGAGAGACCTAAAGGAAGATGCCCAGTATAAACCTTCGGCCTGTGCGCATCTGCACACAAGACGCACACACAAAACACTGGCACACATTCAGATATGTGCAGCCATGTACACACACGTAAAAGAACGTGTTCACATTTAAAGAAGCAATATCAGGTGGTTTTTATTTTTATTTTACCTACTTGAAAGATATTTCTCCTATGTTCCTCATTATTTTTTCTGAGACAGAATCCCATTTTGTAGCTGAAGCTAAAGAGAACTTAGTAGCGGCAGCCTTCAGAATGCTGGGGTTACAGGTGTGCTCCGCATACCTGGGTGATAGTGGGTGATAGCTTCCTGTAGGTATAGATTCCTAAGGAGATTCAAGCCTGAAAATTATGTCTTAACACATCATAAATCATTCTATTTAATAAAAGAATAAAAGGGTTTTTTTTTTTATTTTGGTCAACAGCTTGCCGTTGCCAACAACAGAATTATTACCTTACAAGAGGAAATGGAACGAGTTAAAGAAGAAAGCTCCTATCTACTGGAATCCAATCGGAAGGTAAATCCTTAGTGGATCCTAAGACATTTGTGGAAAGGAAGGACTCTGTAAGCCCCAGGAGGAGTCTGTGGTGGGGTCCTGGGCACTGTGAGTAGCAAGCTCGCTCTTTACTGTGTAGCTGAGAACAGGGTACAGCTCACAGAGGTTCTTGCCCTTTGCCCTTTGCTCTTTGCCCTTTCACTCTTTGCTCTGTGACAGCTCCTAGGCATCACTGCTGCTTAGAGACCAGGAAAGACTAATTCAGCTCTTGTTTGTGTGTGCTAATGGTTTGTGCTGTAGTCAGTGGTTAAAACCTTAGTAATGGAACTGGAGAGGGCTGTGTGATTAAGAAAGTTGTTGCTCTTCCAGAGGACCTAAGTTCAATTCTTTGCCCACATGGCAGCTCACAGCTGTCGGAATCTACAGTTCCATTCTAGGGGATCCAGTTTCCATTTCTGCCTTTGGGGGCATGAAACGCACAAATGTGCACAGACATGCAGGCAAAATATATGCATATTTTTAACTGTGATAATAAATACACCATTATTTTTATACTGCTACTCCTTGAAAGTGAGTAACCTCACTATCTGTTATGAGTGGGAAAGAGCTAGCATGCAAATGAAGTTTCTAAATACCTTCAAGGACCAAGCTTGTTTGTTGGTTGGTTGGTTAGTTTGGTTTTGTTTCATTTTTTTCTAGGGTTTCTCTGTGAAGCCCTTCCTGTCCTGGAACTCCCAGTGTAGACCAGGCTGGCCTTAAATTCAGAGTTCTGCCTTGCTCTGCCTCCCCAGGGCTGGGAGCCAAGGCCCAAGCTTTTCTGCAGTGTAGCTTTGCAAACCTGCCCTACATTGCCCAGTCCCATCTCACCTTATTTTTGGTGTTATTCTTGGAGATAGAGATATGCTCACTGTGTGGCCCAGACTGACCTCAGACCCTTGCCCCGCCTCCCACGCACTGGGTTTATGTGTGAGCATATTCATGTTCAGCCTTGGGAAGCACAAGGTAATGAATGCCCTTCGGGCTTTCAGTGGATTGGTTCTATAATTGTTCTAAATTATGACGACACGACTTTAGGGGATACTCTAATGATAGGTCTTGTATCAGCCATGAGTGCAGGGTCGCTTGCTCGTTCTGTGATTTCACGAGCATCTCTCCTTGCTACTGCTGATGTTCTTAACGAGGTATAAGGGGTAAAAGCAGTTTCCTCTGAGTATTATGTCATTAGTATTATGAACATCAACAAACAGCTAAACACTCAGAAATTTTCTTTGGTGGTGTATGTCCTTTACCTATGATCTCTGGACAGCCTAAGGTAGTGCATTGAGCTTTCTGGACAAAGAGTGTAGTACCAGTCAAACCTCTATCCAACTCATACTTTGCAGTGAGTACTGTATCAGAGCTTATGTTTTGTTTGTTTGAGCCGTGGTCTCATGTAACCCAGGCTGGTCTTGAACTTGGTATATAACCAAGGATGGCTTTGAACTCCTAATCCTCCTGCCTCTACTTCCCAAATACCAGGAGTGAAGATGTGAGCCACTGTTCCTGTTTATGAGATGCTAGAGATTGAATGTAGGGTTTCATGCAGGCTGAGCTGCACTCGACCACCACACTGAACTCATTCCCTTGTTCCCTTTGTTTCCGTGCGCGTGCGCGTGCGTGTGCGTGCGCGTGTGTGTTTAGGCAGTATCTTAGTCTGTAACCCAGGCTGGCTTCAGACTCACAGCAGTCTTTTGCCTCAGCCTCAAGTGCTAAGACTACAGGCATGAGCCACCACACACAGCCAGGATAGTATTTTCCCAGACTGATTTGGGGAACTCCACCACTTATTTTGTTAACTCATTTTAGGGTCGTTTGTTTGTTTGTATTTTGGTTTTTTGAGACAGGGTTTCTCTGTGTAGCCCTGGCTGTCCTGGAACTCACTCTTTAGTCCAGGCTGGCCTCGAACTCAGAAATCTGCTTGTCTCTGCTTCCCAAGTGCTGGGATTAAAGGCGTGCACCGCCACTGCCTGGCTCATTTTAGGGTCTTAACTAAGGATTTAGAAACCCCCCCAATTCAACATAATCTTTAAATATACTCGACTTTAGTTTCTTAGTTATATCTGCTAATTTGATAGAGAGTTGTAAATCCTTAAATATGTACTCTTATTTATCTTTTCAAGGGTCCTAAGCAAGACAGAACTGCAGAAGGGCAAGCACTGAGCGAAGCCAGAAAGCATCTAAAGGAGGAGACACAGTTACGATTGGTAAATTCCCTAAGTTCTAGTAGCTAGGCCACATGCAAAGGTTGGGCTCCCGGGAGCCTTCATCTGAGAGAGTACAGCTCAGACTCTCAGTCACGCTTTACAAATCCCATAAAGCTATCTCCTGCCCCTGCCCACACACAACTCTTTTTTTTTTTTTTTTTTTTTTTTTTTTTTGAGATAGGTTCTGTGGCTCTGACTGGCCTTCCTCTTCCTCTGCTGTGCTAGGATTAAGGTGCACCACCATGCCCAGCTCCTTTTAACCCCTGTTCCCTATGACGCTTTCTGAGTCTGTGTTCTGGATACTCTGAACAGCAATTCTGCCTATCATATCCTTTCACCGTCAGTGTGGAGTGTAGGAACACTGGGTGTATAGAATGTAGTTTGTGTATGTGTGTCGGGGTCATGCTGTGACGCCCACGATGGCCCCAGACTTGTGATCCTCCTGTCTATAATCTCGGGGATCACAGGAATGGGCCGAGGTATTATGCTCAGACTTTTTTATTTATTTATTTTTATTTTATATGCATTGATGTTTTAGGGTGTCAGAGACCCTGGAACTGGAGTTGCAGATGGTTGTGAGCTGCCATGTGGGTGCTGGGAATTGAACTCAGGACCCTGGAAGAGCAGCCAGTGCTTTTAACTCCTTACTCCTACCTCACAGTTCACCCCTGCACACACTCTGTCCTTTCCCCTTGCTAATCATATGTCAGAGAAATAGCACTTTTTGGGGGTTTTGGTTCTTTTTCAAGAAGTGGTTTCTCAGTACAACCTCAAACTCACAGATCCGCCTGCCTCTGCCTCCCGAGTGCTGGGATTAAAGGCTTGCCCCACCACTGCCTAGAGAATTATACTTTTTTAAAGATTTATTTATTTACTTTATGTATATGAATACTCTGTCTTCAGACACACCAGAAGAGGACATCAGATCTCATTACAGATGGTTGTGAGCCACTATGTGGTTGCTGAGAATTGAACTCAGTACTGGAAGAGCAGCCAGTGCTCTTAATCCTGAGCTATCTTTCCAGCCCTGAGAATTATACTTTTAATTTTAGCTTTTATATCTGAATTTATTCTTCATCTTAGACATAAATGGAAAAAGTATCCAGTACTGGACTTAGAATTGTCTAAGAAATTAAAATATATATGCATGTGTAGATATGTGTGTATCTAACTCATAAATATATTTATAATTATTTCTAAGAAGGAATACTATTCCTATAATAGATTATTAGTATTAGTATATTAGTAGTCTTAGTGTTTACATATTATCTTCTGAAAGTTAGGTAATATGTAAAACCCCAGGACCCCGCTCAAAGCTCTTCTGTATCTCTAAGAATGTGGAAGCTGAAAATGAGCGGTGGCTTAATTTGTACTAAGAAGTTATTTCAAGTTAAGAGTACTCTTAGGTTGTCTGAAAATTCAACCTTCTTAATGTGCTTAAAAATAATAAATATTTACTGTCTGTATGTTTGAAAATTAGGTATTAAGATGTTTTTCATAAGAAGTGTCATAGGAATAGTGTCAACTTGAGGCAGCATGATTGCTTTTTATCATAACTACTTAGAGGGAACACAGGATGCAAAACTTGAAAGTTGTCATATGGAGTATCACACTTTAAGACATAGGAAACTAAGGTTTGCCTTGGGTACAGTCTGGATGCAGAAGAATTCCAGACTGTGTGTCTGCTCAATACCGCTGCTGTGATTATGGTAGAAACCAAGAGTTTCAGATTCGGTGATAGAACTCCACTCTGCCATATCGACCATTCCCGGAAACTGAACTGTTACTCCAGGACTGGAGTGTCTCCGCTCTATCAAAAGCACCAAGCACATGTTCCTCTTCTTCATCCTAATTGTTAATATTAATGTCTCTTAAACACCCTTTGTGTCTTCTGCCAAAGTAGTCAGCACAAAGGGTTCCCGCCTGCCCTTTGTTGTCAGATGCATGGCATTTACTTACTGAGAAAGGAGTCGAGCCGTGTCTTGTCTTGGCGCAGGATGTTGAGAAGGAGCTGGAGCTGCAGATCAGCATGCGGCAGGAGATGGAGCTAGCTATGAAGATGCTGGAGAAGGACGTCTGCGAGAAGCAGGATGCCCTGGTGTCGCTGCGGCAGCAGCTGGATGACCTCCGGGCTCTTAAGCATGAGCTCGCCTTTAAGCTGCAGGTAGCCGAGACACCGGGAGAGAGTCGGGCCCTGAGGCAGCCAGCTGCCCAGGAACTAATACTGAGTCTGTCATACAGGTCTCTGCCGCTGTATTGGAAACCATAGGCACCTTTCACATGACAAAAGGGGAATTAGATAGTTTTTCTTTTTCTTTTTTCTTTTAAGTATCCCCTGCTGGCTACTTTTATGTCTGCTTGACACAAGCTAGCATCATTCTGGAAAGGGAACCTCAATTGAGAAAACGCCCCAACCCCCACTAGATTGACCTGTGGGCAAACCTGTGGTACATTTTCTTGATGAATGACTGACGAGGGCCCAGTGTACTGTGAGTGGTACCATCTGGGCTGTAAGAAAGCAGACTGAGCAAGCCAGGAGGAACAGCCTTCCTCCATGACTCTGCTTCAATCCCTGCCTCCAGGTTCCTGCTCTGATTTCTCTCAGTGATGGACTGAGAAGGTGGGCCATGATGTCTTATCACAGCAACCGAGACTCTAACTAACACAGCCTCAAGATGCGGATTTCTCTTATTTTTAAGATTTATTTTTATGTCTGTGTCTGGCCAGTCTGAGAGCCGGTGTCCACAGAGGGTCAGAGGTGTTAGATCCCCCCAGACCTGGAAGTGTAGGGGCTTATGAGCTGCTAACTGTGTGCTGGGAATCAGGTCCTCTGCAACAGCAGTGTGTGCCCTTACCCACTGAGTCATATCTCCAGCTCAAAATAAGGGGGTTTTCTTTTTTAAAAATATTTATTTTTATTTTCTGTATACAAATAAGATGTATTATTTTGTAGATAAATAATATGTATTTAAATCTAGGTTAAACATAAGAGGACATATGATACTTGGTTTTTTATTCCTTCCCATTATCCTCTTTCATCTTGTCCCCCACACCCCCACCTTCCTATCCTAACCTAGTTCTCTTTCTACTTTTATATTGTATTTTTCTTTCATATAATATTTAAATATATTTTTAATTTGTGTAATATAATTGTTTGTATCCTATAACTTATACTCTGCAGTTTAGTGTGTCAGCTGAATTGTAAATTGCATTAGATCATGATAAATTCATGAGCCTTCTGATACCGTCACAAGCTTCATATAACAATATTTATTTTAGCAAAAATATTTCTTGGCTTTCTTTTTTCACTTGGAAATTAACTGATACAGAAATATAGAGAGTACTTCCATTTATTTCTTGTTTGCCATTATGATTAAAAAAAAACATAGTATAAATCTTCATAATTCTTTTTTAACAGAGTTCAGACCTAGGAGTGAAACAGAAAAGCGAATTAAACAGTCGCTTGGAAGAAAAGACCAATCAGATGGCTGCCACCATTAAACAGCTGGAACAGAGGTAAGAGTGCTGTTTCTGTAATGACTCTTTCAGTCCTGGAAGTGTTGAGAATGTGTTCAGCAAATGAACACAGGAAATTTACCCAACCTACGTCGGATATGTGGGTTAAGTATTATCTGTGAGAGAAGGAGAGGGATGAGGAGGGAGAGGGAGGAAGAGGAAGAGGGAAGGAGTGTGTGTGTGTGTGTGTGTGTGTGTGTGTGTGTGTAACAGTAGAAAAAGAGGCCCTGAATGAGGGAGACGAAGGAAAGGCTGGAGGGAAGAGAAAGAAGGCAAGAAACTATGTAGTTATATTTTGATTAGTTTTTTTAAGTTAAAAAATGGTCTTTGTATAGTGAGTTTCAGGGTAGACTTGGTTAAAGAGTGAGATCCTCTCTAAATACTGTTTGTGACTGTATAGTTTGTTTGTCACTACAGTCTCTAAATATTTTTATACTTGTAATTCTCCCCAAAGTATGTCTTCTCCTTGAGACTTCCCAGGTCACGATGTGATGTAGTCACATGACAAAGTCACATGACACTTCCACCTCTAACAGCTGCTCATCACCCTTCATACACCTTAACACATTCCACTCGTTCCTTCCCTTGATCTTCTGATTGTTCCACCAATTATGAACATTCCCTCCCCACTCCCTTCTTGGAATACATTTTTACACGATGACTCAGAAGTCACTACCTGGCACTGGCTTCCTCTCGTGCCTCCTTCCCTGTGGAAATAGTGTTATGTATTCACCTCTGCCCACCCTGCCCTGGCATTTCTCACTGTGCACCTCACCTTTAAGTCTATAGAAATGTCTTCTCTTCTAAGAGTAAGCTCCTTCTAGTTAGTGAACTAAGCCTTTCCATTCTGTCACAGTTCTGACATAATGTTCATGACATATATTGAATGGATGGATGGATGAAATGGGATGGGACGGGACAGGACGGGACGAGATGAGATGGGTGGCTTGCTTCAGATGATTCTTCACCAGGGAGGGAGTATTCTAAACAGAACATATTCATGTTAATACTAAAGTTAACTACAGACCTATAAACACAGTTGAAACCTTTAGAGTAATTGATATTGCTCTGACTGATAGATTAAAAAAAGAATCCATTTATATAGCAGATTATTGAGTTGGTTTTTCATAAGCGCTGATATGTTTATGATTCAATAAACTGATGTCCATGTTTATAAATTGTGTTCTTGAAATGTCTGAAACTGTTCCTCAGTGAATTTTAACTTGGCATTAAGGCCAACAGAACTAAAATAATGACTTGTCTGACTTCTCGTCTTACTATCTTTGTTTCCTGTTTATCCATTTTGTCATTACCCTTCCAACTCATTTTTATTTTTATTTTTACTTTATTAAGTGAAAAAGATTTGGTGAAACAGGCAAAGACCTTAAATAGTGCAGCAAATAAACTGATCCCAAAACATCATTAAACGTTTTGCAGCTGGTCACCTCACGAGTCTGATGTTACAGATTAACTATAAAAGGAAGGATTCTGAAATTCCTACATTTACGCTCTGATTCTATATAAAATATCACCAAAAGTTGACCTTGAATTTGTTGGACTTAAAAAAAAAACACTAGGTGGATATATAGGTTGGGTTTTGTTGTGGTGGTTGCTGCTGTTATTTCCCTCCTGCCCCCAGAGTTAGAAATTTTGGTATGGATTCCTCATTAAATACCAAATAAACTTTGAGAAGCATTTCTGAGTTGAACAGTAAATCAAAAGACCACTTTTAGGAAGCCTGGAGAGTGGAAGCACTGTATTTGTGTGCTTGCTAGGGATCGTACTCTGTAGGTGTGCCTCCGTCGGCACCAGTGACCCTGTTCTCTGTAGTGTAATGGTGTACAGGTGTCACCTGGTGACCCGGAACTCTTCTAAAGTAGCTCTCTTAGGCCATGACCCCTCTTCTCTTGCCTTCTGTAGGTTTAATCAATCCCCAGCCCAAGATAAGTATTTAGTATTTCATTACAGTTCTGTTCTCAGTAACCAAGATTGCTTGCAATTTATTTTTGCCTTAGTGATGTTGGACAAGAAGAAAAACAGCATCCTTACATTTCTTTAAAGTACTTAGAAACAAAGTAGTAATTAGGTAGCTCTTAACATCACAGCGTGGAAGCTTGAGAGACCCCTCTTCACACCGGCATCCTCTACCTCTGCCCTTCTCTGTCGTCCTACTTACTACTTAGGTAGCTCAGAGAGAACGTTAAGACAAATACAATGTTCACACCTGCCCTGCATTTCCTGCTGGAATTCATGAGGCCACAGTATAGTCTTGAGTGGCAGCTTCCCGCCTGTTGTCCTCACTGGGAGTGCTTGCCCAAGAGCTTCGATCACTTTCTCTATAATGAGAAGTTTCTAAAGGTTCTGGAAACTAATCTAGTTACTTAAAAAAAAAAATCCAAATGAGAAATAAATAATATGCTAGCATTATACTTTAATATCAAAATAAAGATCCTCAATAGCCACAAGCAATACTATCAGGGCCTTTTCTAAGTGACCGCAGATCTAACCCTTTCTAGGCTCTACATTGTAAATAATTCTATAAATACTTTGATTTAAAAAAAAAAACAACTATTTTTGATTTGGGGAGACAGGCTTTTATATACATGAGCCTTTACTCCATCCAACACAATGCCCAGGGTTTTGTTCCATGTTTTCTGTCCCTCCTTCTGGCATGCTGTGTAGCATAGCCTGTGCTAAGAGAGAGGCAAAGATAACCCTTGCTTCCAGCTCTTCAAAATCTTTACCTTCTTGGCAAACCAGAATTAAGAGTAAACGAGTTCGTGTGTTTCTATTAGGCCTCAAAAGGCCTGTGTTGGAGCCAGCTTCCTGGAGGCTCCAATGGCCCTGAACTCTTTAATTCTTACAATGTTGCACCTGAATAAATAAAGCGCCTACTGCATTCTGTGGTTCATCAGCCTTTGACGGCGATGAGTCAGTTGCCTTTTACTTGAGCATCTAAAAAGAATAATCAAATCAATAAAAGTTAGACTAAACATAGCATGCCTCTAAATTCTATTCTAGAAAGTCTCAAATATTTCACCTTCTAAAACATGATTCTTTATAGGTGCAAAGTTATAAGACATTTAGAAGAAAGCATCCATGAGAATCTTCCAGAGAAACATACATGGTCAGGAGTCTTAGGAACCCTGAGCTGAGAGCTGTCTGCTTGGTCACACACCACCTGATAGGAATGGAGAGGAAAGAGGCAGCCAGATGCTCAGAGTGTGTCACTGTGGAGGGGGAGCCTGGGAAGGGCTCCTGCAGCCCAGGGTAGGACGGGGAAACTGAGATAATCCCGTGTGAGAGGGAGCCGCCCCTGCGTGCTCCAGGTGTGTGTAGAGGACAGAGGGTTAGGAAGGAAGACCGTGGCTTCAACGTCAATTACTCTGTATTTGAGGGTGGCTCTGGATATGGATTTCCAAACGTGATGTCTTGTTGTTGATCATCTAACGGCTGTAAACTGTAAACTAGAATAAAACACAGAGAATCAGCGTCTCCTCTGCCTGCTTCACCTTCATCTTGTCTTTCTTTAGAATTCGTTTCTTCTCCATCTTTTTTTTCCCCGTCTCACCACACCTTCCTCCTTGAGTTGTTTTATTTTGTGTTTGTGAGCTTAGTCTTCCTCCCCACCATGGCTTTTGTTTTTATCACAAGTTCATGTGGCTCACATCCAGATTGCGCCAGGCTGAGCGAGGCCGCCAGTCTGCTGAGCTGGACAACCGGCTCTTCAAGCAGGACTTCGGAGACAAGATCAACAGTCTGCAGCTGGAAGTGGAGGCGCTCACCAGGCAGCGGTGAGGGGGGCAGCTTGGCCAGCCGTGTGCTGTGGTGGGTACTGTAGACCTAAATGGCAAGGAGGGAGTCAGGTCTTGAGCCATCTTGGCTTGGTCTCGCCAGTGTCCTTTATGAACAGTAAGAAGTCGGAAAGCTTCACAGATCTGAACAGTTCCAAAATCCACTCAGCATCCCATGATTCATTAGGAACTGACCTCTGGACCTGGTGATACAGGCTTAAAATGTCAGCTGAAACAGGAGCAGCCCGAAGCCTCCTGTCTTCAAAAACTGAATTAAAAAGAGAATTAGAGACCAACTTCCCAAATACATAGTAACTAATGTCTAATACGATGTTAATGATGATGGTTAATGTCTTCTACATTCCTACAGTGGGTTGTATACTTTTCAGAACACTTCACACAGTGATGTTCCTAACATCTTAACATCAGTCCTGTTAATAGGTTATGTTATTGCCCCTACTTTCAGATAGAATGACAGCTTAGCAGAGTTCAGTGTGTCTCAGTTCACACTATTAAGCTAGTAAATGGCTACACTATCCCTTTAAAAACCTGTTTCTCTTCCTAAACCCTAAGTGCTCTCTTTGGCCATCTCTCAAGTCATGGCCGACTACAAGTAAAGAAATACGGCTGTGCACCTCATCTCGAAGCTGCAAGCGGGCATGGCTTGTGGAACTGCGTACATGACTATGGAGAGCGGCCAAATAATATGAAAGAGATGTAATGTCTCCCCTTTCCTGTGATGTCTTACTAAAAACTCAGAAATGCTCTTCCTCGCTTGTAGTCAGTATGTTTTCACCCAGGAAACTGCAACTCTTCATTAGGAATTAATGTAGAGAAGCTGACCTACTGGACCTAGGCGCTCCTGCCATGCATTCCGAATTGCCAGAGAAGGAGTTAGCGGTGTCATGGCAGCGCCATTAGTCTCACTGTGCTCTGCTGTCTCATGGCTCAGTTGTCCATGAGTTTCTGGGAACTCTCTCAGGCATTGAAACTCAATTGCTGAACTAAGGTTTGGCATTCTTTAGAGTATATGAATACAGAAATCAAAGTTTTCATCCTTTTCCTCTCCCTCCAAACAGGACTCAGCTGGAGTTAGAACTGAAACAAGAAAAGGAGAGGAAGTCACAACACAGGGGCACCCCAGGGAAGGGGCCCAGAAGCCGGAGCCACGCATGGTAATGTGTGTTCTCTGCTAAGTTGCTTTACCCCACCTACACCTTATGAGCTATGACGGGTCAGCAGGTCCTTCACGGCCCACGTGCTTAGCCGCTGTGGTCTACACTGTGCACACAGCACAGCAGGCTGCTTGGAGTAGAGGAGAACAAGATCCTGAGCTGTCCTCTAACACGATCTTGCTCAGTTTGGAAAAGTGACTCTTTTCCTTTGATGTTTAGTAAAACTATTCTGTTATCATAATAAACATGTATTTCTTGGAGTCCCAATACCTGTATAATATGGTATAACAATCCCTCCTAGGCCCAAGTCCTTTTAACAGGATCTCGTCGGGTCTGGACTTGGTTCTTGGGGACTTTCTATGTCATGTGGATTGCAGCATGAATTGAATATATGCAAGGAGGTCCTTTGAGAAAGAGAAGAAACCAGAATTACAGAAGGGACTGGCATGCAGGATGGTTAAAGACCAGAGTGGAACTTTATACACAGCGGTCCTCCAGGTCTCTAGCACCGCAGGGTGAGCAGCCACCCTTCTACAAGACCGTCTGTGGGACCAGCCTCTGGAAATGGTGCAGGGTAAAAAACATAGGACACTTGTAGTCAGAGGAGCAAGTGCCTTTGTGCGCATTAGACGTGGGGGATCTTTTGTAATTTCTAGAGAACAAGCTGGTCTCTTGCTGCAGTACAAAGGAGTGATGAACAGAAAGTAGTTACACGGTACACGTTACTGGTTGAAATGTGCAGACCCACCATGCTGCATGCTCGTCACTGCTTAGTTGAATGCATGGAAATGTGAAGGGCATAAGGAAGTCTGCCTGTCTGGCTTTACTTTCCCAAGCAGGCTGTAAGGTTCTCAGTCTTGATGATGCTCTGACTCTCTTCCCGATACCTGACTGCTCTAACTAAGAACTTGGTAGACTTTTGAAAGTAGGGAGTGGTAGTTCAGAGCAGGCAGTGGTACATATATCACAGAAGTTGACCTAAAACCTACCCAAGCTGCCTTACCACCCCCGGTCCATTGCTCTTCCACCAGGAAACTCACTTGAGTGCAGGCTGGAGACCTTGGCGGTGGGGCAGCTACCTGAGTGTTCTGAGGGTCATACAGCTAACTAGTTGGATAAGCTGTGCTGGGCTTGCAAAGCCAAGACAGAGATACTTCTCCAAACAGCCCACTGGCCTTGAGCCCACTAAAGAGGCCATTCCATTGGATTTTATTTGAATTTTGGAAAATAAAAACTGTTCAGGAAATATCTACTTCTAGACTGTATCAAAATGATTTAGTAACTACTTGGAGTAGAGCATAAGGAAACTGCTTTGAAAGTTAAGTCCTTCCTCTAAACCAGAGAGGGAGGAAGGGAGGGAGGGGGAAGCAAGAGGCAAGGAAAGCTCCTCTTTCTCCTCAAGCCAGAGACATGGAGGAAACTTGTGATGTCGTCACAGTTTAGAGTCCTGAATAATTAATGATTGGTCTCTTTTCTTTTGGCAGGATGGGAAGCACAGAATTCAAGAGGAATATGTTAAACTAAAGCAGCCGCTGGAGGAAGGCCACAGGTGTTTGGAATGCTGTCAAGCTATTCAGTCTTTTCAGAGTGGTGGGAAGGAAGCTCTGGATAGAAGGACGCTGAGTTGTGAAGTAGAAGGCAGTTAAAGGGAAACCACACACATAGCAGCTGGATCACGGGGGAGGGGACAGTCAGCCTGTCCTTGGGTTCTTCCATGTTAACCCCTTAAATGAGCACTTAAAGACATTACATCAGTTGACTGTAATACCTCACACCTATAGTCCCAGCAGGAGGAAATGGAAATGAATGCAACGCCAACATGGGCCATACTGATACCCTGCCAAATTACACACACGCACACGCACCCGCACGCACGCACGAAACACGCATAAATTTTTATTGAATTGGGATCTGAAGCTCTATAGTTCTTAAGTTGGTAAATGAACATTAGTGATTGTTTCCACTTACCTGCCAAGTTTGAGGTAAATACCCTCATTCCCTTAAGGGTCTCACTGTGGAAAGCATAGGCGCTGCATGAGGTGGCGCACACCTCTGATCACAGCACTTGGGAGGCAGAGGCAGATGGAGCTCTGGGAGCTTGAGACCAGCCTGGGCTATAGAGACTGTTCCAGAACAGCTAGGGCTACACAGAAAAACCCTGTCTTGAAGGTAGAAAAAAGAAAAAAGCATAGGTTTGTTGGGTGGTAGAGCCAGCCTGGTCTACAGAGGACAGCCAGGGATACATAAAGAAACCCTGTCTCAAGGAAAAAAAAGAAAAAAGAGAAAAGCATAGGCTCTGACTTTTTAACAGTAACTTTACCATGTTAGAGAAAAATGTTATATAATGCTACTACATAACAAACAGAGGAGGTCCAACTATATAGCATTCTAGTAAAATAAAACCAGGAAAATCACTGTTTGCCGGGAGTAGGCAGAGGGTGAGGAAGTGGATCATAGCGAGTTTCAGGGCAGTGACACCGCTCTGTGTGCTGCAGCACTGCTGGTACATGGAACTGGAGTAGACTTCTGGGGGCTTCGGTTGGGTTAGGATGGGTTGGGTTGGTTTTTTGAGACAGGGTTTCTCTATGTAACCATGGCTATCCTAGGGTTATACTGTGTAGACTAGGCTGGCCTCAAACTCAGATTTGTCTTCCTGGAATTAAGTCGTGTGCCGCTGCTGCTGCCACCTCCACCATTGCCCAGCTTGACTCTAACTTATTGACTGTGGGTGGTGGAGAGTCAGCAAGCATATCAGTATTACAGATACCACCGTGGAGTGTATGCGGACCGTGCAGCATGTGGGATACAAGAATGTATGGGAGTCTGGACTTTTCATCTGTTTTACTATGAATTTCAAATTGCCCTTAAAAAAATACCTAAGAGTACCATAAGATGGTTTGAGAGAACAGGCTGTCTACTTGGGGCATCTATCCTTCAGGGATCTTGTAGGTAGGTTGGTCTTTCCAGAGCAAAGCTGTTGGAAAAGTAAGCCACACAGCCCAGTGATGATTGTAAGTCAGACTGCACTTAGTCTTAAGTACCCCTTCCTTGCCTCCAAGGTCAGAATGATTCCCAAAACTCTTTAATTTTACTCCCAACGAACATGGCTTAATCTGGGACTAAATGCTAGTCCATCTAATATATAAATAGCCATGGCTGTTTGAGAACTCAGAATGCAGAATGAGGTGGGTTCAACCCACAGAGATCACCTGCTTCTGCCCCTTGTGTGCTGGAATTAAAGGTGTACACCACCACCACTACTAGCTCCTGCTTTCTATTTTTTTTAATTCCTTTATTTCTGTGACATTGTGGTAGCCTCTGGGACCTGTCTCAGCCAGAACTGTAAGCACAGAATACAGGAATGTTAATGAAATATTTAGGGCCTTGGTCACCTTAGTCTAGTCCTCTCAGCTGAAGATTACATGACCCATTGTAACTGGGCTGCATTTTTACTGAATAGGATTTGACTCTTTGCTACTCCTCTGAAGAAAGAGTTCAACCTGTTTGAAAAGGATTTTTATATATGTCTCATGACAATCTGATTCATTTATTTCCTGGAATAGTTTCCTAAAGCTTCCATTGTAAGAGTATTTGAGGAAAGAAGACAAATACATAGCATATGATAATGAATAGATTCCCATAATGTCAGAGATAATAAAGCTTTAAAAATATATGGTTAATGAGCCATCGATGTTTTACATGTTACAAGACAAATGGCATTTTCTGGGTTGTAAAAAGGAAAGATAAAATATAACTCCATATATATTTGTGAATCAGAACTTAATGTCTATCAAGGATCAGATAGAGTCTAGTAAAAGATTTAACTAAAATGTCTAGAATCTTGGAGGCCAATTAATACTTATGCTGTTCCCAGCAATATGCAAGGACAGAGGCATTGCTTGCTTAACTGTATCAAGGACATACAGTAATGTAATACATGCTACCCTTTTTATTTCTTCGTTCTAGGCTGCTAGCTCCCCCTGCAGAGGAACAGGTAAGAAAGACTCCTGTTTTAAAATGTCTTGTACCCAGTTACAAAGTTAGTGTGCCATGTCTAGCCAGTAAACAAGGTATCATGGGAGGAAGACAAAGGAACACAACACTCTGTGTAGCATCTTCTTAAGAATCTAACATACACCCTTGAGTGTTGGGAAACATTTGTTTGACATGTTGAAAAACAAAAATACTATTTTCTGGGTGGTAAAAATAAAAGAGAGAGATGCAAACTGTAACAGATTTATAAATGGACATCCTCACATGATTGGGGGCTCATGGTGGATTTCAGAGCACTAGGCTTAGGAAACTGACTAAGCCCACAATGAGTCTCATTTCCCACGAAAAGTCACCTCTGAGGAACTGGCACTAAAACTATTCACTGCCCCTCTCATTTTCCCTTAACTAAAACAGAGAGGAAAAGGTTTGTTTTTTTGTTTTGGGTTTTTTTTTGTTTGTTTGTTTGTTTGTTTTTGTCAATTTAAAAGGTTTTTGTTGTTGTTTTGTTTTGTTGCTTTATATGTATGGGTGTTCTGCATGTGTGTCTTCGTACCATATGCATGCTTGGTGCCCACAGAGACAAGAAGGTATCAGAATCCTTGGAACTGGAATTATGGACAGTTGTAAACTGCCATGTGGGTGCTGGGAATCAAACCTTGGTCAGTGGTCCTAACAGCTGAGCCTTCTCTCTAGCCCCTTTTGATTACTTTTGAACTTTTTAAAAACTTTTAACCTAGAGAAACAATTGTAAAACACCTTGAAAATACAGTATGGCAACCCCATGAGAAAGACATGTCTGGCTTACCTCTTCACCTTGTAAGCTTTAAAAGGAAGCCAGTGTTTTCATGCTCACTGAGGTCATGGAGGAGGCCAGGAATGCTTGCGTTTTCTTGTTATAAAGTTCAGAGTTAAGGTAACACAATAGGTCATTGCTTCTTCCCAGTCAGTGTGTAGTCTGATTTTAGAAGCTAGACATGTTACGAAGTGTTTCTGTTCCATGGGCTCGGAGGTAACTGGCTTACTGTGTCTTAGGGTCAGCCTTCGCACTCTGAAAAGCCACAGGTGTGTCAGCTGTGCCAGGAAGATGACAATCTTACAGAGGTGAGTGGTCCCTTCACAGAGATGGCCTGCATCTCCAGCTCCATGTTAAGAGTAAACAGGACTGAGCTGTTTATTGTGGTGCCAGGAAGGGGCTAGGAAACCAAGGGGTGAGCATTTGTCAGACACTTATTCTTTAAAAGAAATGCAAATAAGTTTTTGAAACAAATAAGGAAATTTGAAACAAACAAGGAAATACTGATTTATAAAGTACAGTATTTGTTGAGCACATAATTTTGTCATTTTGTTTTTACTCTTTATTATAACTGTGTGAGAGTGGATGGTTCAGGAGGGAGGGATACCCACATGCCATGGTGGTCATTTGGAGGTCAAGAGACAACTATGAGAGTCTTCTCGCCAACCATGGGTTCCAGGCCCTCAGTTTTTCACATTGAGCACTTTTACCTGAAGAGCCATCTCAGTGGACCCTTATTTTGGTCTTGAGCCCTGGTCTTCTGTGTGGTCCAGATGGCCTGGGACTGGCTGTATAGCTCAGACCATTACCACACTTGTGCTCTTTCTGTCTATGCCTCAAGTATTGACACTGCACCGTGCACCACAGGCCTGGCCTAAGTCTTTGTTTTGTGTTGTGTTGATGGAATCCAGCCCCTGGCATATACTAGGCAAAGGCTTTACGCTGAGCCACATCCCAGCCCAATGCTCCATCCATGTGCTAAAGAGCGCTGACAAAGCAGTCAGGGCCACTTGGCACAAGCAGCCATTCCATACTTGACTATGCATCAAGCAGTTCCTTATTTGACCCTTTCTGTCCTTAGCGAGTTCTTGTGATCCTCTCCTAACTTTATCCTCTTGCAGCACACGTGTAAGAACTGCAGAGGAACCTTCTGTAATGCCTGCACAACAAATGAACTGCCTCTTCCTTCCAGCATCAAGCCTGAGCGAGTGTGTAATCCTTGTCACAAGCAGCTGATAAAGCAGTATTCCACCAGCCCATCCTAAGACGGGAGGCCAAGACCAGGCCAGAGTGTTTATGCTGGGCCTCGGCGCGTGTCAGACACAAGGCACCATGGAACCCAGTCCTTAGAGCCAATTGTAAAGCAGGTCGGTGTCCGCGGGGAAGGCAGAGCGTGGAGCTGCTCTGACCTTTGCTCGTCTTCTCCAATGAGTGTGTAAATAAACGTTGCTGAGCCTTTCCCTTTAACACCTACACAAGCCCATTTGGGAGAACTTAGAAGCGCATTTTGGGCACTTTCATTTTCATTAAGTGATAAAGCTGGGCTGTAGCTGAGTGGGGAAGCGCTCCTGAGCCAGCTGAGGCCCCTTCCTGTAGCAGCACCACTGCGGAGACAAAGCAGCATTACACAGGCATTCTGAGGGCAGCCTGAACGGAAAGGGAGATAAAGTAACAGGCGCTGCCCCAGTGCTGCTGACAGTGTCCTCTCAGCTCCCAGGACCTACCTCTTTACCAAACTGTGAACCCAATCTCAGGGAAAGGAATCAAGAGTAATATAAATTCTGAATGTATTGATAACAATATTGTAATGCATTGTAACTTCAGAACCAGATATTTTTGGTAGTACCTATAAGAGTTTTCTTTATGTGAACAAGAACATCGGTTGCTTCCCACCAAATGGCTCCAGAAGTAAGTATGTGCATTTCAGAATCCCTCCCAGAGTCATTTCAGAGACAGCGTTTGTCTTGCAAGCAGAAGATGGAAAGTAAAGCTAAGCCAACTCTGATTTGTTAATGGCTGAGGACAGTTGGCACAACACTCATTAAACTGATTATCTGATGACAGATCAGAAGCCACAGGGAGGCTTCTTAGAAAGGACAATATTCAAACATCTCTTTGTGACAAACCCTTGCAGAAAAGTGGGGGTACCTGAATAAAAGATGGAAAGAAATGGTTTAGTTACAATGATTATGTTGTATAGTTGTATATCTGGATTGTCTGATTCCAATTCAGACTTGGGAAAACATGATTCTATGCAGGTTTGGAATTCTGGGGTAAAAGTGACAACAAATCGTGTCTCCTGAAAAGGGTTAAAACCTGAGAAAGGTATTATTTCAGAAGTCTGACCTGCTGGGGAAGCTAACGTTTAAGGGTTAAGGTTAAGGGGAAATAAAATTAGTAATTCTAACGTGTTGTGTTGGTTGTCTTTTCTCTTTGAAAAAAATGTAAAATGTAAAACTGTTTTTACGTGAAGGAGTTCTGCCTCTGTGCGTTTGTGCACCATGTCCACACAGTGCCCATGCAGACCAGAGGAGGGCGTGAGCTGCCCTGGAACCAGAGTTAGAGACAGCTGGGAGCAGCCCCTGGATGCTGGGGACCAAACCCCAGTCCCCGCACAAGCAGCCAGTGCTCTGAACCTCTGAGCCTCCATCCTGGACTTTGTTTTAATCCTGTGTTCATACTGGTTTTGGTCACCTATAGGAGCTAGCAGTTTTAGGCACGATATATGAGGGGCAAAATTATCAAAAGTTTATTGAGTTTGAAGTTAGGTGGCTGCTGCACAGCAAAAGTAGGAGGAAGAGTAAATACTTAGTGTGGTCACTTTGTCTTTGTATGCAGCCCCAAAGGTTGTGGGTGTAATTTTATACCCCCACCCCAAAAGCAAATCCCTAACTATCCCTAGGGAATCTTCCTTATAAACTGCTTCCTAACATTTAACAACAGCATCAACCAAGTGAAAGTGAGATTAACTAGAGGCAAGAACTTTACACCCAGAGTACAATCAAAGCCATATGGTCATGCTAGAACACATCAGCACCAAAACACTGCAGGAGCCAGGGCCAGCATTTAAAGCCTAAGGCAGAGGAATCACAAATTCAGGGCCTGGCCTGCATAGAAAGAGCCTTTTAAAAAAAAAAGAATCCATCAAATCCAAATTTTCTGCAGAAATGGGGGAAAAAAACTTCACTAAAATTACTATTTCAAGGAACTCCCTAGTTGACTCAAAAAAGTATTAATTCAGAGGTCACCTAATTGATTTCAGTGCTTAGAACTACAGTAACCAAGTCAAAATGATGGTGCCGTAAAGCCCAGACAGCCTAGAAGTAAACTTTTAAATACAAGGCCACATATCTCTGAGAAGGGTGCCCAGGGCACTCGTATCACGGGGAATCGGCAGCCGACCAAAGCCTAAGTGGAAGATCTAAACTCCAGAGGAAGAGCTTCATGATGTTGGATTTAGTGAGGTTCTAGATATGACACAGATACACAGGCAACTGAAGAAAATAAAGCCACAGAAAGTAATCTGTATGCTTGGTTGAGCATGTGGTTGTATGCCTATAATCGCAATCACAAGCTTTTTGAAGTTTGCCTGAAGGTTTCAAATTACGATTGCTATCCCTATCTATTTGCCATATTAGAGATGACCTAATTAATCCTAGGCAGAATCTCTCTCTAGCAACAGTTGTAGGGCTCGCTTGGAGACCCTGACTCTAACCACACCCCAGAGTTTATGCTGCTCACACTTCAGGCCTCGCCACCAAGTGTCTTTAGAAAGATGCTCTGATGATGAGCTGAAGAGATGGCTCAGCAGTTAAGAGCACTGACTGCTCTTCCAGAGGTCCTGAGTTCAATTCCCAGCAACTA
The DNA here is from genome assembly GCA_021653895.1 of Mastomys natalensis. Classification (NCBI taxonomy): domain Eukaryota; kingdom Metazoa; phylum Chordata; class Mammalia; order Rodentia; family Muridae; genus Mastomys; species Mastomys natalensis. The sequence goes on along the minus strand of JAJTUV010000292.1, from coordinate 2,292,663 downwards.
CACGGTGCTCACAACCATCTGTAATGGGATCTGATGCCCTCTTCTGATGTGTCTGAAGACAGCAGCAGTGTACTCACATAAAATAAATTAATCATTTTTTTAAAAATGCCCTGAAGATGACACAAAATATAGAAACAAAAGAGGTCACTGTCCGTTGTAGTGATGGCACACACCTGAAATTCTAGCACTCAGAAGCTAAAGGCAGGATAACAAATCTGAAACCAGCTTAGTAAGCTCCTTCTCAACATTCACCTAAAGACGCATTCTGCTGACTATCACAGAACAGATAGAGCATAAGGTGTTATTAAAGACCAAACTCAGCTGGGCAGTAGTAGTGCACACCTTTAATCCCAGCCCTCGAGGCAGAAGCAGGTAGATTTGAGTTCACAGCTAGCCTGGTCAGCAAAAAGAAACCCTGTCTTAAAAAAACAAAAAACGGGGGAAAAAAAAGACCAAACTCCAATAAAGATAAAAAATAATTGGGTAACCAGAAAACTCAGGACAGTACACTGATATTAGACTTGTCTTCAAAGAAAAATCAGCAGATGGAAAAACCTATCAAGAAATATAGGTTGGTATGAACCCAGAGAGACCGTAGCAGCATGCATGTGGCCTGCACAAATCTAGGTCCTAATGTTCATAGAGGAAGTAGATATCCCTAACCCAGAAACTCTCCAACTGACAGCTACTTGAAAGACAAACATTAATATTCTCCAACAGTCTCACTCTGTTGCCACACTTAAGGGAGCCCCACCCATGCTCAGCAGTAGATGGCCAACACTAAACAAACTCAGTGGTGTTTTTGAAGTTTTGTTTTGGCTTTTTTGCTTGTTTGCTTTTTAATCTCACCTTTTCTCCCCTTACAGATCTTTTGCTTATAGTGTCCAATTTTGCTTTGATAGGTTTTCTATGTTTGTGAATGTGGGTCTCAGTGTCTGTATGTTTGTTGTGCATTTTCTTTAGATCTTTTGTGTTTTCTGTTCTGGTGGAGAAGTAGAGAGAACCTGAGAGTTGAGAGAGGGCAAATTGTAATCAGGATGTACTATATGAAAAACATTTTCAATAAACAAAGTAAGTAAACATGTTTGGGAAATGGCCAGTGAAGTGCATGCCCCCCCCCCAAAAAAAAAAAACCAAGGGGAACCCCAGCAGCCATTAAAAACTCTGGTTGGACTAAGTGTGCCAGTACACACCTCTAATTCTAGCACTAGGAAAACAGCTCCGAGCATCCCTGGGAGCTTGTCAGCCAATGGTAGCAGATGCCTTTCATCTCAGCTCTCAGCACTTAGCAGGCAGAGGAAACTGGATCTCAAGTCTGAGGCCAGCCTGGTCTACAGAGAGTCCCAGGACAGCCAGAGCTACACAGAGAAACCCTGTCTCAAAAAGCAAAAAAGTAAGGTTGGTATCGAAAAAGATCTTTGGCCTACGGGCTCTTGAACACACAAAAGACAAGAAAAATAGGATGACACTTTGGAAAAAGGTATGCCAGCATCTACTAAAATTCAAGATAACCAGTCTTACACCTGAGACAGTCTATCTAATCACAAAGGGAATTAAAGTGAAGGTGTACCAAGCGGCTTACTCAGTATATTTGTAGCAACTTTATCCCACCAACTGCCCACGTAACCAGCACGTCACACTGTGGAACTCTGCAGCAGGATCCACTGAGTGGGCTGCATTAAGTTCTAGAATAAGCACAAGCAATGTGAGCCAGGCGTCCAGCTGCACCTCAGTGCTTGACTGGCTTGGCTGGCACACACGTGTGACAGCTGACGAGGAAAAAGAATATGTGCAGCTCCTAACACTGACAGCACCATAACCAAGCCTCCAAAGGCATCACTAACATGCCCCACCCGCCTGAAAATTCTCCTTCAAGAGAAGTAGTTAACATGAATGCTGGGAAGATAAAGAATTGATTAGGTACATCGCACTTGGAGAAGGTCTGGAGGTTGGGCCAACATAATAGGATATAGCAAAGTGTTGCTTATAGCAGCCCGGTATGAGTACAGAGCATCCTGGCAGTTCAGATGCCAAAACTGCTTTAAATTTTCATTGGAAAAAAAAAAATATTTTGGGGCAAAGCAGACAAATGCCCACCATAGTGACGGACTGTTTAGTCATGGCTCAAAGCTTTAATTTTACATTTCAGATAACTGCATATTTGGAAGTAATCTTTTATGAATTATTAGGGGGACAAAATGGGGAAGAAAAAGAAAAAAAGATGCCAACAGGCGGTATAGACCTATAGTTCCAGTTCTAAAGGAGTCTGACACAGGAGAATCACTTTAGCTTGGGGATTTGGAGGCAGCCTGGGAAAGAGAGATTCTATTTCTTGTTTTGTTTGTACCAAGACAGGTCTCACTGTGTAGCTCAGGCCAGCCCTGAACTCATGATCCTGCCTCAACCTCCCGAGTACTGTGATTAGAGGCATATGCCACCAAGCCTGGCGAGACATTAGCTCTTAAATAAGAAAAAAATTAGTGGACGAGGCTGTATATGACAGTGTTGACCATAAACTGGTAACTTATGGCTACTGGAGTGATTTCCATAGTGAAGTTTATTTAAGAGAAAGAAAAATAGGGGAAAGCTACTAAGACACTTCACAGGAAAATTCAAGTTTCTAACTATGGAGGGGCACTGTAATGAAACAGGGCGTTTTCTGGACAGCAGGCTTGCAGAGACTGCAGCCTGTGGACAAGGCTGTGGGGAAAGCCTTGAGGTCCACTGTGGTCCATTGAGAACATTGAGATGTGCACTACAAGTGCATGTTACCTAGTCACTTAACCCCAGAGAAACTTAGGTCTATAAAAATGACACATTTGTGGAAGGTAATTCACTTGAGCAATTTAACAACAAAACACGAGAAGCAATTTAAACATGATCTCGTACAGGACACATTACACACATCTACATTATACAACTTGGAGAATATGAGATTTTCTTTTTAATACAGCTGGTAAGACGGCTCTGTAGCAGGATTTTAGCAGAACTGTTATATCTGAATTGGAGTGATGGCACCCAAGCTTTGAAGTAGCCCCGCTGTCGGTGATCATTAGCTGAGATTTTATGGGATTATTCTTTTGAAGGATTCTCAGAGCCTCAGGCCTCGCAAACCAAGTATTGTATGGTTAAGAATACTTAGGTAATGAGTCTTTCAAGACAACCCTAGAACAGCTAAGAAGTTTTGCTATCCTGGAAGACTCGCTAATGGTGTCTTTTATAACAATAAAGGAGCCTGAGGCTGGAGCTGGGAAGACACAGTGAGCACAGGTCAAGACTGGTATAGGGGACTCTTCGGGGGGAGTCTAGATGGCTCGCTGAGGAGTCTGCCCCCAGCAAAAAGGCTAACAGGTTTATACTATACAGATGTCTCCCTGTCTTCAATATTAAACCCCAAGCAGGATCTCCCCCCCCACACACACACAGAAGCTCCTGCAACAGGTAAGAGTGCTTGCTGCACAAAACTCACAACTGGAGTTCACTATCTGTGTCCCACCACAGGATGAGCCAACTTCTGACCTATACACACCATTGTACGTGGAGCACACATACCCACATTACACACATACATGCAAATAAAAAATTAGTCCTGCATAACTATAATTGATCATTTTAAATGAAATCATGTCTAGTATTTGCTCATAGATACCTTAAAAATCAGTTTGCCTAAGAAGCTGACGACGGGAAAGCCTGAGAACTAAGCAGCTAGTGTATTAGTGGGAAGTAGACTGATCAGTGCATACCTTTTACTGCTTTTCTAAAACAAAACAAGCAAATACCCTCCACTATTTTCATATTAAGACTTCAGATTGAAATCTTCCTATCACTGAAGCCCCAGTAAAAATCAATTTTGAACTTGGGCAAAAAACTAGGCAAACTTCCACCACGATGATATACAGAGGCAGTAAGTATATAGACATGTAATGCCATTACTGAACTAGAATTCAGACAAACACACTAAACATCCTATTAGGAGAGTTAAAATCTCGAGCAAATGCCAACTACCAAGAACACAGAGCAACCATTCATCCACCAAGCTGGGAACACAACAGTGCAGCCAGGTTTCTTTAAAAAGAACCCTACAGCTTTCCACCCAGCTAACATACCTCACAGCACTCACAACAAATTGAAAACAAGCCCACAGACCACAGTGTAGTTTATAGTCCCTTTATTCCCTACCTAGCTTATAAAAATACTTTCTCATCTAAAATCAGTATTTATACACAAGAGACGTCCTATTGCCAAAGCCTGTGGAACCTGAACTTCACACTACCGTCACTAAGATGAATTCTTTCCCATTCCCAGATATATCGTCTCACAAATTTAAATAGTGTATTAAATTATAGGATAGGATACCAAGTAGAATAAAAATCTGCAGATGAATCCTGCCGACAGCTGCTGAGGGTAGAGGATGCTAATAGGAACGAACGCCGTGCTGACCAGTAAGGAGGGTCATGGCTGTGTAACCCATGTGGTGGCTTACACTCCTTCCCCTCTCCCCACAGTGTAGCTGTCAGGACCATGTCGCTTTCTACATGGCAGAGGCTTCAGCATCTCCGCCACTGAGGGACAGGCACTGGGCTTCAGTCTCTTCCATCACTTGCTCCTCTGTCAGGCAGAGCACGAGACCACAGGCACCTGCCACACACCCGAATCCTGTTTCACGGTTTTTCTTTTTAAAGTTAGGAGTTTGGAGTACAAGGTTTCTATTACGTAGCACATGCTGAACTCTTAATTTGTGATCCTCCTGCCTCAGCTTTTTGAGTGCTACGATTATAAATGAACTTTTATTCAATTATGTGGTTCTTTTCCAGAAACTACACCTATCAGCAATCACTAACTCAGTGGCCTAAGTTATGAGAAATCCTGGAGAGAGAATGTCTGTTCATAATTTCCCAGTGTTACAACTTGCTTTGAACAGAGAACTCAGCCTCCAGATAGAGGCATTATACATCCCTTCAAGCTTACCCAAAGCAGAGCGCTTAATGCCGACACACTTACAGATCTTTCCGACAGCCAATAGAGACCAGCTGTGGAAGAGAGAGCTCACACCCTGATAGATCCATAACTCTAGACACCAACTCTCATGGTCTGTCAACTCCTTATGAAAACATCTCCGTCTAAGTGGTGTGTTGCTAAGGGACTTAAGCCACAGCTTGTTTTGTTTTTGAGATACTGTCTCACTACGTAGTCCTGGTTAGCCCAAAACTCAACTTGTAGATCATTCTGGCCTCAAACTTACAGAGATTTGCCCACCTCTGCCTCCGCTGTGTGGGGATTAAAAGCTGACATACTTCCACACCCAACCCTACGCCACTTTTTTACTCATTTTTTTTTTTTAAACACACCTGGAAACCATCTCTTCTCGTATTAATACATCAGGACTTGATAAACAAAAAATAAGTTGATGCCGGGCAGTGGTGGCGCACGCCTTTAATCCCAGCACTTGGGAGGCAGAGGCAGGCAGATTTCTGAGTTCCAGGCCAGCCTGGTCTACAGAGTGAATTCCAGGACAGCCAGGACTACACAGAGAAACCCTGTCTCGAAAAACCAAAAAAAAAAAAAAGTTGACTCGTACATTCTAGTAATAAACACTCTTAGGTAATCTCCAACTTGAAACAAATCTTCATTTATTGTCTACAGGACAGTTATTTTGCCCCTTAGCTGGTAATCACAGGTGGCTGTGTACTAAGCAACACATGTCTCTTCCAGGTTACCACCTCGGGAAGCTCAGAAAATTCAATCTGAAGAGTGAGATCTATTATCTCTTGGTGGCAGCTGTCACCCTGAGAATAGGAACAAGATAAAGAAAATATACAGGACTTGGATTCTTCTGCACAGGTATACATAAAGTTAAGTTTATTAATGACTATTTTTGAAGCCAGCCATTTTGTCCAATATTTAAATAACAAGCTATTTTGTATTAAAGCACAAGGTACTGCCACAATGTGACAGATACAGCTCTATCCATAGACCCTTCACACAACTATACATTAGATGCTAGTGTATGTAAGCAAGGCACCCCTACTTGTTCTAAAAGATGGGATGGTTACCCCACTGGAAAAGCAAATGAGGAGACTTAGATTGGGTTTTTCCCCTATCTAGAGCTGGTTCAATCCAAGTGAAGCTATTAATGTCCACACCAGTCTGGACTGCTTTGATATGTCACATAACGATTTCAAACCTAATAGCCGTAAGATTTATCCAAAAGAAAAAAAGAAAAGTGAAGGCCACAGACAGACATGCCCCAACGTCAAATGCCTTCAGGTCAAGGCTTAGGGAGGCAAAGTGTTTCTACAGACGTAACTGCCGAGTGATCACTTATTCTCACTAACCTGTGGTTTGCTAGCTTTTAAAACTTCTATACCTAAGTAATCAAATACAGATAAAATGAAAAACTATTTGACCAAATCAGACTGGCTTATTAAAGTTCTGAAACCTTCTGTTGCTTTGGTGAGTGGTGGGTAAAAATACACCATTAATTTATTCCATGAGTTTTATATCAGAGCTCTCAATCACAGGCAACAACAAGCGGGAGTAAGGATCTACGGAGCAGCACTGGATGGAAACATCATCGTACATCTGTAATATATCCTCTAGGACAGAAAACTAGATCACAGAGACCAGACTTTCTCAATCACACCCTGGACTGTTTAAACAGAGTTTTAAATTTGTAGCTTATCTCATAACCCCACACGGATTCTTTCTCGGTATAAACAAAGCACTAAGACACACAGATCCTTTCTCCAGCAGTTGCTGCCAATCAACTGGATCTTGTTATCCCACGTCTCAGAGAGATGTGCAAATGAGATGCTTCCTGCTTCATCCTGAAAATAAGAAACAAACGTGTTCCGTGTTCAGTCACAATGAAAGACATTTACATGTTTTCCCACATCACTTAAAATGAAAATTCAGCTTCTCCCAAATCAGCCACAAATCAATTAAATTAGTTAAAGAAAATTAGTTAGGCGTGTGTATGTACACATCCTGGAGTAAGTCCAGAAATGAGCACAAACATATATTTTGCAGAGAACTGAGCTAATATTACGTGTTTAACAGCTATAATGTATTGGAGCTTTAGGTCCAAAATTATATTATCTGTGTTTTCAAAACAGTTAAGTTCCTTCAAGAATCCATCAGTACTTTCAGAAAAATGACTGTGATACCAATATATTGAAATACAACATAAAAGAAAAAAGGCACTTTACATAAGTGAACAAATATCAAGAAATTTAGCAAATGTTTTGGGTAAGTGAGCCTAAATATCATACCATGTACTTAGGACGGAAGCTTATTTTACAGCCAGGTACAGTGGACATGCCTGTAACCCCTGCACTTAAGACATTGAGTTGAGAAGATTAAAAGTTCAAGGACAGCAGGCTATATAACAAACTCTTTTTCAAAAAGCCAAAACACACACACAAACACACACACACACACACACACACACACACACACACACAATTGGCCATGAGAAAATCAAACAGTGCCCAATTAACTCTGTCTCTGTGACAGCGCATGTTAGCATAATGTTCACCACTCACGAGACACTTCCTGCAGGAGATGAGCTATTACAACAACCACAATCTACAAGTGTGGGTGACCGGCCCAACTAACACAGGCACAGCACAACACAAGCCCCACCTCCAGCTTGGGGAGCATCTCTTAGGAGGTGAGAAAAAGACAAGAGCCGGAGGCTCAGCACCCTGCTCAAGTGTCTTCCAGACACGAGAGGGATGGCTGCCTTCTCCAGGTCTGCATAATGACAACAGTAGATGACATGTCAATACAGACGGGGAAATTTCACAAGGCTCCACCCTAGATCAAGAGCTACAGGCAATCACTCGCAGCTCAAAAGGAAAACCAGTTTTCTCTAGGGATGACCTCAGACAGGACATCCAATCCCAGAAGCTCAATGCTAACAAACACACAGGCAACACAAAAGGACTCAGGGTAGACAGAGGGGGTCGGGGGAGAGGGAGATAGAGACTCTGTGGTGTGTGTGTGTGTGTGTGTGTGTGTGTGTGTGTGTGCGCGCGCGCGCGCGTGCGCGCACGAGTGTGTAAAACAATTATCAATGACGTAGCCATTACTGTGAGAGGAAGGTGGGATATGGGAGGAATTGCAAGGGAAGGAAGGATAGAAAAGATGTAAATATATAGCACTCAAGTATGAAATTATTTTTAAAAAACTGAGGAAATGTAAAGTTTTAAAGGAATGAAAAGTTAATATAAAATACATTTTCTCTGATTACAGCTATTAAAAGTAAAAAGCTACTAAAGTATTCAATCAGTTTAGTCATATAGCATGATGTGAGGACGATGCTTAAAGCCACTACATAATCACATTTCTAAGAAGTATTTTATATTGATCTTTACTGAAAAGAGAATGTAGTGACAGATTTGGCATTTTGGTTTCTTTTAAAAAACACAGAAATATTGTAAGAACATGCTTTCATTTTACCCCAGGTGTGGGATATGAGGCAGCTTCAGACTGGCCACAGCAGCTGACTACGATCTGCCTCATGCTAGCAGGGGCGTGATTTTGCCAGAGGCAGATAGTTCCTGCAATTGTGTGACATTTGGAATTCTGGGAACTTTTCAGAGGTTGTATAAATGCTAGAGCCACACAGATGGGCTGTTGGTTGATTGTGGTTGGTCACTGGTTGTTTGGGAGAGTTGGTTGCTGTTTGATGTTAGTTGTGGTTGAAGAAGAAACAAAAAAGATTCAGGGTCTTTCTCTCCTACCTAGTGTTAGAGGGGTTGAAAGGGTGGAGAACAGTGCAAGAAAGAAGAACGCACAAAGTAGTCGAAAGTCCCGTTACACAGAATGGTTTCTACCGTATCATAACCAATCAGTGAGCTGATTATTAATTACTGCGGGTTTTCACAGATGTAGATAAATTACCTTATTTTCTGGGGTCTGCTGAAGTCTTATTTTCCTTTAGGACATGAATTTAGGAACAGCTCAATATACCTATGTTCTGAATATTTAAAAAAAAAAAGTTAGTTTTGCCAAGTCTGAAAACATAAAGCCCTTTTTAATCATACTTCAGACAGCAACACAGATCCTTTAACCTTTCTCTAACTAAAAAAAACAAAGCAAAGTGTGGTGGCACACAGCTGTATCCCCAGCTAGCTGGCGCTGAAGTGGAGGATCACTTGTGCTCCTTCAGTTTGAGCTCAGCCCGCACAACAGTATCTGTCTCAAAATGCTAGCAATACCTAGATGTGCTGGCCTAACCTATAATCCTGGTGCACAGGAGTCTGAGGAAAGAGATTTAACACAGGTCTAGGCTACAGAGTAAGACAGCCTCAGGCTAACCAAATACATAAAATTAAAAAAACAAAAAACTAAACAGAAATATAAATATGCAAAATAATCAGAAGACAAATTTTGATCTTTTATCTCCAAGTTAATAGTACTAAAATGAATGCAATTTTTCCAAAGGGAAAAAAACTCTAGGCCAATTCCCACATGCATAAACAAAGCATCATGACAGGAAAACTGGCCAGACTTACGAACATGGGACCGGTCCTTGAGCATGGCTGCAACAGCGTCCTCGTGGGTATCAAAGTGCACGTCAGCTTCCCCGGTGGCCTTCCCACTGGAGCTGTATTCCATGGTGATCCTCACAGGCTTCAGTGGAGCAAAGAACTAAACGAGGACAAACAAACAACCCAATCATGAACTGTAGCTTTGTTCCTCTTTTCCCTGGCTCGTAATACGGTCTCCTGAGTCATGATGCTGGGAAATGAATGGCCTGTGAAGTGACTCAGCAAGTAAAGGCATATGCCCACCCCAACCCCGATACCTGGGTTTAATCCCTTAGGTGGCCTGATCTCCAGATACGTGCCATGTACACTCTCCTCTTCCTACCACCTCTCCCCCAAAATGCCACACAGTAGTTTTGAAAAGATGTTGCCAAGTGGCGGCATAACAAACTTCCCAGGCAACCTTGAGAACAAGTCTGTTGCTGAGCCAGGTTCGTCAGTTGTATGCAGTGCACTTTTGACTTGTGACAGGAGCATCAGGACACTGATGTCACGGAACATGCAATAGTTGCTCTGTACTGGCAGCCCAAGTCTCAGTGCCTGAACTGAAAGTAAATGTATCTCACTGCCTTGTCCTGATTATTACACTTCCACCTTACTATTAGCCTGATGGGTTTTTTTTTTTTTCTCTTTCAATTATAATAATACATAGGCACACTTTTTTGAAGTGAGTCGGTCTAACTACACTGCCCAAGCTGCCCTCAAACCCCTGGGCTCCCGCTCGGGTCCTGCGTAAATCATACACCAAAGCTACAGAGGATGGAGTGAGCTTCAGCAAGGAGGGAGATGCTGGCTAAAACAAGGACATTGCAGAAACAGTTTCCCAACATCCCTCAAATTATTCCACATCCCATTTTAGATTGCGCAAACCTATGGAAACGAAGCTTAGTGCCACACACATTTATAATGTCTTGGGCATTGGCTTGGAAAGGCAATCCTCTCATGTGGACAAAATGCAGGGAAGGCATAGTTCCAAAATCAACAGCCTCTGGAAGTTTTTCTGACATCTCCTTAGGCAATTCTGAGGAAGAACAGAAAACACTGTCAAGGACACAAAGCTTCCAGAGCTATTAGCAGATTATAATTAGACATGACCTTTAAGTCAAAGTCCTCAATTCATCTTGAACCAGAGGACATGGGCTTTAAAGGCCAAAAACTGAAATCTCTGCTACTTAACAGCTGTCACCTGAACAACCATTGAAAGCACTTAGGACCTCAAACCATTCCCAAATGAAGAAGTTATCTCATGTGACTAGACAATTAAATGGCCACTAATTAAATTGCAAAATAGGAGGAACTGTCTTGGTTGTAGGTTCTAAAAAGCAAACAAACAAAAAACTAGCAAATTGGGTGTCAGGAAAGCCCAGAGCACTGGGTTTGTAAGCATTTTCAAATTCCAAAGATCCCAAAGAAAGAGTTAAATCCAGAAGCAAACAAAGTTCCTTAGTTCATACACCTGCTCTCCATCTGAATCGGTTCCCACTTTATCGAAAGCATTGACATTTTACTTTGGTTTGTTACGTCTGTACTACCTAGCCTTTGAGACAGTCTACAAAATGACCACGACAAAGAGAAGCAAGGGGCGCCTGTCGGAGTGATTGCTCACGTAGGTGAGAGCTTCAGCAGTGGGCTGTTCCATTCCCACCTACACGGTGGCTTACACCCATCTGTAATTCCCTGTCTGATGACCTCTTCTGGCCTCTGAAGGTACCATGTGATACACAGATACAGTTACACACACACACACACACACACACACACACACCCCACAAATAACAGTAATAAAAACTAATAAAGAGAACTGGGGAGATGGCTTGGTGGTTAGCATGTACTATGTAGCTCAGCATGAGCTACTAGCTCTAGCATGCACTCTCAGAGGACCTGAATTCAGTTTCCAGCACCCCTTTCAGGCAGCTCACAGCTGCTTGTATCTCCAGCTCTAGGGAAGCCATTTGGCCTCCACAGAACTAGCACACTGTATAGACACACATAGATCAATTAAAAATTTAAACACAATAACTTCAGTCAAGATTGTTCAGTTAGTAAAGGCAGCCACTGTCAACACCGATGACCCCAGTTCTAGCCCTGGGTCAGCTGGTAGAGAACGGACTCTGCAAGTTGTCCTCTGACGCCCACACATGCAGACGGCCAAGGGGATTCATAGAGCTAATGCACACAAAACACATACAACTTTTGCATTTAGAAACATAATAATTAAACCTTTGTGTATAAAGTCCATTCTCCACTCATATTCAATATTTAACTCAATCTCCCTGTTCTGAACCTCACAATTTCATACAAGCTGGCCGTGAAGGTACAAGGCAATCCTCAGAAGAGACAAGACATTACCTATCTCTTTATCACTTTCAAAAGCTGTCACAGGCCGAGGACCCTCATTTACTTCATGTTCCTCGAACACCACGTCTGGCTCGGTTATGTATTTAGTAGTAGGAGACGACGACGACGACATTTTCTTCCCTTTGTGAGCTCCAACGTGTGTTCGAACTTCATTCCTTCTGCTTGGAAATATCTCTATGTACCTAAAACAGACAAAATGAAAAGGCAGAGACGATATAGAGCAACTTAAAGATGTGTACAGCAAACTTAAAATAATAATTAGGTCTGCGTGAGTAGAGAGATGGCTCAGCAGTTAAGAGCACCCACGGTTCAGTTCCCAGCACCCACCCGGGGCAGCTCACAACCACCTGCAGCTCCAGAACAAGGGGACCCAGCATCCTCTTCTGGAGTCGCGGGGCACCTGCACACATATATGCATTCATATGTGCACATACACACACGTGTGCACACTTGCTCCAGTTTTTTAAAATAATCAGGCATATTATATTTCCACAGCTTATAAAACATGGATATTCAAAGATGGGGCAAGAATGAAAAATCCATCTACATATTACTTTATGAGAACACTCTTTCAGCAGACTAGGTCAACATGCTTATTTTAGTTAAGACTTTTGCCCCCAAAATATCACTTATGTATGTCTTATATATATGGTATTTTTTATTTATGCAGCTTTTAAATGTGTTTTTTGGAAGAGCTTATTAAAGTTTAATCTTCATAGTACTTAGGTAACTGTAAACTCTGTTTCAAGGGAAAGACACCGTATCCCAGCTACTTACAAAAGGAAACGTGTGCGAACAAACATACATGTTCTGTAATAGTAGTCTTCTGCTTCATGAGAACAACTAAAGTTAATGTATACACATGTACACCTACACACACACACACACACACACACACACACAAGTAATCAGGCATGGCGGCACACACTATAACCCCAGCACTGGAAGGGTGCTCACTCAAAAGTTCAAGGCCAGAGTAGGCTGCACAGTGAGTTCTATGCCAGCTTGAGCTATGGTGAGAGCCTGTCTCAAAACAGAAATAAAGAAAATCTCCCAAGCTCTGTTTGCTATTTGTCCTAAGAAGGTTCTTGGTTGAGAAACTGATTCCCATGGTAAGAGTAACGGGAGACACTGTGGAGCCATGAACAGAAGAGGCCAGTGGGAGCTTTTGGTCATTTGGGGCCTTGAGCCCGGAAGGGAACACAGGGGTCTTCCAGAATCGGGACACCAGAAAGCTCTAAGTCTTAATCTTACTGGGTTCAGTGAGGCCATCTCGAATAAATAGGTGGAGAGAGACTGAGGAAGATACAGTGTTAACATCTGGCCTTCAGCCTCCACATATGCATACATGGGCGGACAAGCACACCTACAACATGCACACACATGAATACACCACACACAAACACACATAAAACAGAGAGGGACTTAAAATTAGTAAACAATCAAAAGTACTGTAGGAACTTCTTGGATTCTGGTTCACACAAGTCAATTATAAAGATACTTTTGTTACAAATGAAAAGATGTGATTATGGGCAGCTAACAGACAGAAAGATAGCGCTATTTTTGTTAGACGTGAAAATACTGTGGTTACGAAAGAAAGTTTCTTTAAAAAACATACTTAAAAAAACAAATACAGCGAGACTTGAATTTTACAGGACTACCTTTCACTTAGAACTCAACATATCAGAGCAATCGTTTTGAATGGTGAGCATTTAGTGGCTCACTGTGGTATCCCTGGTTTGACACGTTTGGATAACATGACAGCGATGGTACAGTGCATTCATCAAAATGACCTGGCACCTCTGCCAACAGCCGCTTCGCTCACCGGTTACCGATTTCTTCCCTGTGCTTGAGAAGCGCTTGGTTGGCCATTTCTGGTTCTTCAAACTGTACATAGGCTTCCCCTGTTTTTCTTCTCCCTCTATAGTCCATCACAAAAGTAATGTCCACGATGTTCAGTCCTAGGATACAAGAAAATGGACACATTAGTGCTGCCAACAAGAGCTTTCTTCACTGGACTTAACAAGCTTACCAGGCACTGTAACGTTTAGATATTATTCACCAACTTCAAAGCTGTACACGCTCAAGGACAACAACCATTATGTAACCAAAACCTCGGTGCTTGTCAGGAGCCTGCAGAATGTTACAGATATATAGTTTGTCTCTCTCAAAGTATTCCTTAGTTTTTTGGCGGAGAGCAAAGGGATGACTGGTTATATTTTAGGAGACAGTTTTTAAACAAGCAAAGTTACTGACAGGCATATTTTTTAGCCAGAAGTTAGATAATGCTTCTTCTTCTAAGTTTGGGATCTCCAGTGTCCACATAAAAGCCTTATGTGGTGACAGATCTTTAACCTCATCTCCCCCTGGTGCTGAGATTACAGGTGTGTACGCCATGCACAGTTATGTGGTACTGAGATCCAACACAGGGCTCTGTGACTGCTAAACAAGCATTCCACTCCTGAGCTACAGACCCAGCCCAGATGGTGTGATGTCACATAAATGATTACTGTCTTGTAGAAATGTGACCACTATTTTAAGAAAACAGTTTCTTCATCGTTAAACAAATGTTATTTAACTATTCTGAAAGTTGACAATCCCAAAATCTGCCTGAAAGACCGAAACACTTCAAAGGTACAAAAGGAAGACTAATGACAGTAAGAAACTGTAAGTCCAAACACGACATCACTGCCACCCACCGGCAAAGAAGTCCACGATGTCCTTTTCATTGCAGCTGTAAGGAAGTCCTCTCAGGCGGACCACACCGTCACTGAGAGCAGGCGAAGGCTTGACCTGCAGGCTCTTCATTAAGGCATCCACATCTTCGTTGTTTATTTCATACACTACAAAGAAAAGTACACACACACACACACAAAGATAAATACACTGCTACTTGAATTCAACATTATAGTTTTAATCTTTGTGAATTTCTGTCAAGAATTTAACAAATGACACCCACTGAATATATACTATGCTCCAGGCATAAACTATTTAATCCTCAAAACTTTAAGATAGACTTAGGCAATACTTTTACTCTATAGACTTAAAAACTGAGATTGAGCCAGGGAGATGGTTCAGCGGTTCCAAATGTGATAGAACCCACGCCAGAAGGAAAGATTCAACACTCTAGAGTTGTCTTCTGGTATCCCCGTGTGGACCCTACCCCACATATCATCCGTAAATACATACACACACACTCGAAACCTATTTTTTAAAAAGAAACAGAGCAGAGCTGAAGAGGTGGCTTTTCCAGGAGGATCCAAGTTTGGTTTCCAGAAACCAGATCAGGTAGCTCACAACCTGCTAGCTCCAGCTGACACCTGTCACTGTCAGGGCCCCAGCACTCATATCCATATTACACACACACACATACACACACACAAACACCACTTTCACAAGGTGTAAAATAATACCTAAAATTTTGTTTGAAAAATGCTGTAATGAAACCTAATTCAACAGTAAGCTAAGATCTTTAAGATATGTAACATTTAACTACTGTACCACTGTTAAAGATTATACCACCACTGCCTTGAAAAGTTTAAAGTCTAAAGACCCCAAAGTCAGAGCTGAGGTCACCCACCTTCCACATAGCGCTGCCCCATGTACATCCGGTGCTTTTCTAAGGCCTTCTGCACATCCTGCTCCGACTCCATCTCAATTAAGGCATCGCCCCTCCGTTTCCCATCTCTATTTAGGAGGAAATGTATTCCATTCTCGCTGTTTCGGATTCTGCAGTCTAAAAATATATGATTAAAGTCATTAAACGCAGAAGTCAAAGTGTTGTCTCAATTTTACACATCATAACACCACAGGAACCAAAAATCGCTTACCGAATTCTTCAGTCTTCAAATATACTTTTATCATATTATTTCCCCTCCCGCAACTCCCAGATTCTGTATATAAACTCGGGCACTGAAACCATCCAAATGCTAATGAAGGTGGCAGTCTAAAAATGTTCCATGTAGAAAAGATAGGTGCCATACACCTTTAATCTCAGCACTCAGGAAGCAGAGGCAGGCAGACCTCTGAGTTTGAGGCCAGCCTGGTCTACAGAGTGAGCTTCAAGACACCCAGGACTACGCAAAGAGTGTCGGGGGGAGGGGCACATTAAAAAAAAGAAAAGCAAACCAAGCACAGAAGCTCATTATTTTCCAACGGCAACTGATACTTATTCTTAATTGTATTCCTTTAAAAATATATCCATAAAGTATTTCTGCAAAGTGATCATTACAAATAATCTAACTTTCCTCCCTTTCCTTAAACCAAAGACATCTTTAAACTGCCCATTTCTTATCAAACCCAACACATAATCAGTGAGCGGCTTATAGAATGTCTGATTCACATGACACTATCATGTTTACATTAGGTGATACATTCAGTTTTAAGAGGAAGACTTAAAATCATAGTCAGATAGAAGCAATAAAAACTGACCATATAGTGGGAAATCTCTCAAACATATTAAAGAGAACTCAGTTCAATGTATGAGTGTACAGCATGAATGGCTGGCTACTCTTCTACAAATTCCCGTGGACAGGTGTAGCATTTAGTTACGCACATAGTAAAACATGACTGTTAAGTGATGTCACACTCTGGAATTTCAGCATCATTTGTTATATTCAGTCTGAAATCTGTATGTACTACATATGGCACCCATATCAGCACAGGGTATGAAAAGGTCTCGGTTATATAAGGTTCCTCACCCTCAGAGCTGCCTCCAACAAAACTGCATATTCAAAACACGTGTTAAGATATACCTGAGAAAAAGTTAAGAACATCTTCCACAGTGCAGGACCAAGGCAGTCCCTGAGCGCGGATGAGATAAACATCATCCACCTCTTCTCCTAGCTTGGATGGGCTCAGTTCGTACTCAGGTAGTGGCGGGAGGTCTTCCAGGTAGGTAGTTTTGGACTCCTTTCAAGAAAAAAAAAAGAATTGTAAAGACATTTCTTAGACAACCTATTTAGAAAAAAAGCTTACCTCTACAAACAGATGCAGATGAGACTATTTCAGAGGTGAGAAGCACACTTCTCCACCCTCTGGTTTTGTTTCTTTAGAAGACTGTCTTTCCATGTGGCCCAGGCTACCCCAAACGCACCACCATCCTGCCATAGTCTCCCTAGTGCTGGCGACAGGCTAGCTATGCCAACATGGCTTTGGTTTACATTTATAGTTTAGATCCTAAGACAATATGCAAGTATATTCTGGTGACAGTACTCCCACTAAAGGCAGGACTGCCTTCCAAGCTCTGAGAGTAAGAATACTTTCATTAAAAGACATACAGTGTGCCGGGCGGTGGTGGCGCACACCTTTAATCCCAGCACTTGGGAGGCAGAGGCAGGCGGATTTCTGAGTTCGAGGTCGGCCTGGTCTACAGAGTGAGTTCCAGGACAGCCCGGGCTACACAGAGAAACCCTGTCTCGAAAAACAAAAAAATAAAAAATAAAAATAAAGCTTGTGTGTATCTGTCTGTCTGTGTGCATGAGAGAGTGGGGGGGGGGGGAAACATGGAAGTGGACACGTGACTGTTAATAAGAAAACATTGGGACATGGGTAAATGTCTTGAAAAGACTAAGGTAAGAGCAAGAGAATAAGGGAAAGAACAGAAAAGGCAACAGCAGAGAGACAAGTAGCAGGGGCCTCAGACACTGCTACTTTCTCTGTTTCCCCAGAATCCCATAAACATCATGACAGGCTTTTACCAAAAAAAAAAAAAAAAAAAGGGCAGCAAAAAGTATTGGGCCGGGATTCAAATCAATTAGCTCAGCTACTGGCAGACATCAGCCATGCAGATGAACCACCCAGATATCACTAATTCAAGCAGACGCAAAACTGAATTAAGATAAACATGGCCGGTGGCATTAGGGGGTTAGGTAGCTCAAAGCGGGCAGACACTTCCCGGATGCCACATAAGCCGCACGAGAAATGTTTCACATATACAGAAGACAAAATATTTTCAATATGAATTCTTATAATGTCTTTCTCGAAAGACGGGGAACGATAAAGAAAAAGATCCTGAAGTCACAACTGAGCCCCCCCCCCCAATCCTCACCCACAGAAGCCCCCCGCCCCACACGCGTTCTCTCCCACTTTCCCACGGTCTTCCCTACGGCTCTCCGCGTCCGCTGAGCGCCCGCTGCACCAAAGGTCCTTCTGTCAAGGCGAGTGGACTTGCAGAGGTGACCTTCAGTCAGGTGGATGCCCGCCTCTCCCCGCGGACGCGAGAGAGGGGCGCGCGGGGGCCGTCCCCAGGCTAACCCACGCTCCCGTGCGCGCGGGGCTGCGCGCCGGTGGCCGGTCGAGGAGGCCCGAGCCGCCCGGCCTAAGGCTCCCACCGCACGCACGGCCGGCCCCTGCCCTCCGCGGGCTCCTGCCTCTCAGCTTCACCTCCAGCGGGCATAAGGCTAGGGGGTAGGCGGGATGGGGGCGTCGGCTGCCCCCCAAAACCTACCAGGGGCCCGGCGGGAAACAAGGCCTCTACATTCACCCCAGCCACACTTACACTGCCCAACCGCCCAGACTCGGAGGGAACAAAACAAGAAGAGCCGGGGCCGGGAGAGCGTCCCTTGTTCCCGTGCCCAATAGGAGGACGGAGCGGGAGGGAGGCGGGGGTGCGGTGCGTGCCGCGGATCCCCGGGCGCGCACGCGAGGCGCTCGCCGACAGACGGACGCGGGCGCGCGGCCGCCGAGGGTCCCGCGCGCGCCGCCACGTACCTGGCAGTAACCCCGCGCGGGGCCCGCGGCGGCCGCCAGCGATCGCGGAAGCAGCGGGGCGCGCAGGGCCGAGTAGGACGCGGCGGCGGCCGCGGCGGCGGAGGGCCGAACAGGGACGGGACCCGCCAGTCTCCCGACGGCCGCAGGCCCGAGCTGCAGGCCCCGCGTCTGCGAAGCGGCGGCCGCGGCGGCCCCGAGGAGCAGCAGCAGACGGCGGCGGCCAGAGACGCCGGACGGGAAGGTGCCGGCGGCGGAGTAGAAGGGCAGGCAGGCGGCGCCCGTCCGCCGGCAGCTGCTGCAGTTGCAGCCGCAGCCCCGGAGCAACGCCCCTAGCACCCAGCGCGTCCCGGCCATCGGCTCCGGAGGCAGCGCGGGGCCTGGAGGTTGCCGCTGTGGCGCGAGCGGAAGGGAAGTGGGATCCAGGGCGGGGGAGGGGGCACCGGGCACATGCGCCGCGCGCACCCGGGGGTGAGCCGAGGCTCGGAGGCGGAGGAGAGCGAGTGGCTCCGCCCTTGGGGCGGGGCTTCCCAGCCCGGTAAGGGTGTGGACAGGTTGACCTGCGACCCTCCAAAGGGAACCTTCCCAGGTCTTCCTGCTCAGGTTAGAGCTGAGGTCTGCGGCAGGTGTTTCTGGAAGGAATGTTTGGGACGACGCAGAGGGGTCCTTGATACCCTCAACCTCGAAATACGTGCAGAAGGCCAACTTTGTCTTGAACGGAAGCACTGATTTTATATTCCATGTGTAATAATCATGTATAAAATAAAGCCTTCCTTAATGAGACAATATAGTCACCAGTGGAGGTGTAGGGATTTGCAAATAAACAAATGAGTGCTTGTGCAGTTTTCTCCTGTGCCCGGGACCCATCAAAGGCAAAAAAAAGATAAATACAAATGGGAGTTCTTAGAGTAAAAATATGAAGGAAAGGCTGATTGATTGTGGTGAGGGTGGGGTACGGAGGAATCTCTGTGACAGGAGTGTAGCTTGGTGGCAGGGTAATCACCTAGATCACCCCAACCTCGTGGGGGTGAGGAGATCAATAAAAGTTTCTCTATAATGGAAAATTTTAACATTTCAAAATTTTCGAAATTCAATTCTTGTTCAATTTCCAGCAGTAAAGAAACTGCCTGCGTTGTCCAGTGTTTCACCTTTGCCCCAGTGCCAGCTCTAAAACTGTTTTTTAAAGTTAACTATATAATGGCAGTCATCCTATGGAATTCGTCTTAAAACAGTAGGACTTTTTTTTTTTTTAATTATTTTTAATGTATTAATGTATGAGTGTAACCACGGAGACCTTACAAAGGCATTGAATCCCCTGGCACTGGAGTTAGAGACAGCTGTAAGCTATCATGTGGGTGCTGGGAATTGAACCTGGGTCCTCTGAAAGAAAAGACAGCGCTCTTGACCAGTAAGCCATGTCTCCATCCCCAGTACAGACTTTGTAATGGTAATGAATGATAAGTTACCTTTGAGATATTTAAGATTGTCATGCTTGAACTTTGGCTTGTTTATTCTGGACTACTTTTAGATTTAAGGAAACCAGGTACTTCACAGAAAAAAAACATGTTTCCGCCCGAGAAGGAAAGAACGGAAAACCTGATCGGTTTGTTCCCTTTATACCTGAAATGTGGAAGAGAAGAGGCTCTTCCTCCTTTGTTTCACCTGTGAGACAGAAATCCTAGATCCGTGGCTCTCAGCCTTCCTAATGCTGCAATCCTTTACGGCAGTTCCTCATGTTGTGGTGGCCCCCAACCATAAAATTATTTTCATTACTACTTCATAACTACAATTTTGCTACTGTTATGAACTGTAAATATCTGATTTTCCATGGTCTGAATTGACACCCGTGGAAGGGGTCTCAAGCCACAGGCTGAGAACCACTTCCCTAGAGGTTTTTTTGTTTTTCCATCATTTGTCAGGCTGGGGACCAGAGATGCCTCCCAAACCCTAGGTAAGAAGTCTTCCACTGAGCTATATATTCCCAGCCAGGTTCTATTAAATGTTTCTTTTTTGTATGACCTCTGTGTATTTTGTGTCAGGTAGACCCACAGGTGGCAAGTGCTCTGTGGTCAGAAGATAACAGAGGAGTTGGTTCCTTCCTTCCATGTGTGCCTCAGGTTGGGTCTCACAGTCAGGCTTAGCAGCAAGTGCTTTACCCACTCCGACATCTCGATAGACCCTATTATGTTTTTCTTTCAAGAGAGAAAACTGGTCATTCCTTGGTTGCAGATTATCATCCCAGAGCACACACCTGTAGAGTTACTGCAGGTTCTGCTTCTGTTATTTTTTTCTTTCCTGCATGTGTGTTTGCTTGTGGAGGCTAGAGGTCACCCCGTGTCTTCTTCTGTCACTCTCTACCTTATGTTTTGGACAGGGTCTCTCACTGAACCCAGAGCGCACCCTTCCCACAAACTCAGCTGCCACGCAACACTCCCCAGAGTCTCTCTACCCCCACAGCACTAGGGTTAGAGATGTAATACTGACGCACCTAGATTTTACACTGCTGCTAGAGATCCGAACCCAGGTTGTCATTTTTACATTGTACTTTTACCCACTGACCATCAATTCCTCAAAAAAAAAAAAAAGTTGCAGCAACCATTAAAAAATGTATAAATCAAAATATTAAAGCCCAAAATACATAAATAGCTTGTAGCTTTTTTTTTTTTTTTTTCTTAACCCCTGGCTGTTCTGGAACTAACTATGTAGACCAGGCTCGTATCCAACTCACAAGATATCTCCTGCCTCTGCCTCCTAATTGCTGGGACTACGGCAAGGACCACTGCACCCAGCCTACCTTTTAGTGTTTAATCAGAAATAAAGGCAAGGATCCAAATAGAAAACCTTCTTGCTTAGAGGAAGTTGGGAGGATTATAAAAGAGGCTGGAGAATTATTCCTTTGGCTAACAAACATCCAGGTACAGTGGCGTGTGTGCCTCGTCTATTCAAAGCTTTCACGGGTGAAATACCAGAGACGTGGGCTTATGAGTAGATTTACACAGAAAATAACAAGTTCTGTAAGTTGAAACTAACAGAGTTTCAGAACACCAGACTTTAAAATTTGATCGTAGCACATGCTTTTAATTCCAGCACTCAGGAAGCAGAAGCAGCAGATCTCAGTGAAGGCCAGCCTGGACTGCATAGCAAGTTGTTGACGGCCAACCAGGACTGAGCAATACTGTCTCAAAAAAAAAAAAGAAACAAACAAACAAAACGTATTTTCAAAACCTCCACTATAAACAGCCCTGGGGGCGGGGGGAGGTGCGGGGACGAGGTCCAGAGGACGCACTCCGTGCAAACACTCTTAATCCCTGGCACATCTCTCCAGTCTATGGACATCGTTTTCATAATTGTTTGTGGTATGATGTCAGAGATCAGAACAAAGCTGAGATGAAGAAATAGAAATGCAAGCCCCCCCCAATAGGTGAGGCAATCCAGGAAGTACAGGTCAAAAGTTGAGTTCTGATTGGATTAAATATGATACTGTTCGAGCGAAGGTGGGAGGGGCTTAGCTGAGGAGGACTGAGTAACCTGGAGCTGGCTTGGTGGACCTCGTCCCAAGCAAGATGAAGAGGCAAGCATCAAAGCTCAGGCACCGAGATAATCGTTAAACAGAGAGCACAGCCATCTTATCTATAAGATACTCATAAAACACTGTGTTCTGCTCTACGGTAGCAGTTTCTTAAGTGTAACACGGGCAGGTTGTCGCCCTACTTCCTTAACTGCTTCACAGGTAAAACCAGAATAAACTGATGGAAACGCTAGTTGGGGGAGAATAAGGAGAAAACAGTCAAGCCTCCCCAGCTCTGCCGAACATGTTATGGGGAGGGGGAGAGTAGAAGGGGATAATGGCTCTGGTTGCTGATAAACAAAGAGTTTGTTTTATTGTCTGTGCCCTTTCAAGCCAGAGATGGGAGCTTGCTTTTCCTCTGATGTGTAATGCAGCTGAGTTCATCTCAAAGGACCCCCTCATACACAACCCTGTTTGCATTTGAAAGAAACTAAAAGTCCGGAGCCACACAGGGCAAAGCCTGGGGTGGCAACAGGAAAAGGCTTGAAGTCAAGCGCTGTAAAGAAATGGTGCCCATCTGTGCAACCTTGGGTTGAGGTGCTAGCCAACGTCCAAGATTAAAGCAAGTTTATTACGTCGAATGGATGCAAAAGAGCCTTAAGAATTGAGGCTGCCAGTCATCTCCAGGACAAGACAAGGAAACGCTTTTGTCACCAACATCACCCTCTCTCCTTTTATCTGAGCGAAAACCTCCTCTCGAGCAGCATTTCTCGACCTGTGTGTCTTGACCCCTTTAGAGGTCAAACAACTCTTTCACAGAGGTGACTGAAGAGCACTGGAAAACACAGATAGTTACAATACAATTCCTAACAGTAGCCAAATTACAGTTATGAAGTAGCAAGGGAAATAATGTCATGGTTGGGGGTCACCACAATATGAGGAGCTGTATTAAAGGGTCGCAGCATTAAGAAGGTTGAGAACCGCTGCTCTAGAATGGCTTTTGGTTTTTTGGAGACAGGATTTCACTCTCGCCTACTTCAGCTTCCCCGGTGATGTCATTACCGACCTCTACCACCACTGTTAGCAGAATGATTGTTTATTTGTAATATCTCTAGGCAAAATCTGGAAATCTAGAGTTACAAACTCAGATCAATCTCTGTTGCTTGGTGTACGTCTTAACATCAGCTTTGTCAGTTTGCATGCATCCGCTATTAACATATGTGTGTGTGTGTGTGTGTGTGTACATATATATATACACATATATATAACATATATGCATATATCATAGAATAGTCTCTCACACAGATTCCTCCTGTGAAGGAATAAAATGTGAGCTTACATAATTGACATCCAATTAGTGCATCTCCAAATACTGCCACATCTCTGCTTGTTAAAATTGACCCAGGCCTCTGGGAGAAACAGCCGTTGAATATTTACTTGAATGAAAATGTTCTGACGAGACAGAATAATTTCAATAAAAAGTAAATGAATGTGTCATATCTATTGTTTCATTGTATCTTCTTTATTTTTGCAGGGTTGGGGGCAGCAGCCTGTGGAGGTCAGAGGACTACTTCCCAGAGTCAGTTCTCTTTCCCCACCATGTGGGTCTCAGGAATCAGGCTGTCCGACTTGGCAGCCGATACCTTTCCTACAGTGGCATGTCGCCTGCCCGGTGTTTTGTCTTCTTGAGACTAAGATTTACTGTGTTACAGTCACAAAAAATGGAGATGCCTGCAAATGCTGCTGAGTCAGCACTAATATGAGCTGTGCAGTCTGGGGATACCTGGAAAACAGAATGAGGGGCGGTGGCGTCTTCTAGCCAAGTTCATGAAGTCAAGATGGGAGAGCTGTCTGCTGTTCTGCATCTGAGTGGTTACATCTCCTGTTTCTCCTAGAATGGCTAGCAGTAGTTTATAACCATCTATCCCCAGGTACAAAAGGTAGAGGAACTATGAACTCCTGCTCAATGGACACCATTCTCAATAATCATCACTAATACATAGACGTAAAGACTCAGTAAAACTGCAAAGTCTATCTACATACATGCAAGTGTGCGCGCACACCACTGGCTTCTGCCCTCAGCTTCTCTAGTGTCAGCCAGCCATTCCCACTTTCTTGTGTTGTCAGGGGCAACCCTGCTTTCAGAATGGTCATGCAAGGTTTCTTCAGTGTAGATTTGGAGAGTCCTCCGTTCCTAGGATTCTGAGTAGTTTTGCACCCAACTATGAAAGGGCATACTGAAGCTCTTGTGCTCCTAAGCTGAGGAGGGAGTGAGGGAGAAAGAGAAGAGAGAGAGAGAGAGAGAGAGAGAGAGAGAGAGAGAGAGAGAGAGAGAGGGTTGTATTAGAAGGAACAGAGGACACTGAGGAAAAAATACAGATGAAATCCGTTGAAAAAAATTTAAAAAAAAGAAACCCTTAGTAAATCCATGAGGACATCTGAAAGAACATCCTCTTTGCAATACAGAGTAGAACTTAGCAACACTGCCTTAAGATTGGTGTTCTCTTTTTCTGTATAATTTCCTCCCAAGGAAACTTTCTTTTCCTTGGGGCAGAAGCTGCCATAAATCCTTTTATGCCGCCCTAAACTATAAACGAATATTACAGCAGACCTAAAAATAAAGAACAAGGGTCTAAATCAGATATTTGCATACAGCTGTATCACATCTAACTTTGTGGCTCTGATGAAGTCATTTCTCTCTCTCTCTCTCTCTCTCTCTCTCTCTCTCTCTCTCTCTCTCTCTCTGTCTCTCTCTCTCTCAACATTGTCTTCCTAAGTTCTAAACGCCAAGTGTAGTGTCGAGGCACCTTACCTGCTAACCGGCGGTAATTACCTTCTTAGTGCTGTCAAATGGTAATGGTCATAATGTTTCTTCCTTCCAATTCCATCTCAATATTTACTTGTTGATAATCTATCTTGACTCCAAAAGGGCATAAGGCAGCTGCTATCAAAGGAAAACAAACTTTCTTTAAAACAAATTCTGCAGAAAAGGAACAATCAAGCCTAAGTTACACTTCAAGAGGCCTGTTTGGCAAATCCAGCACATGGGCCAGGAATGGGTGGTACGACATAGGGGGATTCAGGTTTTTGGGTTGAATTGGTTTGGTTTTGGTTTTTTGAGACAGATTTCACTCTTGCTCAACCACTTCAGCGTTCTGAGTGCTGTCATTACAGATTGGCACCGCCATAGTTAGCAGAATGATGGTTTATTTGTAATATCTCTAGTCAAAAAAAAAAAAAAATGCCAACAGCCAATAGTAAATTAGGTTCTGGGTAGGACATTTTTTCAACGGATATAGAAACATAATTATCCATTTTTAAATTTGCATGCATTCACATGGGTGTCTGTGTGAGCACACGCCAGTGTTCTCAGGGGTCAGAAGAAAGGATGGTGCCTCCTGAGGCTGCAGTTACAGTTAGTTTGAACTGTCTGACATGGGTGGTAGAAACTGAGCTTGGGTCCCCGTCAAGAGCAGCAAGCACGCTTAACCACTGGGCCATCTCTTCATCCCAAACACCTGTGTTTCAGAATAATCTCACAGTGTAGTTTTAACCCTGTTTATTTGTAGGTTCCTTTCATAACAAAACTAGAAGCAGGAGGAAGTGTGTGTTTACAGCAATCTATACCGTCGTATAAACAAAGGCCACACTTTTACTTAGTAGGATATTCTTCGCAATGATTCAGCTAGTGTATGACTCCACTATGTTTCCTTGTAGTCAGCCTCACAAGGTCGGCTCATTATTCCACCTGCCTTATGAGAGAGAGGGGGGCTGCTGCCACTAGTGCTTCTGTGGAGACTCAAGGCAGGACAGCCCCTCTACCTACTTCAGTAACTGCAATTGAATCTCAACTGCAATTGAATCTTGATTTAAGCATGGGATCCACTGGAATCCACAGGCCTAACTTCTAGGTATTGTTTCTTTGTTTTTATGGGGGTTTAGTGGATTAGTATGAGACAGAGTCTAACTATATAACCCTGGCTAGCCTGAAAGTAAGTCTGTGCAGACAAGTCAGGTCTTGAAACTCTCTATGTAGATCAGGCTAGCCTTGATCTACACAGATCCACAGAGATCTACCCACCTCTGTCTTCTGAGTGCTGGGATTCAAGGTGTGCACCAGCATATCGGGCTAGGTTGGGTTTTGTTTGTTTTGTTCTTGTGAACATAGATAGTTGAGCACCTCAGTCATCATAAGGACCATTCCCAGAAATTTTCGAGACCTTAACTGTATTCCACACTGCTGTCACCATCCGTGACACTCCTTAGACTCCGTGAACTTCGACTGGTATTGTCAGTCTCTCTGCATTAAATGTGTATGCTGGGTGTGTTGCAGTAGTCCCTCCTCCTCCGGTGTGACCAGGCCCTTTGCAGCAATCCCACATGGAGTTTGGTTGTTTTGTCCCTCACTGAAATTCAGTGAGGAATAATGGGGACTCTGACCTCGTCCTTTTAGTGACATGGAGTCAGGGGTTATCTCTTCTGAGGTAATTCCTTCCAGAAATGATAACGTGCACACAGCTTATGCTAGAGCATGTCTTCTCAACATGTCGGTCGTCCCTTTGGGAGTCGAACAGCCATTTCACAGGGGTCCTGGAAGAGCATTGAAAACACAGACATTTACACTGCAGTTCATAACAGTAGCAAAATTACAGTTCTGAAGTAGCGGCAAAAGTAATTATGGTTGGGAGTCACACTAACAGTCACTATAACATGAGGAACTGTATTCAAGGGTTGCAGCATTAGGAAGGCTGAGAACCACTGTACTAGAGAAATCTGTAAATGAGAACAGTCTTACAGATAGGAAGTCAGCTGCAACAGAATGCAATTAGTGATTAGTTGCTGTAATAAAGTTTCCTTAGGACGCCATTGGACTTCAAAGAAAAGGGCATTTCACATGCTTATGAAATGGAAGATGACAAGAAGCTGACTTCAAAGTTGGATTGTAAAGAAATAAAGATTAACAAAATAAAGGAGAGACCTAGGCTATTCAAAGCCCAGGGAATTTTTTTTTTCCCTCTGAAAGAGAACCTGAAGAATTCAATGAATTTCAAATGCTTTATAGCAGGGATTTGGGACTGGTGAGTAGGTAAGGAAACTAAAGGGCCTCATGCATGGCTGTGTGTTTATTGTCTTTGTCTTGTTGGTCACACTGAGTAAGTGATCTGCCGGAGAAAGTCATCTCCAACCTCTAGGTTTAAAGCACTTGAACTTTATTTGGTCCTAGAAGATGGGCTGCCTATTGAAGTAGAAAGTGAACTATATAATAAATGTTTATATTTAGAAATGCAATAGATTTGAGGATAAAAGATAAGAGACCAGAGGTAGTTAGGGGGCTGAAGTAGTAACCCTCAGGGAGAAAGCAGATCCTAGAACAGAAGATCGATTTCAAAAGCAGTACGGGCTGTCAGAAAGTCAGCATCTTGAAAAGAGCTTTTCCTAAATGTTTGGGCATCCTGGGAGAAAGGCTTTGGGGTGGAGCCGCCAGCAGAGGCATTAGTGGGGCAAGCTCTAATCCTTCTTGTCACCAGCGGGAGAAATAACAAGGTTCTTTTGGCAACATCAGAAGGTAAGTAAATCTAGGGGAAGGAAAATGTATTAAAGATTATTGAAAGATTCTAATCCAGCTTAATTCCCTTCAGAGTTTCCCTGTGCAATGGTGACCCAGTCTATGTGGAACAAATCCAATAGGAGCAAACCTGTATTCCCTAAGAAAAACACTTGAGTTTTGGCCATAATGAAGGAGAGGGAGGGAGGGAGGAGGGAGGAGTTGGTTATTTAGTAACTTGCAAGTAAAGCTCCCGGGTGCTGTCTAAGATTTCCCCACTGATGTCATTTTTGGCCTCATTGTCAAATTCATCCCTGCATAGTGAGGTGTGATCGTGATCGTATGCAGGGCCAGTTTTATAACAGGTAAAAGGAAGCTATTCCCTAGGGCATTTGTGGGGGGAGCAACAAAAGCCTTTCTTCCTTCAGCCCCTCCCTACCCTACCCTATCATAGGGTTTCAAATCCACCATTTGCATTTCTGAAGAAATGGCACATGAAGTCACATGAAGGTGTTAATGGCCTATCAGATAGCCTTCATCCTGGTGTAAGGATGAAGGATGTAGGAAATACAGAGCACCAGCAAAGGCCCTGAGAGAAGAGAGCACCAGATTCCAGTGATTGGCACAGGGACGAGCACCCAGATTCCCAGTGATTGATTGGCACAGGGGACTTAGCTAAAAGCATTAGGACCCAGAGTTTGTTCAATATACTATTTCCAGGATTTCTTTCTGTATTATTTTGACTCAGTAAATCCAGAGTGGATTACAGGGAGATTTTTTTTTTTTTAACATGTAGCTAAATTTAGGAACTGTTAACTGTGATGCCTCGAAACAAACACCAAGACTCCCACTTCACACAAACACAGGAAGTCAGTGTCTTCAGGCTACCTACAGCTATCTTTGTTCATACCAAAGCAATTTCATGCTAAAATCTCTGAGGGATAGGTTATGTTTTGTTTTTTAAAAAAGAAAAGACATTAGGCGCCTGATGACATTCAAAGTTTCTGAGTATACTTCAGCGTGACTCTGGCGCGCGCATGCGCGAGTGTGTGCATGAGTGTGTGCGCGATGCAGCGTATGTACCTGTGGGTGTGTATATGCAGGTGTAGAGGTCAGCTGCAGCGGAGCTGACTTTTGTGAATATGCTTAAACAAGTCTGAGGATTAGGACCTGTTGCCTGATGGTATAATATTCAAAATACTCAAGGCGAATTTGAGAAATGAAAGAAAAAAATTTATTTTTTTTTATTTATTTAGTTTTTTTTTTATTTATTATTTTGAGACAGAGTTCCTCTGTGTAGCCTGGCGTCCTGGAACTCACTCTGTAGACCAGCTGGCCTCGAACTCAGAAATCTCCCTGCCTCTGCCTCCCAAGTGCTGGGATTAGAGGCGTGCGCCACCACCACCTGGCATGAAAGAAAAATTTAAGTGAATAAGATAAAAGACCTTTAGGGACTGGAGAGATGACTCGGTGGATATGAGCAATGGCTCCTCACACAACCACCTGAGTTAAATTCCCAGCACCCATACGACGGCTCACAACTGTCTATAACTCCAGTTCTAGCGGATGCTGTGTCCTTTCTGGCCTCCAAGGTCAACAGGCACACATGGCATAAAGGCATACATGCAAGCAAAACACACATTCATGTAAAAGTACGATATTTTTATTTATTTATTTATTTATTCAGCTGCCTTGCTTGGAGACAGGGTTTCCCTATGTCCCTTTTGCTGGTCTGGAGTTAACTAAACAGATTAAGCTGGTCCCAATTTAATTAGTCTCAATTAGAGGTATGCGCCACCACGTCCATCAAATTATTTTTTAGTTAAATACTAAATGCTTGTTAATAATTCGGCGGCAGTGGAAGCTGAAGAGATATCTCAGTGGTTACGAGCACTGACTGCTCTTCCAGAGGTCCTGAGTTCAATTCCTAGCAGCTACATTGGTGGTTCATAATCATCTGTAATGTGATCTGATGTCCTCTTCTGGTATGTCTGGAGACAGCAACAGTGTATTCTCATAAAATTAAAAACAAAACAAAACTTTAAATAAAGGATTTATAAATAATAATAATAATTCAGTGGCTGCAGAATACACTAATAGGATGCTTATATAAAATACTATTGCTAGGCGGTGGTGGTGCATGCCTCTAATCCCAGCACTTGGGAGGCAGAGGCAGGTGGATTTCTGAGTTCGAGGCCAGCCTGGTCTACAGAGTGAGTTCCAGGACAGCCAGGCTATACAGAGAAATCCTGTCTCAAAAAAACCAAATAAAATAAAATATTATCACCTTCTGTATATTGGTATTATACAATTTATAAAATGCTTCATGTAAGAGTTCAGATATGAATTCAAGAAAATGATCAAGTCATATTATTGTCATTTATCCCCAAGATCTCAACTAGACAGTGACTTGTGTCATGTAGTTTCTTCTGGTCACTGAGACTTAGGTCTTCAAAGTCAGCTATACAGCCTGTCAGCTGCTGCCTTTCCTACTATGTGAGTATTCTTTCTTTTATATACTTCATATTCAAGCATCCTGTATGAGTCAGGTGGTGGTGGCGGCACACACCTTTAATTCCAGCCCTCAGGAGACAGAGGCAGGTGGATCTTTGAGTTTGAGGCCAGCCTGGTCTACAGAGAGAGTTCCAGGATAGCAAGGGCTACACAGAGAAACCCTGTCTCAAAAACAAGAACAAAGCATGGCATAGATTTAGATGTTATGGTCAGGATTACAAAGTCCAGCCCCAATTTTGTCATCACTAATAGACCAAGATAATCTACTTCCTACTTTACACAAGATAATTTACAGTATCAGTAGTATTCTAGGCAGATTGTGTATCTTGAATCAGTGTAACCCTTTTAGTCTTCTTTCGATTTGTTTATTGTGTGTGTGACATTAAAAAAAAAAAAAACAATTTACAGGAGTAAATTGTTCCTTCTCTACTTCCTCGGAGATTGAACTCAGGTCGCCAAGCTTGGGTGCACGTGCCTTTGTCTGCAGAACCTTCTCACTGGCTCCCAGTTTATAATCCTTTATACTGAACTTCCGGTTTACAGGAACCACGTGGAGGCAGAAGAACAAGCTGACTGACTTAATGAAGACGCCACTGGACAAATTCTGAATCCGGACATCTTACAAGAATATTTGCTTTTAACAACTCCGTGTCAGGAAAGAATACTGGAAGTGGGCGGCAGGCAATCTAGGTTTAAAGAATGCCAAAATACCACGTCTTCACTGCTTCAGTGTGGTCTTTGGCTACTCGTTCTCACCCAGAACAGAACACGGGAAAGTCACAGAAAACTGCGCAGCCGGCAGCGCCTACATCAGCACAGTCACATGTGGGTCTCACCCTCTAGCGGTTCATCTTACGCATGCGCTTTGTGATGTGTCTAAAGTCCAGACCTTCCTGGGACAATGAGATGCTGGGGGTGGAAATACAGTATTGCTCATGGCAAATCTCGTTGGGCAATAGGAAATAACCAGCAGATAAATCCCTTCTTGTTCCATCATGGGTGTCCCTAAAACAAAACATGTTCACCTGACCTCCCAGAAAATGGCCCCAAAGGAACAAGCAATCTGTCTCCCTTGATAAAAGTCGGTTAAGGAGCTTTAACCTTAGCACAAATAGAAAGGGTAACCTGGCGGGTGAGACCCCATACACTGAAGGCTCTGAGCTGTAAAAAGATAAATTCGTTTGAAAAAACTTTCTTTAGACAAAAAGCCACAGGAATGATGTGCTTGCCAACTGAGAAAAAGGTTGTCATGGTTCAACTGTGTGAGCACTGGGAGGCTGCCGCGGAGCTACCAACTAAACCCCGGGCCTGCAGGAGACCTGGCATTATCCGCTTGGCGCTGCTTTTGAAAGAGACAGGATCACTGAAGCTTTCGATAAGATTTTAAGGTAAAAACGGAAAAAACCAGGCTGTCTGTATCAGGGTCAAAGATTCCCTTGAAGGAGCCCCTGAGCAGTCGCTGCCATTTGTAAAATTACAAAGCGAGGCCTAACTCCTAAAGGGGACCCTGGAGTGCTGATGAGAGCATGAGCCAAGAAACAGATTTCAAGTGAGAGGGCCTCTAAGTGGTACAGGTGGCAGAGCCACGGCAAGGGCAGTGCAAGTCCATTAAACACACACATGCACCTCTGCTGCAAGATACGGAATTTTGGAATTCAGCGTTTGCCCTGCTGGGTTAGGTCTCACTGTGGCCTAGTCTTCTACTGCTTAGTTTCTGTTCCTCCCTTTGAGAATGGGAATGTTTACCCTGTGTCATTGTGGACTGGGGGTATGTAGCTTGTTTCTTGTTATTACAGGGTATTGTAGTTAAGATTTTGCCTAGGGTTATAGAAGAGACTTTGAACTTGTGGATTTTGAAGTTTGGTTACAGCTAAGACTATGTCATCTCTCTCCTCTCTCTCTCTCTCTCTCTCTCCTCTCTCTCTCTCTCTCTCTCTCTCGTCCTCTCATACATACACAACAGACAAACACACACACAAGCTTTATTTTGTTTTAAATTATAGGTACATGTATGTGTCTGTGCACATTTGAGTGCAGGTTCCCAGAGAATCTAGAAGAGGGCATGAGATTCCCTGGACTCGAGTTGCAAAGTGGTTGTGAGCCACTTTAGGTGGGTGCTGGGAACTGAACTCAAGTACTGAGCAAGAGCAATAAATTCTCTTGACAACTGAGCCAGCTCTCCAGTCCATGGGTTTTGCTTACAAAAAAAAAAAAAAAAAAAAAAAAAAAAAAAAGATTGCCTAAGGACTGTCAAGTATAGTAACCTATTATGTACACAGTGTTTTGCTTGCATGTATGCCTACATACCAGAAGAGGGCACCAGATCTCCTTACAGCTGGTTATGAGCCACAATGTAGTTGCTTGTAATTGAACTCAGGCCCTCTGAAAGTGATCTTAACCTCTGAGCCATCTCTCTAGCCTCTGAAAATGTATGTTTAGCTTTCCAAGGCATCTTAGTAAGTCAACCCAAAGGTGACTAGAAAGTGAGATGTGAGCCAGCACCTGGTATGAAATACGAAACTAAATTTGTTTCTACTTAATTGCATGAAAGAAATAGCACTTTAACTTTTCTTCTTTTTAAATTTTTTTTCATTTTATATTTTATGTGGATTGGTGCTTTGCCTACATGTACGCCTGGGTGAGGATGTTGGATCCTGGAACTGCAATTACAGACAGATTTGAGTTGCCATCTGGGAGGTGGAATCAAACCAGGTCCTTTGGAAGAGCAATACCTAGTGCTCTTAACTACTGAGCCATCTCTCCAGCCCCTAAGTTTTCTCCTTAAGGGAATGGCATGATTGGAGAAGTTGAGAGAGCTTGCACAAAGCATCCACTGTCCTAGTGAAGCACACCAATGTTATTGCAACTTAGATGCCAGCTTTCATTCAAGTCTGGACAAAACTAAATCTGAAGTAGAAAACATAATCTTTCTAAAAGTAGCAGCTCACCAGCCACATGACAAAGGAGGGATGGGACCAGGCATTGGGGACACAGTGGCAGGTACTCAGTTCTCTGTTCTTTCTGTGACCAGATAGTGATTCTCGCTTTAATTTCCAGACACTGGCCTTTAAGAGGACAGTAAAGGAATGAGTAACAGAGCAGACATTTTTCTTGGGATGGTGCTCTCTGTTTTTGCCAGAGAATCTTTGGAAAACTGGAGTCTCCATCTCTGCCCCTCTGGGATGATGTATGCATGGAGTCAATCCAAGTTACAAAACCAATGGGATGTTTTGACACTTTTCAGAAATTAGGCTCCATGCTCTTTTGACCTGTGACTGTTTCTGTGATCCTCTCGATACGGAGATGATTAGGTATAAACTCTGACCTGGCAGATCTCAGACATCATAGATCTTCATATGTAAACAAGGACTCTTGGAAAAAGCAAACAAGGCAGAGAAATCACCCAGACATTCGGGTTTGTTTTAACATTTTGTGTGTATGTTAATTATTTTACAGTGTAAACATGTCATAACAAGATCTCTTTAAACATATAGTGATTTAACCAGGAGAGCTGTTTAATTGAATAGGCTAGAAACAGTTCTGGGCTGGTAAGAAAGTTTCACCATATTCAACAGACAGTTCTTGTCTCTGGGTCCAAGCTTTTGCATCCCAGCCTGGGTACAGGAAAGAACAAATCAATGGAGGATGTGATGATTTATATATGCTCGGCCCAGAGAGTGGTACTATTAGAGGGCATGGCCCCATCTGAGTAAGTGTGGCCTTTTTGGAGTAGGTGTGGCACTGTGGGTGAGGGATTTAAGAACCTCACCCTAGCTCCCTGGAAGCCATATTCTGCTAGCAGCCTTCAGATAAAGATGTAGAACTCTCAGCTCCTCGTGCACCATGCCTGCCTGGATACTGCCATGCTCCTGTCTTGATCATAATGGAGTGAACCTCTGAACCTGCAAGCCATCCCCAATTAAATGTTGTCCTTATAATACTTGCCTTGGTCACAGTGTCTGTTCACAGCAGTAAAACCCTAACTAAACAGAGGGTCTTATTTTAAGGGTCTTATTTTGGTTTGTTTGGGTTTTTTTGCTTTGTTTTCTTTGTTTGTTTGTTCGTTTGAGACAGAGTCTCATTATGAAGTTCATGATAAATAAATGCTAATTTCTTTAAGGAAAATATCGAATGGTGTCAGAAATCATTTCTGCTCGTATCCCCTTGGCCAGAATGTAAGACAAATGGCCCCAGATAGCTGCAATTGTCTGGTTAGGTAGCACAGCAAAGGTTCCAATGCTGTTATGAAAAGACTTAACTATCAATAGTCTGAGCCTGAGGAATTTAGATGTGCACAAAGAATCCATCGGAGCTGGGGATGGGGATAGAGAGTCCAGAGGTAGAGTATTTGACCAACATATATAAGGCCATGTTTGATCTCTATCACACACAAAAATAGTTCATTCAAGTTAATCTTGCATATTAATTACATTTACAGCCTACAGTTTCAACATCTTGATGACTCATCAAGGATGGAAGGATGGAAGGCACCGTGCCATTGGTGGTAATGAGAGAATGTGAGGGAGCTTCTTCACATGGCCATGGATCAGAAAGGATTAGAACCAGGGGGTGTAACATCCAAAAGCCCTCCCCTACTGCCCTACTTCCATCACTTAGACTCCACCCCCAAAAGGTCCCACAGCTTCCCTAAACAGTCCCCAGTTGAGGAAGATGTACATTTAAGGAATGTTCTAGATTCTAAGCATAACATTACACCCTCTTCCCTACAGACTCTTGGCAATCTCGTGATGCACAATACAATCAGCCCAATTTCAACAGTCTCCATAGCGCTGGAGACGGCCCAGGATGAGGAGCCTGTACTGCTCTTCCAGAGGGCCCAGGTTCCGTTCTGGCACCCACGTCAGGTGCTTATAATCACCTACAATTCCAGCTCCTGGGGATCGAATTTCCTCTTCTAGATTCTATAGACGATTGTGGACAAAACATGAGCAGACCCACACACATATATACGTATAACTTTAAAGTTTATTTTTCTAATATTAAAAAAAGCAAAACTGAGCCAGGCTCAGGGCCCATTCCTTAAAGGTGCTTGCAGCCAGCCAGCCAGCGGTGAGTCCCGTCTCTGCCGTGAGTTCGATCTCACAGCGGAGAGTGGGGGAGGGGAAGACACAAAACAAAACTTTGCCTGTCTTTTTTTTTTTTTTTTTTTTTTAGTTTTTCGAGACAGGGTTTCTGTGTATAGCCCTGGCTGTCCTGGAACTCACTCTGTAGACCAGGCTGGCCTCGAACTCAGAAATCCGCCTGCCTCTGCCTCCCAGTGCTAGGATTAAAGGCGTGCGCCACCACTGCCCGGCTTTTTTTTTTTTTTTTTAGAAACACTTTCTTAAAAAAAACAAAACAAAAAAAGGTGCTTGCAGACAAACCCAAGGACCTGAGTTCAATTCCCAGAAATCATATGGTATAAGGAGAGCACTGTCATCTGTAGTTCTGACCTTCACATTCTCACTGTGGTGTACACTCCCTAGAAAATAAACATAAAGAAGATTAAAAATAAAGCAAAACCGGCATACTTAGATTTGATGACAAAATATATTCTCCAGAAAGATAATAGACTTCTGTGCCCTTCCCCCAGCCTTGAGCAGGCCTGAAAGATCTTGTTTACCACAGTAGACCAAACAATAGGACCCAGGAAGTGTTACTCACCCCTGGCTACAATACATTCTGCTGCTGGAGCTGAGAAATAGACTGCCTGCTGAGCTTCCCTGAAGACACCTCAGGCTTTCGATTAAGGATGGATTCCCCTCACCCAGGCCGGGCTGAAGCAAGAAGGGGTTTGGTGGTGGTGGTGGGGGGCTTCCCCTTTAAATGAGAGCTGAACATTAAATTTTGAGCCTTGATCAGAATACCTTGTCTTGGCTTCATCTTTTCTCGCCCTCTGTCCCTTCTTTCATTCCCAGCCCCTCTTTCAGGTGAACCCAGTTGTTTCATGGCCGCATGGTTTACCTCCCAGGAGCCACAATCTAACTTTCCCTCCCCAAGAAGCTAGTTCAGTGGTCAATAGCGCCTAAGTTTGGGGGGGGGGGGTTGATCATGAGCTCCTCCCCCACAACCCTGGCTCCAGAGTATTCACTGGCTTGATCTTGGGCAGCAACTACAGTTGTTGTGAGTTCCTGAGTGCAGAGGTTCTCTTACGCCCACAAGACTCTTGTTTTCTAAATTCCTCCCTGCTCGCTGGCTGTTAGTTGCGCGCCGCGCGCGCATGCACATGCATGTGTGCTGATACGTAGGTCACATTTATGGCTGAGCACTCCACTAATACTCATTCCTTATACTTTGACTAGTTGTGACTTTTTGTATTAACCAGCATTCACTGCATGAGGAAACTTCTATCAGCCGACGCGGACGGTACAGAAATACAAATGTCACTGTGTTCACCTAGCCACAGAGTGGTAGTAACTTAACCCCTGAGAGCTGTAAGCTCCTCAACCATAGCTCTCCTTCTTCTTCTTTTAAAATGACCACTTCCTTCAATTCCTAGTATCTTTTCTTTTTCCTCTCCCCTTCTCCCTCTTGACCCCGCCCCCACTCGCTCTGGCCCCAAGATTTTTTTTATTTATTATATGTAAGTACACTGTAGCTGTCTTGAGACACCCATATGAGGGAATCAAATCTCATTGTGGATGGTTGTGAGCGCCACGATGTGGTCGCTGGATTTGAACTCAGAACCTCTGAAGAGCAGTCAGTGCTCTTAACCACTGAGCCATCTCACCAGCCCTCAACCATAGCTTCTTGGTCAGATATACAGTACCAGGTATGTGTCTCTTATGTTGTGGGCCATAAATCCAGTTAGGAAGTGGTGGATACCCCTGTAACATTATTGCTACTGTTGCATCCCTAGGCATATCTCAGAGAATATTTAGTTTTCTTTCTTTATATCCCCTTTCCCCAAGACAGGGTTTCTCACTATGCAGATCTGGCTGGGCTTGATATCAATATTCAAAACAGGCTGACCTCAAACTCAGAGCTATCTACCTGCCTCTAGTTCCTGAGTGCTGGGAAATATTTCTTAAAATATGATAGTTACTATTGATATTAAGACGCAGCTGCTTGGAAGGGAAGACGCCAGGCCAGAGGGTCCCACGAAGAGGAGTTTATTTAGGCGGAGGGAAGAGAGGAGAAGGAGAGCAGAGAGGTAGAGGAGTAGAGGCCAGCCATGACCATGTGGAGAGAAGGGGAAGGGAAGGGGAGACGGAACCTGCAGGTGCACAGGGTCAACGGCAAGAGAGAGAGGAGGGGCCAGACAGCCCTTTTATAATAGTGGGCAGGCTACCTGGTTGTTGCCAGGTAACTGTGGAGGTGGAGTTTAGACAGAATGCTAACAGTTACTTAGGTTATATGTGTGTTGTATAACATATAGTTATATATACATTACCATATGATAGTTAAATAGGTAATACACTGGGGATATAGAGTGTAAATAAAATGTCCCCAGTAAATTTATGTTCTACTAGGGAAATTTTTTATTTAAATAGTATGTAAACTCCTAAATGTCCTTGCATTTTAATTATCTTTAATTATGAAATTGAAATCTGAGTCTCAGCAGTTAGGAGCATTGGCGTCTCTTCCAGAGGACCTAGGTTCAATTCCCAGCATGTACATGACCACTTAGGTCATCTGTAACTCCTCAGAGGACTGATGTCTTCTGTGGGAACCAGGCATGCAATGCATGTGGTACACACACATACATACGTGCAAGCAAGCACTCACATACATAGAATAAAAATAAAACAATCCTTAGATGGTAACACAGAATCACGCACCCAAATCTCATAGGCGATACTGAGAGTGGTTGCAACATCAATGGTTGTATGCACAAATGGCTCACCTAATGGCAAAGGAACAATCTGTGTATAGACATTAAGATGGACCTACAGCTAGCTTTGTTTCTAAGAACATTGCCTCCCAGTATTCTCCTTATCTCCTTACTCTCTCAGACAATCATCGATCACAGTAACTATCACAGGCTTCTCTTGCTTATTATTTGCCTAAGTTTTCCCAGGATCATCTGCATCTCTCTTGAGGCCCAAGGCTGGCCCTCCTGGGGGACTGTGTGGTTACTCTGGACAGGACTGAAAGCAACCCTTTGTTCCCTGTGATATCCTAGGGTCAACTGTGGCTGTTTGGCCACAGCTTCTCAAAGAGACTTTACGTAACCATTGAAGCACATGAGAACATGGGCCAAGACTGGGAAGAGACCCCAGAGTCTTCAGGAAATGAAAGGAAATAATATCTTTTTGTGATCTGCATGTAATTTCTGCCACACTCTATATTCTCATTTAATTCCTACCACAACCCTGTAATGCAGATGATATTGTCTCGGTTTTAAGAAAAGAAAATCTAATCATATCCGATGTTTCACCTAGTAAGCAGCAGACCCAGACTTTGTGTCGAAGACTGTTTAGCTCACTTAGAATCCATCTCATTCAGGGTATCTATCTTAGTATTGAAGAATCTGGCTTTAAGTGGGGGAAAAAACAGCATCATATAACATTAAACCACAGAGCAAGAAAGTTCTTTTACATTTTACCTTATTGAACAGGACAGTGTTTATCAACCCTGTCCCTGAGACTCAGGGGCCATCATGGACCAGGAGTAGGAAGAAAGTCAGAGGCAATAGATAGGGGAGTTATCAGTTACTGTTCTGTTTCTGTGATAAAATACCATGACCAAGGCTGCTTACAGGAGAAAGGGTTTATTCAGCAGCATCTCTGTTCTCTAGTCAACTGGCACGTATGTCTCTTTCACCTCTCATCTCCGTTATAAAACAACAAAACTATTCCTAGACATTGTCAATGTCTCTAGGGTGGGGGATTGGTTATAATGCTTTGTCTTAGTTAGGCTCCCAAAAATCACACGGAAATCTGCATGTCCAGATGCTAGAGGGTCCCTGTCCCCAATTGGTTTTTGATTAATCAATAAAGAGCCAGATGGCCAATGGCTGGGCAAAATGAAAGAGGTGGGACTTTTAGGAGAATCACCCTGACCCGGAAGCAGAGAGATCAGATTTAAGAGCTGAGAGAGAAATCATCCAGCAGTGTAGATGTAGAGGGAAAGGGGCTCCATGGGAGGGCTGCCCAGAAGGCAACAGGGCAGCAAAGGTAAAACATGGATTTAGAAAGGATTAACTTAAGAATACTGGAGGAGAGTGTGTGCTAGCCGTGGGGCAGTCAGGAAGTGCCCAGTCGTTGAGCTAGTAAGGCATATTACAATAACACTGCATATGTATGTGTTCCGTTTGCAAACCCAGAGAGCTTTGGTGGGTGGCTAGACGCATGATCACTCAAAGCAGATTAACAATTCACCGCTACATCTAAGAGGCAGAAAATCTGACTCATTTGGAGAACTACTTATTTAAAGGAAGATTTTAGATGAAAGTCCTACTTTAAGAAGATAAAAACCTAACAGTATTATAGGAACACCTGAAGCTGGAAAATTTGTTCTAAGTAAATACTATTTGAAAAGTAACTCTAAAAATAAAAATTTACTATTTATAGATGGTTATTAATATACTCAAAGTTTCCTAGCAAAACTAAATGCATTCAAACTTTAAAAGTGCAGGGCAGATAAATACATGAAATTCATTTAAATTTTATTTCACCCTGTTTTCTTCTCTAATGATGTTTTAAGGGGAAAAAAAAAAAGGAGGGGTCTCAAGAGATGGAATAGCAGTTAAGAGCATTTACTGCAGTTCCAGAGGATCTAGGTTCAGTTGTCAGCACCCACACAGCAGCTCACAAGCATCTGTAACTTCAGTTCCAGATGAGTTGACACCCTCTTCAGGTCTGTTTGTGTTGTGGGAGATATTTAAAATGGTGGCACCCAAACTGGCTTGTAGTCATGGAGCCACCATGTTTCTGACTAGGCTAGGCCTGAGGTCACGAGCAGTGGCGTGTTCTTGCTGCTGCTACTGCGGCTCAGGCAGCCAGAGACAACAGCCCTGCCACCCACAAGACACTAGCGAGGGATATGGCTCTGCCAATCTTCCACGCTGTCTCCACAAGGTTGGGCTGAGGCCAGACCATCCCGCCATCCATGCGGGCCCAGTAGGAGTGAGACTCTAATGCTTAAAGATTAATCAAAGGCTTTATATATTTGGTAATGCTCAATTAATAAGATGCTCACATAGTTAGAGGTGTTAACCAATTAACTAACCTAGATATAAGTTGTTACCCAGGACTGCTCCCGGTACATGCATGGTTCTCCATCCTTTTCCATCTCTGCCCCCTAGCTCCTCCCGTCCTTTTCCTCTTCCTCTCCTTACTCCTCCCACCTTAGCTCCTCCCAACTTTCTCGGAAAATATGCTGCTACATGTTTGGTGTACTGCACACACATGGTGTACATACATGCATTCAAGCAAATACTCACATACATAAAATAGAAAGAAAATCTCCCAAATTTTTAAAGAAATAAAAAAATTTTAATTTATTATTTTTTGTTTATGTGTATCAATCATTTGTCTGCATGTGTGCCTGAAGTCATTCAAGGTCAACAGTAAATGCTCAGCCCCAGTTTACTCAGCTTTGTCTCTGAAGTTTATTGGCTACTGAAGATAGACTAAATGAGATAATAAGCTGGGAATCACCTTGGCAACCAATACATAGTTATAAAGTATCTTTCCTTGGAAGGCCCCTTCTCAAAGAGTAACAATTCTATTTAACTACATCATTCATAAGGGTTGTTGTATCAATCCTCATAGATCAATGAGAAGAAAAATGTCAAAGAAATGTTAAAAGTAATGCTTGAGGAGCCCCAAAATTGTCTCACAGAGCTGTGATGAATCATGTTAGCTAGACTCAAGGCTGCTTTGGAGAACTTAACCTCCGAGTTAAGAGTATAGCTGTGCTCTGCCCTCACCGGCCTTAGTTAGGTCAGGAGCTTTTAGTTTCTTCTATGCTGCTACCAACTGCGAGGTTATTTAGGCATTTGTCATTAAAACTGACAGGATGATAAAGATGAACGGCTTGATTGATAACTCATAATTTGAGGGGAGAGGAGCATCAGAGATAACTGACCAGCTGGCGGGAGAGACTGTTCTTGGTCTCGGTGACGAATGTTTTTCAAAATCAATGTGGATCATTTCATGTTTTAAAAAAAAAAAAAAAGCATTGATTTAAATAAATGAAAGCATTGTGTGAAAATATTAGTGCTCTGTAATAAGATATGGTACACATACCTGGGACCCCAGCGTCTGTGATGCTGAGGCTCAAGGACCCAGAGTATCATGTGCTTGTCTTCAAACAACAAAACAATGTCACAATTCAAATATAAATTGGCCCTGTGGACCTTCTCTCATGTAGCTGCTGTCAACCTCCTCAACAATTCCTTCCTAATCTGAACTGTCCACTCACTTGGAACTAAGTATCCCTGTTATTTTGCCAACAAAGCAAACGTAAAGTAATGTTAATCCTTTACCCAACAAAGATAGCATAGACTAGGATTGTTTTTTGGTTTTTTTTTGGGTTTTTGCTTTGTTTAAGAAAGAAAAAGAAAATGCTGGTAAGGATTTGTGAGAAAGGAACTCTTCTACACTGCTGGTGGCAAAGTAAACTGTCCCAGTCTCTGTGAGAATCGGTGTGAATGTTTATCAAAAAACTAAAGATAGAACTATTTGAAGACCCAACTATTTGAATATACTACTCCTGCATATACACACAGAGCCCAAGTCAACAGAGCACAAATTAAGTGCACCTGGGTGATTACTGCTGCCCGGATCACAGTAGCTGGGAAATGGAGGCAACCTTGATGCCCAGCAACGGATGAGTGGATGAAGAATAGGAGGGCCTAAGATACAATCGAATTATGGGGGGTGCAGGGGAGGGGCTGGGAGATAAAGAAAAATGAAATGTTGACATTTCCAAAAACGTGTATGAAACTGGAGATCATTATACCAAGCAAACTAAACCCACCTCGGGGCACCAAACACCAACTGTTTTCTCACATGTGGATCCTACGTTTTAATTTATATATGAGACAGATAATACATCTTTCTCTCTCTCTTTCTCTCTCTCTCTCTCTCTCTCTCTCTCTCTCTCTCTCTCTCTGTGTGTGTGTGTATGTGTGTGTGTGTGTGTGTGTGTGTGTGTGTGTGTAAAGTCGGAAGGGCCTGCAGGTGGTACTATAGTTATTGCACAACCCACTGCCCCTTGTTTCATATCCAATAAAACATATTTATTGAAGGAAGAGGAAGGAAGGGAGGAAGGAAGGAAGGG
Source organism: Mastomys natalensis (assembly GCA_021653895.1). Lineage (NCBI taxonomy): Eukaryota > Metazoa > Chordata > Mammalia > Rodentia > Muridae > Mastomys > Mastomys natalensis. The sequence continues at coordinate 2,250,245 of JAJTUV010000292.1, read as the reverse complement.
AGGAAGGAAGGAGAGAACGGGGACCATGAATGAGAAAAGATAAACAGTCCTAAAGGATGGAGAAGGGAGATAAAAAAGACATGTGACATGTGACATGAAAACAGAAGGGAAAGGGAGAGAGAAGGGACCAGCACAGAGGGGAAAGGGCAGGGTTGTGAGACAGCAGTGGGGGATGGGATGAATCAGACCTGTGTATGTGTGTGTGTGTGTGTGTGTGTGTGTGTGTCCCCACCCAATGTGAAGTTTAATTTAAAATAGTTTTAAAGATAGAATTATCAAGAAAGTTGAAATGTACAAACTCGGCTAGGAAAATTCTAGAAGTGAAGAACATGGGGAGAAAGGAGTCATATAAAGTTACAGTCTTCGAACACCTGAAAGAAAAGTAGGGCACTGGAGAGAATAGAAGGGGGAAAATAGCAGGTCCTGGCGAGTCACGTCTGTAATGTGAGCAGTTTCCAACCTGAGGTAAGAGGGTTGCCAGGAGTTCAAGGTCAGCCTGAGCATCTTAAGGAGTTACAATTCAGCCTGGGTTATAAAGGGAGACCCTGTCTTGAAGAAACAAAACAACAACAAAAGTAAAATTGAGTGTGTGTTTGTGTGTGTGTGTGTGTGTGTGTGTGTGTGTGTGTATTCTCTGGAGGTGAAAGCTAGGGCCTCATCCATGCCAAGTAAACAATTATTGAGTCACGTCGTCACTTTGAAGAGACTTATCAACAATCTTAATCTCATAAGGGAAAAAAGGTTTTTCATAATTTAACATAATCTAGAATCTATAAAGATATTCATACCACTTATCAATAAATTTGATGAACAGAATATTGTTAATAATGTGAGTGGGTCCCTGCAGATTGCATATAAGGTGATGTAATACAATTCCCGGTGCACACGGAGCTTAATTATATGGAAACTCAACCCAGGGCAGTGTCATTTCTTCCAAGAAGATGGGCTCTAGAGACAAGCTACCTGTACTAGCTTAAGGGCCTGAGGCTCTAGGTCATACTGATAGTGCAGAGATCAGTTGGCTATTAGCCACCTCTGGTCTTGGTTGTGGAAGCTTATGGGAGCCTCTGGGTATAAGGGTCCCTAAGAAATCTAGGTATCTTTGGTCTTAATCCTTGGAGCTTGCTATGGCCTGGCCCAACAGAGAACACATACAGATTACCAGGTTGTTCACCACTTCCAAATCTAAACTTTCTAGACGGAAGAACAGGACTTCCATCTATCCCATTGGAAAGACAATCCTGCATGCTTAACATTCCTGGTTTCTCTGGAAATCTGTGGGTGCAGGGACGTTCAGGCTGTGCTCCCAACAACAATGAAAAGTATTAATTATAGAATTTTGTGTGTATGCATAATTGTTCGGATGTGTATATGTAGGTGTGCGGTACCCATATGTGTGTGTTGCCATCTGTGTCTTCCTCAGTTACTGTCTGCCTTATTCTAGGAGACAGGCTGTCTCACTGAAACTGGAGCTCACTGCTTTATCCTGACAAAAGTGCCATCCCACCACCCACCTCCCCCAGAGATCCTGTGTCTCTGCCTCCTTAGAGCTGGGATGACAGGCATGCACTACCGCGCTCTGCTTTTTATGTAGGTGCCGGGGATCCAAGTTTATGTCTCTATGTGGTCAAGGCTAGCCTTGTGCTACTTAAGAAATTACAGGCCAGCCTGGGCTACAGAGTCCCCATGCTTGCCCTAGTTAAAGACCCCTCCAATTGTCTTCAGAGGTATGGTCACTTGTAAGTATCCTATGCACCAGTGGGTAGCTCTGTGCCCAGGCTCAGCAGTACTGTTGTGGTAAATAAAGTGGGTCACAAAATAAAATAAAAACCAAAACAAGAAGCATGAAAGTGAGAGGAGGGAGGGGTTATTGATGGGGAAGGGAGATAGGGTAAGAAAGTAAGTGCTCAGAATGCACAGATTAGCTAATTAGGCACTCTGTAGACTAGGCTGGTTTTGAACTCATGGAGATCTGCCTGCCTCTGAGAGACTCAATTAAATGTACCTGCCACCATGACCTGCCTCTTCATATTTTCTTAATTGCCTGTCTTTTCCATATCATCCTCAGTTCCTACCTGTGTCTATCCCAAGCCTGCTGATATGGTCTGGAAGTCCTCTCTAAATCTAATGTTATCATTTTGTTCCACTGTAACAATATTAAGAGGCGGGAACCTTTAAGCAGTGATTGGGTAAGGAGACTCTGCCCTTGTGCATGAAGTAAGGCCACTGGGGTAGGAGTGAGTTCCTGATAACAGGACGGGTCTAGCTGCATTCCTTTTCTGTCCTGACTGTCCTCACTTGCTCTTCTGCTACATTTTGACTTGAATTTCCCAGACTCCCATGATATAAGCTGAAAAAGCTTCTATGTTTATAAGTTACCCAGCCTGAAGCATTCTGTCAGAGCAGCAGAAAACAGACTCTCCATACCCATCCAGGACGCTATCTGACCCACAGGAAGCGGCAAACGCTTTCTGAATCTTATTTATGTATTGTTTGTATGTACACAGTGCATGTGCATGTGAGTGTCATGGCACACATGTAGAGTCAGTGGAAAGCTGTAGTAGTCTCTTCTCTCCTTCTGTGATGTGAACTGTGACGACTGAAGTCACTAGGCTTGATGACTCATCTCACTGGCCCATGGGAAAAAAGTTATTATTATTATTAGTGTGTGTGTATACTAGTATGTGGATGCATGTATATGTGCAAGCATGCATGTTCATGTGTGCATGTGTGTGCACATGTGCATTTGTGCATGTGTGGGGTTCTTATTCCTTGACAATCTCATGCATATATACAATGTATCTTGGCCAGATCTGCCTCCATTCTCCTTTCTGAACTTGGAGTGACCATAGAAGTCAACAATAATTCCTGCACATGGTCCGCTCACTCTACTCTCTTTCCTTCTCTAATAGATTATGATATTTATAGGGTTGTACTTAAAATATTTTATATAATGAGAAGTCCTTACAGGTATCAGGCCAGCAAGGCCTAGATTAGCAGAGAACACACTGAGGTTTCTTAGTAAATGTTTGTTTAGTAAAGAATAAGTTAAGCATGAAGTATGCTTTTAACAACTTAAGATCATTTCTTTCAGCTTTTTTCTATTTCATCTATGATATGTTCTTTTAAAAACACAATTACTTATTGAGGGGCCTGGAACTCAGTGTGGAAGAGCCACTGACTACTCTTCCAGGGAACCCAGGTTTGATTTGTGTTACCCACATGGTGCCTCGAAACCATCTGTAACTCTAGTTCCAGGGCATCTGACACTATGCACATAAAATAAGATAAAATAATATTTAAAAGTATTAATTTAAAAATTATTTAAAATATATTGGATATATAACAGCTACAAATGGTTTTTATATATTCTTACTGAGTTTTTCTGTCACAATCATGTGCTATAAATTAGAGTAATGGCTTCCAGAGGGATTAAGCAACTTTCCTAAGTTGACATAACTTGTATTAGTAACAATTAATAAAGGAAAACCAACCTGTATTAAACACTTCCTGGGTTTAAGCACTGTCTTGTTTTGTTTTTATTTGATTTACCACTATGTTAGGAAAGTCATTACTATCTCTATTTTGTAGTTAGAAAAACTAAGATCACCCCTTGCCTGGTCCTATTGGCTGGGGCAGACACCTAGCTGGTCTGCTCCCATGAAGACACCATATCCTGAGCCATCCAAGAGAAACCACTGCACTCACAGCAGTGGGTAAGAACCCTCTCCCACTACCCTTCACCCCAGAGCTACAACGGGGGCGCTAAGGACCCATCAGCCACCCAAACCCTGCCCCTCCAGAATACCACTACCCTTCTGACCCTGGCTTGTCCTTTTGACTGGGGCAGACACTTAGCTGGTCTACTCCTGTGAAGACACCATATCCTCAGCCATCCTAGAGGAACCACTGCACTCAGAGCAGAGAAGAAACCATTGCACTCAGAGCAGCAGGATTTCAGGATCCCAGAGGCAGCCTGAGTCCCAGCAGTTCTTCCACCCAGAAGCTCAGGATCACAGAGACATCTGGACTCTGAGGAGTTCTGACACAAGCAAGATAACTGGAAAGACAGGCTCCAGTTAGAGACAGTGAGTGCAGGTAGCATTAGAGTTAAGCTGATAGGAAAGGCAAGTGCAAGAACATAAACAAGAGAAACCAATGTTACCTGACATCATCAGATCCCAGTTCTCCCACTATAGTAAGTCCTAGACACCCCATCACAATGGAAAAGCAGGATTCAGATTTAAAATCACTTCTCATGATGATGACAGAGGACTTTAAAAGGACATAAACAACTCCCTTAAAGAAATACAGAAGAACACAGGCAAACAGGTAGAAGCCCTTAAAGAGGAAACACAAAAATTCCTTAAAGAATTGCAAGAAAACACAACCAAACAGGTGAAGGAATTAAACAAAACCATCCAGGATCTAAAAATGGAAGTAGAAACAATAAAGGAATCTCAAAGGGAGACAACCCTGGAGATAGAAAATCTAGGAAAGAGATCAGGAGTCACAGATGCAAGCATCACCAACAGAATACAAGAGATAGAAGAGAGAATCTCATGTGCAGAAGATACCATGGAAAACATTAAGACAACTGTCAAAGAAAATGCAAAATTCAAAAAGCTCCTAACCTAAAACATCCAGGAAATCCAGGACACAATGAGAAGACCAAGGAAAACCTAAGGATAATAGGTATAGAAGAGATTGAAGATTCCCAACTTAAAGGGCCAATAGATATCTTCAACAAAATCATAGAAAAAAACTTTCCTAACCTAAAGAAAGAGAGCTCCATGAACATACAAGAAGCCTACAGAATCCTAAATAAACTAGACCAGAAAAGAAATTCCTTCCGTCACATAATAATCAAAACATCAAATGCAGAAAACAAAGAAAAAATACTAAAAGCTGTAAGGTAAAAAGGTCAAGCAACATATAATGGCAAACCTATAAGAATTACACCAGACTTCTCACCAGAGACTATAAAAGCCAGAAGATCCTGGACAGATATCATACAGACTCTAAGACAACACAAATTCCAGCCCAGACTATACCCAGCAAAACTCTCAATCACTATAGATGGAGAAACCAAGATATTCCATGATAAAACCAAATTTTCACAATATCTTCCCACAAACCCAGCACTTCAAAGGATAATTGATGGAAAACTTCAACACAAGGAGAGAAACTACAACCTAGAAAAAGCAAGAAAGTAAATTTCCAACAACCCTAAAAGAAGATAGCTACACAAACATAATTTCACCTCTAATAACAAAAATAACAGGAAGCAACAATCATTTTTCCTTAATATCTCTTAGCATCAATTTACTCAACTCCAGTAAAAAGATGTAGGCTATTAGACTGGATAGATAAACAGGACCCAGATAAACAGGAAACGCACATTATGACAAAGACAGACACTACCTCAGAGTAAAAGGATGGAAAATAATTCTCCAAGCAAATGGTCCCAAGAAACAAGCTGGAGTAGCCATTCTAATATCAAATAAAATAGAGTTTCAACCAAAAGTAATCAAAAAAGATAAGGAAGGACATTTCATACTTATCAAAGGAAAAATCTACCAAGATGAACTCTCAATTCTGAACACCTATGCTCCAAATGCAAGAGCACCCACATGCATAAAAGAAACTTTACTAAAGCTCAAAGTACACATTGTACCTCACACAATAATAGTGGGGATTTCAACACCCCACTCTCTGCAATGGACAGATCATGGAAACAGAAACTAAACAGAGACACATTGAAATTAACAGAAGTTATGAACCAAATGAATTTAACAGATATCTATAGAATATTTCATCCTAAAACGAAAGAATATACCTTTTTCTCAGCACCTTATGGTACCTTCTCCCAAATAGACCACATAACTGGACACAAAACAGGCCTCAACAGATACAAAAATATTGAAATAATCCCTTGCATCCTATCAGATCACCATGGACTAAGGCTGGTCTTCAATAATGACAAAAACAATGGAAAAACCCACATACATGTGGAAACTGAACAATACTCTACTCAATGATGACTTGGTCAAGGAAGAAATAAAGAAAGAAATTAAAAGGCTTTTTAGAATTTAATGAAAATGAGGACACATCATACCAAAACTTCTGGGACTCCATAAAAGCAATGCTAAGAGGAAAACTCATAGCTCTAAGTGCCTACAAAAAGAAACTGGAGAGAAACTAGCAGCTTGACAGCACACCTGAAAGCTCTAGAACAAAAAGAGGCAAATACACCCAAGAGGAGTAGACAGCAGGAAATAATCAAACTTAGGGCTGAAATCAACCAAGTAGAAACAAAAAGAACTATACAAAATATCAACAAAATCGGGAGCTGGTTCTTTTAGAAAATCAACAAGATAGATAAACCGTGAGCCAAACTAACCAGAGGGCACAGAGACAGTATCCAAATTAAGAAAATTAGAACGGAAAAGGTAGACATAACAATAGAAAGTGAGGAAATTCAGAAAATCATCAAATCCTACTACAAAAGCTTATACTCAACAAAACTGGAAATCTGCATGAAATGGACAACTTTCTAGACAGATAGCAGGTACCAAGGTTAAATCAGGAGCAGATAAACCATCTAAACAGTCCCATAACCCCTAAAGAAATAGCAGCAGTCATTAAAAATCTCTCCACCAAAAAAAGCCCAGGACTAGATGGTTTTAGTGCAGAATTCTATCAGACCTTCAAGGACAACCTAATACCAATTCTCTTCAAACTATTCCACAAAATAGAAACAGAAGGAACACTACCAATTCATTCTATGAAGCCACAATCACACTCATACCTAAACTCACAAAGACCAACAAAGAAAGAGAACTTCAGACCAATCTCCCTTATGAATATGATGCAAAAATACTCAATAAAATCTGGCAAACTGAATCCAAGAACACATCAAAACAATCATCCATCATGATCAAGTAGGTTTATTCCAGGAATGCAGGATGTTTCAATATCTGGAAATCTATCAATATAATCCACTATATAAACAATCTCAAAGAAAAAAAACCTCATGATCATCTGATCATGATGCTGAGAAAATTTGGCAAAATTCAACATCCCTTCATGGTAAAAGTCTGGAAAGATCAGGAATTCAAGACCCATACCTAAACATAGTAAAAGCAATATACAGCAAACCAGTAGCCAACATCAAACTAAATGGAAGGAAACTTGAAGCAATCCCACTAAGATCAGGGACTAGACAAGGCTGTCCACTCTCTTCCTACCTATTCAATATAGTACTGGAAGTCCTAGCCAGAGCAGTTAGACAACAATAGGAAGTCAAAGGGATACAAATAGGAAAGGAAGAAGTCAAAATCTCACTTTTTGCAGATGATATGATAGTATACTTAAGTGACCCTCAAACTTCCACCAGAGAATTCCTAACCTGATAAACAACTTGAGCCAAGTGACTGGATAGTAAAATCAACTCAAACAAATTAGTAGCTTCCTCTACTTGAAGGATAAACAGGCTGAGAAAGACATTAGGGAAATGACACCCTTCACAATAGTTACAAATAATATAAAATACCTCAGTGTGAATCTAACCAAGCAAGTGAAAGATCTGTATGATAAGAACTTCAATGTTCTGAAAAAAGAAATCAAGAAGATCTCAGAAGATGGAAAGATCTCCCATGCTCATGGATTGGCAGGATTAATACAGTAAAAATGGCCATCTTGCCAAAAGCAATCTACAGATTCAAAGCAATCCCCATTAAAATCCCAACTCAATTCTTAACAGAGTTAGAAAGAGAAATTCTCAAATTCATTTGGAATAACAGAAAACCAGGATAGCGAAAACTATTCTCAACAATAAAAGAACTTCTGGAGGAATCACCATCCCTGACCTCAAGTTGTACTACAGAGCAATAGTGATAAAAACTGCATGGTATTATACAGAGGTGGATGCTCACAGCTAACCATTGAGCTGATCATGGGGTTCCCAATGAAGGAGTGAGAGAGAAGACTGAAGAGCTGAAAGGGTTTGCGGCTCCATGAGGAGTAGCAACAATACCAACCAACCAGAGCTCCAGGGTCTAAACCACCAGCCTGGGAGCACATAGGGAGGGGCCCATGGCTCCAGCTATATATGTAGGGGAGGATGACAGTGTCAGGCATAGGTGGGTAAAGAAGTCCTTAGTCCAGTGAGGCTGGACGCCCAGAGAGGGGGAAATCGTGGTGGGGAGGTAAGAGTGGGAGGGTGGGTGGGGCATATCCTCAAGAAGAGGAGGAGGGGGGATGAATAGGGGATTCCTGGGGGGGGGTGGAGGAAGGGGATACATCTGAAGTGTAATTAAAATACCATAAAAAGAAAAAAAAAAAAAAAAGAAAGAAAAACTAAGATTAGCTGTAGCTGCCAGAGGCCACAGACAAACTGTGTTCACCTGAAAGGAAGGGTGGAAATGAAAAAGATGGAGGGGTGAAAGAAACATGAAGCTAAGACATAGTTCTCTGATCAAGGCTCAAAGTTTAACATTCAGCACTTGTATATATAGGGAAAAGCCCAGGAAACCTGTCCTTAGTTTCACTGGATTAAGTTGCAAGGCAAGGTCAGTTCTAGGTTGAGGAACTAGCCATACAATAGATGCAAATAGTCAAGGAACAAGAAAGGCAATAAACAAAGTCCCAGATCTGTTCTAGGGCCTATCAGATAACCAATATATAAGGCAACTTACACCGATGTTCTTTAAAGTGTTATTCCATGGTTCCTAGTATACTGCACGACTTACTTCCCTTGTCTCTCCGTCAATCCTCCGAAGCCTCTGCTACCTCCCAATTCAAATTGCTGCCAGCAGCCCCAATGCTCTCCCGATGTCTGTACGGAAGTCAGCTTGATATGAGTAGCTCTGGGATGATGCTGTCTTCATACATTTGCTATGGCACCTCAGCCACTTTAATCACTGCTGTGACAAAAATACTTGAAGAAATGACTCATGGGAACAATGGTACATAGCGGCGAGTGTCAGAGTTTCAGTCTATCAGCGGGAAGGCACAGGAGTTCAAGGTAGCCGAAGAAGTACAGGACAAAAGCAGAGAGAACTAGCTCAGAACCAGAAACAAGCCTAAGCTCTGTTTCAGTGGCCATTTCCAGCAGCCAGCCCCATGTCATAAAGACTTCACAGCCTTCAAAACAGTGCCATAAGCGGGAATTTGAGTGCTCAAAACCGGAGCCTATGGGGCCATTCAGATTGCAATCAGAACCTCTTACTTTTTCTTGGTGTTTTGTTGTTAGGCTGTGAGAGGCAGTGGGGTACCCAGTTGAGTCTGCTTTGAACCCTGGTGACCCTAATGGGATGATAGGAGTTCGGCCCTGCGCCTGGGCCCAGGTTCCTTTCACTTATCCACAACCCCTCCCAAAGAAAGGTTTATGGCCTTCTGTCACATAGCACGTCACATAGCACGGGTAGAGGGCATGACTACAGGCTGCAGAGCCTCAAGAGATTCCATACTAATGAGATACCTAAAGACCAGAGGGCATAGCCAATTAAGCATTCCTTCCCAGACCCTCCTCCTTGCAAAAGATATTTAACCTCAGGCCCACCCTGCAGACACAGGGTACAGCTTCATCCACTTTCCACCATGACAATAAACCTTTTAAAACCATGGACTTCCTCATGTCTTTGGGGCCCACCGTGGAGAACCGTAGAGGGGGGCCTTCAACCGATGAGCTGCTGCATAATCTCCCTCTGGAGGACCTCTCTGCGATCCAGTCATGGAGCCCTGCCAATCCAAGCAAGCTAGACGAGCGGCCATGACTCAGCCAAGTGAGTCGCGACCAATAGTCTCATCCACCCCTCAGGGTGCCATGGAGCTTCTCTCCTAGTCCCCTCTGCTTCAGGCCAGTCCAGCATGTACACCCCCAGTCTCAACTCTTCTGCGGCTCCAGCGGTCCTGGGAACCCAGGTAGACCAGCCGACCCTGCTCGCCTTCTTGCCCGGGGTCCCCCACCCAAGATCTCATGCCCCTGTGCAGTTCTCAGAGGTTCTCAGGACTGTGATCACTCCCCATACCCAATGCCAGACGTTGCAACTTCCAGCAGCCAATGTCTCACCTGCACCTATGATGTGAGCTCTATTTTCTCTCGAGGTTCTCAAGCTGCTCAAGTTGTGTGGAACCACAACCTCGGGCCCAATAGCTGGAACTCCCAGCATGGTATACCCCACATGTACAGCTGCCATCAGCTCACCATGACTATGTAGCTTCAATTCATGTTCATTGTAGACAGTGCTCTCTTAGCTGTCAATTGTTTCGTGGCTATGCAACCTGGCCTCAGGTGTGCGCAGCCTGTAATCCAGGCATGTGAGCACAGAGGCGGATTTCAGTTCGAGGCAGCCTGTGCTTCTTCATATAGTTCTGCAGCAGCGGCCTACACGAGACTATGTTCTGCGTATGACTAAAAAAAAAAGAAAAACCAAATTAGTAAACTTGTTGGTATCATATCTAATGAGAGAAAACAAATTAGTATCTGTGGGCTCAGTAATAACTCCAATAGGGTTTTTACCCCCATTTACTTCTTCATTCTCTATCACATTCTGTTAAATACAGGTCCTTATGCCACTCAAATGTCTCCTCTTAGGTAATTCATCTGAGTCTGCGAGACTACCTGACAAATTTGACATAACAACCAAGGGAACAGAAAGGGCAATTAGCGACACAACCACCCGCTGGTCAGGCTGTTCCTGATAGCAGGGAGAAAGCTAAAAAAAATAATAATAAATAAATAAAAATAAAAAAAATTCAGAGAAAAACCGCACAATGTACTGATTAGTAACGGCTGTGTGCTTCACAGCCCTGGCTAAACATAGCCCACCAGAAATAACTGCCTGAGTCAGTGTGGCCAATAAGTTTAAAGGCTAAGCAAAGCGTCCAATTAGGTTTAAACAAATTTTGCTGTTGCTAAAGTCTGCCTATGCTAAGGTATAAAAGGTGTGTGCTTCAGAAATTCGGGGTGCTTCATCTGCGAGAGTGAATAAAGATTCCTCTTGCTGTGCACTGCTGCCCCGGGTTGAGACTCTCAGGTCCAACAAGGTCAACTTCAATCACCCCAAGCAGTGGACAGAAGACAAGACTATCTGAGTAATGAGAAAATATTGGAATCCCTGAGAAGTGGCAATCATTTATTGTCATGATCTTTTTAGCACTTGGTTTTATCCATCTGTGGCAAAAATACAGCAGCACTGGCAGCAGTGGTGTGAGCCTGGCCTGCCAGAAGGGTCCAAGGTCCAGCAGTGAATGCTTCAGGAGAGAGAATTCTTCCCAAGTGTTACATTCAATAAACAGCCACTCTCAGACAAGGTCAAGTCTCTAGTGGGATGTGGTGGTCACGTGTCCCAGAGAGGTATAGAAATGGAGAGCGAGTACTCTACTCTGCGATCTCAAGTCTCTGAAACTCAAGGTATGAGCATGCTCAACCTTACTAGTTCTTCTGTCTGGTGACACGTCACCACAGTAAGTAGCAGAGATCAATTGAGGCTACTTGAATCTGCCTGGACAAAAGCAGTACAATTTTATAGCTGAATAATGTCCAAGCTTGACCGACAGAACAGTGAAAGCCCCAGCTTTTCATTTGTCTTTTAAAAATGCTACAGTGTTGTAACACCAGCACTCGGGAGGCTGAAGCAGAGTGTGAGTTTGAGGCCAAACCTGGGCTACGTAGACAGGGAACTCAAACAACAACACAGAAACTGTAATGGTAAATTATATTAAAAAAGATACTTTAATTGTTTTTAAAAATAAATCTACGTGTTTGTTTCTTTTCTTGACTGAGGCACTATGCCTGTAGTTAGTCTAGGCTGGCCTGAAACTGGATAACCTTGAACTCCTGACCTTGGTGCTGCTCCAGCTCCTGAGTACTGGGGTGACAGGCATGTGTCACCATTCTATTTAATTCACCTTGTTACATTGTGATGATGAAATGTTTACTTTATATTCTCATGATTGTATGCCTGGGTTAGTTGTCCGTTTTTTTGCCCAGGATAGAAGCACAGATGACAAGGGATTTCTGGTTGATATTAAAACACTGCTCTGTCAAGTGCGCCAAATGCTCTCAATAGACTATTGAAGTGGGGTGGGAACATTCTAGCAACTCTCATTACTCATTATTCTGGATGCTCCACCACATGACACTTGAGTCTTCTTGAACTTCTGCCAGTGGGAAACAGCAGTGCTGACTTATTGGGTATAATTTGGATGTGGAGAACTGATTTTCAGACCTGGAATCCAAATTTGAGTAGAATTCCTTCTCTGTCCCTGTTACAAGGCACAAAGGCTGCTGACGGAATTCTGTATTTGTCTGCTTTACAATATTTATTAGACTTTATATGAAAAGGGAGACCAAAAGAGTCTTGGGATACACTATAGTAACTGTGCTGCATAGTTTTACATCAACTTGACACAAGGTAGTCATCTGAGAGGAGGGAACCTCAATTAAGAAAATGGCTCCATAAGAGCTGGGTATAAGGATGACTCCAGGACACTTTCTTAACACTATTGATTGATGGGGAAGGGCCCAGCTCATCGTGGGTGGGGCCATCCTGGGCTGGTGGTTCCACATAAGAAAGTAGGCTGAGCAAGCCAATAAGCAGCCCCATGGTCTCTGCATCAGCTCCTGCTTCCAGGCTCCAGACCTGATTGAGTTCTTCTCTTGACTTCCTTAGATGCTGAATTGTGATGTGGAAGTGTAAGCCAAATAAACCTTTTCCTCCCAGCTTGCTTTTGGTTATATAGCATTTCATCGGAGCAATAGGAACCCCAGCTAAGACAGTGACCTTGGTTTGAGAGGAGGGAGGGATTTGATTATGGGTGTTTCACTTAGCTTGTTATGCGATGATGACTACACTGCTTCTCTAGCTGAGAATAACAGTCACTCAGAAGGGAAGATTAGACTCTGTGCTAATTTTATGTGGTTTGCTGGGCAGACAAGAACTCAATATTAAAAGAGAAAAAAAAAATGGAGACATAGGTATAGGTGCAGAGAGGGCTAAAGCAGAGAAAGGGAGAAGAAGGATAGAAAGACCTGTGAAGAAGCTATCTGGAATCCTACTGTGTCATAAACCTCGTATGTTATTTTTCTTCCTTTTTTTCTTTTTGGAAATTCATTTTGGAAGGCAGCTAGCATTTCCCCCCTTTTCAAGATGACTATTATTGGAAGACTCTCCAGTCTAAGAGATGGAGATGATGGAGAGATGGCTAAGAACATCCAGCTCCTGGAAATTCCTCTAACCTCGGGCACTTGCATATATACAGACATATACACATGTATATGTAAGTAAATAATTGTAAAATTTTTATTATTTATTTATTTTGCCTGAACGTTTGTCTGAAACACCATGACCAGAAGCAACTTGGGGAAGAAAGGGTTTATTTGGCTTACGCTTCCACATCTTTGTTCATCACTGAAGGAAGTCAGGACAGGGACAGACAGGACAGGAACCTAGAGGCAGGAGCTGATGAATGGGGCTGCTTACTGGCTTGCTCTCCATGGCTTGCTCAACCTGCTTTCCTATAGAACCCAGGACCAACAGCCAGGGGTAGCTCTATCTATCCACTATGGGCTGGGCCTTTCTCCATCAATCACTAATTAAGACAATTCCCTACAGGCTTGCTTATAGTCAAATCTTATGGAGGCATTTTTCTCAGATGAAGCTCCCTCCTCTCAGATGACTGCAGCTTGTGTCAAACTGACACAAAACTAGCCAGCATAGATCCCCTGGAGCAGGAATTAGAGACTGCTCTAAGCTTCCGTGTAAGAGCTGAAGATTGATCTTGCACCCTCTGGAAGAGCAGTGAGTGCTCCTAAATGCTGAGCTGTATCTCCGGCCACTACATTTTCATAGAAAAGAGTCGTTGGAGTTACCCTGCCCACACGATCATCCTCCTCCCAGAAACCACAGATTGCCAACAGTTTAGTGCCAAGTGTGAGATACTTCTCCTTGAGTTGTTGGTTAAGGGTGATCCAAAGATATCCCCCAAAGCTATACAGGGTGTTGCCATTATTTAGTTGCCCATCAGAATTAGATGGTAAGACCCTGTTAAGACACTATCCACTTTGGTCCCAGGACGTGTAGAAATCAAACTGGTACTGACCAGAAAGTTTCCTCTCTGTTGGCTATCTTTTCCTTGATAGTACTGGAAAGTGCTCTGCATGTTACTTGGGGAAAAAGTCATCAACTGTCTTATCCAGCTGTGAACCATGTGGATGACAATAGTGACTGGTGTAGCCAGATGTGCTTTTGTGCAATAGTGGTATGAATGGTACTAGGGTAACCAACCACTTTCTGATTGGATTTTAAGGCTCCCTCAACACATGCCTGGTATTGTAAATCTGGCCAAGAATCCATGGTTGAGCCCTAAGGGTGAACTTTATACCGCTATTCTGCTAAATGGACACAGTATCAAACTGCCCTCTAAATTGGTAACCCCCTATCCATTAGCACAGCTCTCAGACTTCGTCAGAGAAGTTTCTTTTGTGCAGCAGGTAGTGGTTGATCCCACAACCAACCAAAGCAGTGAGAATAAGCCTCAATGTGCTCAGCCAAAAATGGGCCATCTATATCCCTGTTTGGTCCCATTTCTGCCCTGGTTTGGGCCTTGTAGACAAACCCGGGCCTGATTCGAGTCTCTGCGGCCTTGTGGGAGAGTCTAACCCTGGCTCGAGTTTTGAGACCTGTTTCAGTCACTTCCATACCGGGGTGACTCAGCAAGACCTATTTGGCCCTGCCTCTGCCTTGATGTTGCTAATGTAAAACTTTGCCATTGGCCCTGTCAGTCACTCCATACCCTCAGTCACCCTTCCCTGCCTCCTGTGTCATCTCACTCCACCAAAAATTCCCCTCCCTATGCTCTGAGTTTATATAAGTGAGAGGCTGATGCAATAAAGTTGAGTTCTTGCTTTGACAAGACTCTCAGCCCAGTGTTTCTTTTGGGCCAACACTCAACATTCTGCTCAGCTCCAGAGAGACCCGGTGGGACCAGGACAACTCTCCTCTCACCTGGACCTGCCAGCAATGAGCCAACATATCCCCACAATGCGTACAGCTCAGGAGCAGTGCAGAAGAAGGAGCGGAAAGAATGTAAGAACCAGACGTTGGAGAGGATGGAACAAATCCAGACATGACAGGACCACTGTGCAGATGCAAAGCAAGCGAGGCTGTGTGCACAAGGTCAAGCCAGACAACATTCCAGCACCGAGGAGGAATGATTTCATGATCACCCTGCCCCCCTACTGAGATATTATTGACAGTGATGGCTTCTGGGGGAGGCAGGTTAGTTTTCTTTAAGGGTGTGGCCCCTGATAAGTAAACCACCCTTCAGCAAATGATCAGAGTACCATGAGGAGGTTATAGCACAAACTGGATTTTTTTTTTTAAGATGGGGGCTGGAGAAATGATTCACTGGTTTAGGGCAATGGTTGCCTTTTCTGAGGACCTAGGTCTGACTCCCAGCAACCATGTGGTGGATCACAACTGTAACTGTAGTTCTGGCCTCCCAAGGTGCCAGCCATGTATTTGGTGCACAGACATATATCCAAGCAAAACACCCATACATATAAAATTAAACTGAATTAAAAAGGACACTACGTAGGTGTGAGGAGATAAGGGGTGAATCTGAGAGGAGTTAGGGGTAGGATATATATAATCACACATATATAACATGCAATATATAATAATATTGTATTATACACACACTACACACACATACACCCTCACCTGCTTTGAATCTATAAACACAGTATATATGCATATATCCTTTCTTTTTAAGACAGTTTCACACTATGTAGCCCTGGCTGGCCTGGAATTCAGTATGTAGACTAAGCTGGCCTTGAACTCACAGAGATCTACTAGTCTTATATCACAAGTGCTGGCATTAAAGGAATGCACCACCCATGCTTGGCTAAGAAATATTTTTTGAGGGCTGACGAGAGGCAAAAATGACGGTCTGGAGCTGAAGAAATGACTCAGTGGTTAGGGCTACCTGTTGCCTAGGTTTAGTTTCCAGCACCCATATCAGGCTGCTGAGAACTGTAACTCTGGCTCTAGGGGTTCCAACACCCTCTTCTGTCCTCCATGGGTACTTCACCTATGCATAAACACACACACACACACACTACTCAATTAAGAATAAAAATAAAGACCTGAGCTTAATAGGTAGAACCCACATCAAGAAATCAATTAAAAAAAAAAAAGAGGGAAGTGTAGTAGAAAATATTATTGAAACCCCAAATTTACCGCAGTAAATCTCCTACCTGAAGGAGACCAGTAAAGGAAGACACAACTCAATAATTATGGTATAAATAGCACGCCTAGATTGGGCAGGTTTACTGCTACACTACTCTAATCCCAGGCTATGAGATCACTTATAACTTGCGGATCATCCAGGCCGCGTCTTGTCCTCTGAGCTCTGGCTCCTCCATCGTCGGCTTCCTTCTATCTACGGCTTCCTTCTATCTACGGCTTCCTTCTGCCTGCTTCCTCCTGCTTCCTCCTGCTTCTCCTCTGCTTCTCCCTACCTGCTTCTGCTTCTGCCTCCTTTTATATCGAATTCCTCTCACTCTCTCCTCCCCTAAGCCTTTTTCTCCGCCTCCTCTTCTACTGCCCAATCTCTGGCTCTAGCCTTTATTTTACAGGTTTTAATTGGACAGAAGGTTTACAAGACGTCACCTGTGTACAGATTCAATCATCCTCTGCAGCCCCTCTCAGAAGGGTGGAGCTAGGATCAAAATACAAGGCTGAGGCTATCCACTGGGAACTAGGATCAAAATACAAAGCTGGGGCTATCCACAACATTGATTCAATCCTCCTCTGCAACCCCTCCCAGGAGGGTGAAACTAAAATCAAAATACAAGGCTGAGGCTATCCACTGGGAACTAGGATCAAAATACAAGGCTGAGGCTATCCACAACAGGGAAGGATGGGTAGACAGACAGATGGACAGACAGACGACCTGAACTTACTTTTAATCCCAGCACTGGGGAAGTGGATGAAAATCCTTGGTTTTGCTGGCTAGCTGTCCTAGCCTAACTTGGTAGTTCCAGGCCAGTTGCAGACTTTGTCTCAAGTTAAAATAAAACAGAGTGTAGATGGTGTCTTTGATATAACAACAATCCTTTCTAGCCACTCCACGAATGTGCACACATGTGCATGCTGACATGTACCTACATATGTATCCACACATTGTACATGAACGCATAGAAAAGAAATATTTGTTGAGCAAGAGTTCACATTAACATGTAGATGGCTGTAGTAGGCAGTATTTTCTTTGTCTATACATGGTTTGTTTTTTGTTTTCTTGAAATATGGTCTATGTAGCTAGCCTAAGCTGGCTTTGAACTCAGTTCTGCTACCTCAGTCTGGATTATAGACATGCATTGCCATACCTGGCTCGAGATGTATTTTGTTTATTCTTCAGGGCTGATAGGATGAAAACCAAAGGCAGAAGGGGATGTCTCAGCAGGACCATGCCAAGGCAGAGTTTATTCAGGGCATGGGGAGGGGAGCCAAGAGGGTAGTAAAGGCAGAGAGAGAGAGAGAGAGAGAGAGAGAGAGAGAGAGAGAGAGAGAGAGAGAAGAGAGAGGTGGAGGCTGGCCATGACCATGTGGAGAGAGGGGGAAGGGAAGGGGGGAGGGGGCAAGGGGCAGAGAGGACCTACAGGCAAGAGCTTAAGGGAGCAAGAGAGAGAGGCGGGGGCAAGCAATCCCTTTTATAGTGGGCAGGGCTACCTGGATGTTGCTAGGTAACCGTAGGGAGGAGCACACCTGGCTGCCACCAGATAGCTGTGGAGGTGGAGTTTAGACAGAATACTAACAAGGGCTTTACACATTCTCTGTTCTTCCTGTGATGCCTTCTCCCTGTTTTTATTCTCTAGCAAATTTTCCATACCTAGAGAAGATCTACTAATTCTTAGAGGTCACTTCTCTGTGCTGGGAGATGCCCCAGTGGGCAAAGCACTTGCCACACAAACGGGAGGACCCAACTGGGTTTGGCTATTCCACATCTACATAAAAAGCTGACTGTGGTCCCTCATCTGTAATGTTAGCACTGAGGAGATGGAGACAGGAAGATCTCTGGAGCTTGCTGGCCAGTCGGCTCAGCCCACTCTGTAAGCTCCAAAGTGCGTCTGAGAAAGACACCTGATGTTGATGTCTGGTCTCAGCATGCACTGGTACCGCCTTCGACACAGACACAAGTAGAAAGATGGGGCCTGGAGAGCTGACTCAGCTGTTAAGAGCACTTATTTGCTATGCTTGCAGAAGACCCAGATTCACATTCTCGAATGCACAGCTAGTTCACAAACACCTGTAACTCCATTTTCAGGGAACCCCACGGACTCTTCTGACCTCTGTAAGCATATTGTGCACACACTCGGGCACACACACAGATGCATACATTAAATATAATAAATAAAAATTTTAAAAAGAAGAAAGAAAAAGGAAAAGAAAAATTGAGAAGTGAGTTTGTTTTTTCTCCTTTCTTGTCACATTAAAGTCCCACCTGGGTACTACCTGTAGTCCTATGTATATAGTCCTGTTATGAGGAATTGTGTCGCGATGACCTCTTTATAGTCAGAAGCTACACGTGTTCCTTGAGATAGTGATGTTGTCCATCTCTTTCTTGACCTTACTGTTAGGTGGTCATTGGATCATGGTAGGTGTTGGTTAAGTGTTACTGACAGAGCCAGCAGGACATTTTCCAGCAAGGCCACAGGAAGGTCACAGACCACTCAGAATCACTCTCTACAAGGCTTCTTTAAAAAAACAAAACAAAAGAACATTTTATTGATTTGTTATAACTATCACATCACACACCCCAATCTTACTCGTCTCCTTGATCCTCTATAGCCTCCCTTCGCCCTTGAAACCCTCCCCCCTGCAAAAGAAAACAAAAAACAAAA
The DNA here is from genome assembly GCA_021653895.1 of Mastomys natalensis. NCBI lineage: Eukaryota > Metazoa > Chordata > Mammalia > Rodentia > Muridae > Mastomys > Mastomys natalensis. The sequence continues at coordinate 2,231,332 of JAJTUV010000292.1, read as the reverse complement.
ATAAACAAAAACAAACAAAAAAACCAAAATACCTGTTATTTATGCGCAGGGGCTTGGAACAGAAGACGTCCGGGCAGAGGGTTCCACGAAGGGAGTATTTATTTAGGCGGAGGAAAGAGAACCGAGAGGAGACAGAGAGAGCAGAAAGGTAGAGGAGTAGAGGCCAGCCATGACCATGTGGAGAGAGGGGGAAGGAGAGAGGGGCAGATACAACCTGCAGGTGCATTGGTCAAGGGGCAAGAGGGAGAGGGGGGGGCCAGAGAGTCCTTTTTATAATAGTGGGCAGGGCTATCTGGCCAGGTAGCTGCGGGGAGGAGCATACCTGACTGTTGCCAGGTAACTGTGGAGGTGGAGTTTAGACAGAATGCTAACAATACTGTCTCACTAGGGAAGCTAGAGTGTGCCACAGTTTACACTTCTGTTCCATTGAGGGGCAGGGCCTTTTTTGCTTGTTAAGATAAAGTTTTACTTTGTGATCTAAGGCCTTAAACTTGTAATTCTCCTGCTTTAGCCTTTGGAATGCTAGGATCATGGGTGTCTGCCATCATTCCTAGCTAAGGTTTTCTTTTTAAAGTAAATGATTGGTGGGAAAAATATAGAATATAGCATCTAAATTATAGAAAATTGAAAACACATCAGATTTCAAAATGGCTAACTTTGATTTTAAGGGGGAGGGGGCTGATGGGGAGGGTGTTAGCACCTTAGCATTCCTTCTAGACTCCGCTTAACAGTTACCTAGCAACAGCCAGGTATGCCTGGTTTGCTATAAAAGGGACTATTTGGCCTGTCTTTGCTCTTTCTGGCCCTTTTCTCTCTCTGACCCTCCTCTCTCTCTCTCTCTCTCTCTCTCTCTCTCTCTCTCTCTCTCTCTCTCTCTCTCCTCTTCCCCCTCCTCCCCTCTCTCCATGTGTTCCCAGCAGGCCTCTTCTCTTTCTCTGTCCCTTCTCTTTCTCTGCCTCTACTCCCTTCTCAACTCCCCTTCCCATGTCCCCAAATAAACTCTATTCTATACTACTCCCCTCATAGTGCTGGTACCTCAGTGGGGAGGGATGTCTTAGCATGGGCTCACTAAGGTACCCACTCCTACTGCACCCTACCATGCTCTACCAAGCATATCTTTGGTTTTATAAAACACATCAGAGGGATTCCTGGTGGGCACTTTGAGATGATAGAGTCCCCAAGCATAGTAATAGCTGGGAAGGACTGCAATATTTGTTCTGAGGGAAAAGAAATGGTTTGGCTCTATGTGATCAGATTCTTATAGGGCAGGGCAGGGTAATTGTGTTGTATACAGTGGAATGAATATCATCTCTCCAGCTCTAAGAGGATTAGAGCTCTTTCAGGTTGCTATGGTTATGACTATGATAACTAAAGAAAACATGCAGAGATGCCAAGAAGCAGGTGTAGCAACGCCCATTGCTGAGGGAGAACAAATGGTCAAGATGAGGAGTGTTTGGGGTCCTTGGATTCCAGCAGTCTTACAGGCAGGGATTCAAAGCTATGAACTAAGATGAATTCCTTCCTTCTTGTTCCCCCTCCCCTGCCCTCCCCTGCCCTCCCCTGCCCTCCCTTCCCCTCCCTCTCTTTTCGTTGGCCTGGAACTCACTATGGAGCCCAGGCTCACTGTAGTTCTCCAGACTTTGCCTCTGGACGGTGGCACACACTTCATTCCTTATGCAAACTCTTAAATTGTCATAACTGATTCCTTTCATTTGCCCCCGGGAGGGTTTGCTTTCTGCATTCTGTGATTCTGAGGTAGAGTTGAGCAGAAGGAAACAGCCTTTATAAACCCAGGGCACCACCCAAGGGCAGCAGCTCTCAGAACTAGCGCCGTTTTACTCAACCAATTACGAACTTGTGCCGGTGAAAGCAACAGCTGCTGGTTCCCACAGTATTTTAAGTGGCACCCAGTTGGGATGCTCTTTATGTCTATATATGGTCCTTCAGGCTACAGGACCTGGAGGAGACGATGGGCTTAAAAACATAGCCTCCTTGAAATGCCATCCGCATCTCTTGATCGCTGACAGCCTATCAGCAGCCTGCTTTCTGCTAAGCTTCCACAAGGTTAAAAGTTAAGCCCCTTTCTGGCAAACTCAGCTGTGACTCCCCCATCCCCCGCACCCGGTTTCCAGGCTTTTCTGAGATTCAAGGAGAGACTTGTTTAGTCTCCATATATTTTCAAGCTGCTTAGTTACCATGTCTTGTGCACAGAGTGGATTGAAGTAGCAAGCGAACCAAGCCGACAGAGTCTCCTGAGCCCGTGTGTTAATATGTAGCAGACCACATCACACCTGGTAGAGTTAATTTTAGACTTGGGATCTTGGCAATGGCCTGGCCATTTGTGAGAGGTGACTTTGTATAACGTTGAAAGGTCTCTCTTCTCATCTGCATCGCATACTAAAAGAGTACTTGCTTTTACACCTTGTGGGGAAGACCAATTTGGGAAATCCTAAACTTTTTAACTGAGAAATAAAATTCAACATTTACTGAAAAAGTACAAGGCCCATTTTATCTTACATTTTAAAGCATGTGACCGGTGTGTGTGTGTGTGTGTGTGTGTGTGTGTGTGTGTGTGTGGGAGAGGATATGTGTGTCATAGTGCATGGGCCACAGTGTGAACGTCAAGTCAGAAAACACCTTTTTCTCCCTCAATCACAGACTCAGATCCTCTGACTGAGGATCAGACTCAGGTCAGCAGGTGATGTCATCCAACCTGAGAGCTTGGTAACTTTTTTTTCCCAGGTGTTGGGGATTGATCTAGGCTTAGACTTACCACAGAATACAATCATGGCTCACACAAAAGCTCTTATAACATCCTATGGACTGAGTCCTCAAACTTATGCTAAAAATAGCATTTCCTAAAAAGTCCTGTGAAGCTGACTCTTGTAGGGTGGGGAGTGGAATCAATTTCCCTGTTGTGCTTCAAATCACCATAATATGAAGAAGAATTTCACTTTTTAATTTTTTTATTTTGTGTTTGTAACTTGATTTTATCTATAACTTATTTTTTTTTTATTAAGTTATGCTGTTTATAAATGCAAGCAGTAGTTTTTTTTTTCATTTTTGGTTTTTCTAGACAGGGTTTCTCTGTTTAATCCTGGATGTCCTGGAACTTGATCTGTAGACTAGGCTGGCCTCAAACTAAGAGGCCTGGCTGCCTCTGCCTCTGAAATGCTGGGATTAAAGACTTGTGCCACCATGCCCTCCAATAAAGGCAGCAGTTATTTAAATGTGAGAAGTAAATTCACAGTATCCAGTCTTCTTAGAGAATGCTATAGATTAAACCCAGGGCCTGCAAGGCCGGGCAAACCTTCTCCCACAGTAACACCCACAGCTCCGCCTTCCATACTATTTATTTCTGAACACACAGGCTCCAATACTCTGATCACCAAAACAAGAGATATCCTTTACTTATTCGAGAAAAGATCTCACTGTGTCATCTTGGCTGGCTTGATGCATGCACATAGAGATCCACCGGCTTCTGCCTCCTGAGTGCTGGGATTAAAGGCCTGTTACACCACACTGGCAAGAGTATCCCTTTAATACACAATAACACATAAACACAAACCTTTCTCTGTTGCAGGACTTTTGATCACACTGTGAACCTCAAGATTGTGTTATTTACTGAAAAAAAAAAAAAAAAAAACTGTTTCTAGTTGTGGTGTGACTCAGCCCTTAGCACACACTTTAATCCCTTTGGCTGGAATACAGACACACCCTTAATATACACCTTTAATCTCAAATAATAAAGGTAAAGTTAGTTTGTAGAAGGAAGCACCTATGTTTATTTTTTTTCTGTTTTTTCAAGACAGGGTTTCTCTGTATAGCCCTGGCTGTCCTGGAACTCACTCTGTAGACCAGGCTGGCCTCAAACTCAGAAATCCACCTGCCTCTTCCTCACAAGTGCTGGGATTAAAGGCATGAGCCACCACCGCCCGCCCGGCGCACCTATGTTTAAAAGTGATGTCTAATTGAGTGGCAGACAAAGTGATGAATCAGAGGAAGATTTGACAGGACAGGATATGCCCAGTTCTCATGAAAAGAGAGAGGACAGGGAAGATACTTAAGGGGCAGTGCAGAGAGGCAGAAGGCAGTTTTTACCAGGACAGTTGTACAGAGACAGGTTGGAGAGAGAACAAGCTGATACCAGTGAACACAGAACGAGCCAGAGAATTAGAAGGAGCCTGAAGATTAGAACAGATGGCTGGAGTTAGCGCGAGGCTAAGCAGAGCAGTTCAGGAGAGGGGGAGAAAGAGAAGCCAGGTTCAATCAGTTAGTTTGGGGAGGCGTTTGATCCAGAACGGCTGAGTTGAATGAACCAGCCAGCCAGAGCTCAGAAAGAACTGGAGGGGATGAGTTTATTCATCAGTCTCAGAGGCGGAAAACATTCTAGGCCTAGATAAGATTGTGGCTAGAAGCTTCCAGAACGAGGCCCAGGTTAACAGATGGAGGCAGTCAGCCTTGGAGATGACAATTACATCAGGCAAATAAAAGTTACATTTCTCTCACAGTATAATTTTTAATTATGCTTATTTGTTTATTTTTAGCTATAGGATTCATGAGACAGGGAATATGTCTTCCATACACGCCCTTTCTTTTCCATAGAAACCTTCACAGCCACTCAATAAATACTTATTAAGTGGGCAAACATATTTATGTCTTATTCCCTAAAATCTAGCCATTCTATGCACAGACCCCATCTGCAAAGAAAGAACAACTTCAAATAGAAGAATTTTATTAGGTTTGTGACCAAGAGATTTGTTTCCTTGTTTCTTCAGCAAAGACTTATTTAAAATAAGAAGTTTTTATTCTGATTATCTTTTTAAAAAAAAACAAATACATCAAGAGACACCAACCTTTCGTGCTTCATTTGTGTGTGTGTGTTTGAATGTGTGTGCTCGTGTGTAACTGTACTTGCTTATGTGTGCACACGTGGAAGCCCTATGTTTTCCTAGCCCACCTCCCTCAATATTTGTGACAGGGTCTCTCACTGATTTGGGAGCTGGGCATTTTAGCTGGATTGGCTCGTGAGCCAGCAAACTTCTGGAATCCTCCTGTCCCCTCCTCTGCCTCAGTGCTGTGGATGCAGACCATGGCCAGTGTGTCCATGTTTGTTTTTTTGTTTGCTTGGTTTGCTTGTTGTTTTGAGACAGGGTCTCATCATGTAGCAAGGGTTGGCTTGAGACTCGCAGAGACCGGTCTGCCTCTCCCTCCTGAGTACCGGTATCAAAGGCATGCACAACTATGCTTGGCTTTACATGTGGGTGCTAGACACCCAACTCAGGCCTCTAGGTTTGCACAGTACAGCATCTCCCTGGACCCTCCATTCTTTTCTAGGTCAAACTACTCTGTCTCCAGAAGCATTTGTAACTGCAGTTTCTCTTTGATGAAGTAAAGTCAGGTTGGATTGCTGGCTATAAGAAGCAGAATTGTGTAACATGACAAATCTACTTAGAATACATTTCTTTTCACTGAGTCTCTCTGGGAATGGGAGAAAGTGGGGAAATAATGGAGTTTCTGAAGCTCAGATTGTCCTTCCAGATGTGATCTAGTCGAGCAAGTTATAGTCTTCCCTCGTTTATAAAAGGGGGAAAACAGCACACAGTATCAGCCTCATGAAACCAAATTTTAAAAGAAATAGAATGCGTGAAAACCTAAAGTGATTGGCTCATAGAAACATGTGATAACTGGTAGCTGCAAAACCAGTCTTATGTAATGAACTAATTAGATGTAATAGTTACCACATCTATCTAAATATTATACAATCAAAACATTCCTATAGGATACAATGCATCTCATCAGGTTACTAAGGCTTTGTCACCAGGTATCTTTTTATATAGATTTGCAGTTTAGATGTCTATTCTTCCAGAAGCAGATTGCATTTCCGAATCAAAAGAGAACAGCTTCTTAATGATTTTTAAGACTTTGGGCTGAAGTAAGCATTTCTTCCCTCTGACATTAGTAATGTCTGCTTTTAGTTTTATAGTTGAAAGACTATCTTTAGGCCAGGCAGTGGTGGCGCATGCCCTTAATCCCAGCACTTGGGAGGCAGAGGCAGGCGGATTTCTGAGTTCAAGGACAGCCTGGTCTACAGCGTGAGTTCCAGGACAGCCAGGGCTACACAGAGAAACCCTGTCTTGAAAAACTTAAAAAAAAAAAGAAAGAAAGAAAGAAAGAAAGACTATCTTTAAATAGACGCAGAAAGAAAGTTGGCTAGTGTGGGGTGAATAATGATTCCTTCAGTTCAAAAAGCATTAATTCTAGCAACTTTATGAAAATATCTTTTATTACTCACTGACAACTCAAATCTGTCTATAATGTATCATGATCATGTCTAACCCCAATTCCCTCCTAATTCCTCTGGACCCTCCCTTCCCCCACACCTCCTTCCCACTTTCCTGTCTTCTTCGTTTCGAACCCACTGAGTACAATTAGCACTGCTGTCTGGAATGCTGATTGACCGATCTAGGTTTGATCTCCTTCGGGCAGTCATGGCTCCTACCCATCACAACGCTCCTACCCATCCTCCAGCTCTTAGGTCCTCTCCCTTTCTTGTTTCCTGAGCTACGTGTGTAGAGAGAATCTCTTAAGCATCACCTGTCAATAAAAAAGCAGACGGCTGATGAATTGAGGCAGGAAGTGGGAGGTGGGACACTGGCAGGAAGAGAGAGGATTCTGGGAACTAGTGAGAGTATAAAAGAGAGATTCAAGAGCATAGCGAGGAGATGGACATAAACCAGCAAGTAGTAGAACTCAGCACAGAACAAGGATTCAACTGAGATACTGAGGGAGATGCTGAGGAGACCGGAAAAAAAAAGAAGTGGGCTGGGACTGAAGGAGAGGTAAATGGTAGACACAGAATAGTTTGAATGGGTTAAATAAGCTATGAGCTAGCTAATCAGGAATGACCCAAAGCTTGTGGCCAATACAGTTAATAATAATTAATCTCAGAGTGGTCATTCTGGGAGCAGAGTCTGGGAAGGAGAAAAAAAAAACAGAATTAATTTATCTTTACATGTGGTGGCGACCTGTTATAGATGTCTCACTTGGGTGAATACTTACCAGCCACTGTTTTTCAGTACTTTAACTAGTTTGAGTTGTTAATTGCTTCCTACTACAGAAAGAAGCCTCTCTGGCAAGGACTACCGGTATAAACATAATTTAGCCTCACTGGGCTGATTATCAAGTATTTTGTCACCATAACAGGAAGCTGACCACTGGTTTCTCCAGTGCTTTTCTTTTCTTTTCTGAAAGAATTGGGTCTTGCATGGGTTCCCTATAGTCTGAATTTTGCTGATTGCATGAGGTATAATTTTAATTAAAAAAAAAAAAAAAAACACCTAACATCTTTTTCTCACCTGTATTTTTTATGAGTTGGTAAATTAGATCTAGAGGCTTGATGAGACTGTTTCTATTTTGGGAAGAGAATTAAAGAAAGAAGAAACACAGATGTTTAACACTTGCTTGGTCTATTTTTACCTGGCATAATTTCCTATTTAAAGCTCCTTCTGAGCCTTTAAAAGCCATTCAATTACTGGAGACTCCTATATTCACATTTTGGGTTCAGATTTCTCCTAGGCATCTCAGGGAGGTCAAAACTTGACCTGGGTGCCTGACAGACATCTCAAAGTGGACATGTCCAAAATGGAGCCTTTGGTTGTATTTCCTACTCTGAGTCACATCTTCTCTATCACAAACAGCAGCACTACCCACCAATCGCCCAAGTGAAAAACCGCAGCCACCTTTGACGCCTTCCTTCCACTAACCCCTGCCACCAATTTCAAGTACAGTTGGTTTTACATCATTTTTCTTTCCTTATTTCTGTGACCAATGCCATCTTAAATAAACTCTTAGTTTCTGAGAACCAACTGGACAATTTTAGAGGTCTACACTTTGGAAATGCTGGATACCTACAGTCCATTCTCTACAAGAGACAGTGATTTCCATATGAAATCCTCATGGGGAAAGCTGATTGTGAGCTGTGTGGTGACTTATTATATTAACCTATGGCTTTTTGTAAATGTTCACTATTTAACAATTATTCTAATTTTGTATTATTATTTATATCATGTTTGTTTATTTCTAGTACTCTTGGATTACATGTTGAGGACTGGAAGCCCCTGTCTTCTTTCTGCCTAAATGTCTACCCTCTTCTGATGCCACTTTTCTCCTGCCCACTCTCAATAATTTGACAGAATAACTTTCTGAGACACATAAACTTTGGGGATTAGAGAAATGGTCCAGCAGTTAAGGACACTGCTTCTCCTGCCTATGACCCAGGTTTGGTTCCCAGTACGTTTATCAGGCAGCTGATAACCAACTATAACTCTAATTCCATGGACTGAAAGTCTCCTTCTGACCTCTGAAGTCACCTGCATACACACAGTGAACACACAAACATGTAGGCAAACACTTATACACATAAATAAAATCAAAACTTTAGGTCTGGGGAGATGGCTTAGTAAAATGCCGCTAATGTAGCAACACAGGTAAATGCCAGGTAGGCATGGCCACCCACCTATAATTCCTGTGGCTCAGAAGACCTGGTTGGGATTTCCATAGGAAGCTGGCTGGATTAGCTCTGGGGTCAACTAAGAGTCTCTGCCTCTCCAAATAAAGGTGGAGAGCAATTGAGGAAGACTCCTAAGATCAGCCTTGTGGCCCTACACATAAGAGCACCCATACACATGCTACTCTACACACACACACACACACACACACACACACACACACACACACACACACAGAGTTTAAAACTTTGGTATATATACACTCCAGAACTGAAAAAAATTTTAGAAAGTAGAATAAGATATGTACTGTTATAGGAGAAATTATTTACAACATCTACTCGAATGCAATTTTCTGATTCAAAAATTCCTTCTAGTGCACTGAAGATAGTCGTTGCTTGATTTTAAAGTCTAACCTGGTAGAACTGCATTCTGTATTAGTAACACGACATTTCTCTCATTTTTTGGATGCCAAGTCAAGGAGGCATTTCCAGCGATGTGACAGACCAGTACTCAGCAGTGAGACTTAAAGAGACTTCTTTCCCTCTGCCAGTCTTTTTCCTGACTCAGTATAAGATGCATAGACTTTATATTAAACCAAAGGCAGGGCCACCTGAGTGAAATCAGGAAACAGGTAAGAACTGTGTGCCAGGCTTTAGAAGGGTGCCTCTGGCAGGATAGAACTTTAGAACTGAAAAGTTTCTTAAAGAGCATGTAATAGCAGGTGGTGGTGGTACACACCTTTAATCCCAACACTCAGGAGGCAGAGGCGGGTGGATCTCTGAGTTCAAGTCCAGCCTAGTCTATAGAGCAAGGTCTATATAGAGCTATATAGAGCCAAGGCTACATAGAGAAACCCTGTCTCAAAAAACAAAAGTGAATCAAACCAATCAAAAGATTTTATAATAATCAAAAGCTTTACCATTTCTCTGAGTCAGGGTCTGGAAATATAGTTCCAGGCTGGCCTCAAACTCATATCCCTCTGTCTCGCAGCCTTCTTTTCTAAGTACATAGCTATGACTGGCTACTAGAATCACAGTTAAGAGTGGGTGAGACTGGGGCTCTGACATGTTTCTTCCAATGTTCTTCCTCAAATGGTTTCTAACCTGGTGAAGTAAATCTCACCCTTGGAAGACCTTTATGGGATTATATACAATATAGTAGGTATCACATCAAGATTTGAATACAAGGCTTTTACACTGCCAACCTATTGTTTTTATTACAGTAAATTCTTTTGCTGTCTTATTATTTTGAGACAGCATCTCACTATGTATCTCTGGTTGGCTTGGAATTCCCTATGTAAGCCAGGCTGGCTTTGGACTCACACAGATCTGCCTACCTCTGCCTTCCCAGTTCTGGGTTTAAAGGCATATGCCACTGCACCTGGCCTCTGTTATCTTTTGAGGCTGTCTTTTCAAATTATTATTTGCTGTTCCTGAGATAACACAAGGTTCGGTTTCTTGCATTTATTTAGGTTTTTAAAACCATTTAGCCAATGCGGCTGACTACTGGTATATCAATGAAATAGGATAAATTTAATATTTGCATCACCTGCAAGAATCTTCCGTCTTTTGGAATGATGAGCTCAAGTTGGGTTAATATCTGCACATTGTTTCATTCCATTTAAATTCCTAGATTCACCCAGGTGCGAGTAAAGAATACCACTGTCTCCAATGTTAAAAAATGTAAACCTTATTTCCCCTTCTAAGTCGATAATGCACTCCAATTCTAGCTATACGGTAGAAAGTCAAGCATCTCCCCCTCCTTATCTTCCTGTGCTGTATTGGCTTACTTCAAGCCTGTGATCTTCTGTCTCAATCTCTGACGTGTAGCGATTCAGGCGATCACCACCGCGCGCTATTTATTTATATTTATTTATTTAGTGTGGAAATCAGAGGACAACTTGTGGGAACTGGTTCTCTTAACTGTGTGGGTTCCAGGCTATCAGGCTTGGTGGCAAGTTCCTTTACTGGCTGAGCCATCTCAGGAGCCACCCAACATTCTTACATATAAAGCTTTGCCCTCAGCCTTTTAGGCATGTGAGAATGAAAAGTGCCAGGGTGGGTAATTCTTAGCGTTTTGTGCATCCGTTCTTAGAGGGACTCCACAACTGGTTAATCCATATGGCCACGGATAATCAGCTTCCTTGCCACTCTGGGCCTCAGCTCTCCTTGGCTCCCTCAGTTTCCCTAGCTGCTGGCGCCGATCGCTTGCTTGTTCAAATAAACTCAGGGTTTTAAGATATGCCCTTCAGATGAAACGCTTCCAAAACATCTAATTCCCTTTCCCAAAACCCCATCCCCAAGTCACTACAAGCAGAAAAACTGTCTCCTTTTTTTATTTTAGATGCGGGCGTAGTCAGTTCGTCGGGTGCTTGCCTAAATCAGGGCACAGAAAGCAAGTCCAAGGCTTTCCTCTGTCCTCTTTGATGGCGACTCCCTCCCTCCCTACAAGACCCAGCGTCCTGGAACGGAAGTCCACTTCCCACGCTGGGATCCGAACACCCGGAGCAGCTCCGGACGCCCGGCCACGACCCCGGGCCACGTGTTCCGGCAAACTTGCCACCGCGGGTCAGCGTGTGAGGCCGAAGTGACGCGAAGGTGATCCCGAGGTGGGCGGGCGCCGGAGCTCGCTCTCGCGAGACTTAGCTGCGGGGGCGCGGAGCTGGCGAGGAGGACGCGGCGGGCGGCGCTTCCTCGGCCGCTCGGCTTCCAGTCCGCCGAGCCAGCCGAGTCCGGGTCTTCCACTTCCGCCCCTCCGCCGGCCGCTGGCAGTAGCGAAGCCGGAGAAGTGGGGGCTGCCCCGCCGCCGGCGTGCGTCCTCCTCCTTCCCTCCCTCCGTCCCCTTTCTTCCTATTCAAGCCCGCCGAGCCCGCGGCCGACATGAGCTTCTTGTTGTAAGTAGCCGCTCGCTCCGGCTTTGTTCCGCGCGCCCTTGGGCCCCGGGCTCCCGAGGCCCGACCTCCGTGTGCTGCCTGGCCCTGCCTCCCCGTCCTCCCGGTGCTCTCGGGCCCTGCCTCCCCGTCCTCCCGGTGCTCTCGGGCCCTGCCTCCCCGTCCTCCTGGTGCTCTCGGGCCCTGCCTCCCCGTCCTCCGGGTGCTCTCGGGCCCTGCCTCCCCGTCCTCCGGTGCTCTCGGGCCCTGCCTCCCCGTCCTCCTGGTGCCTCGGGCCCTGCCTCCCCGTCCTCCGTGCTCTCGGGGCCCTGCCTCCCGTCCTCCGTGCTCTCGGGCCCTGCCTCCCCGTCCTCCCGGTGCTCTCGGGCCCTGCCTCCCCGTCCTCCGGTGCTCTCGGGCCCTGCCTCCCCGTCCTCCGGTGCTCTCGGGCCCTGCCTCCTCCGTCCTCCTGGTGCTCTCGGGCCCTGCCTCCCCGTCCTCCTGGTGCTCTCGGGGCCCTGCCTCCTCGTCCTCCTGCTGCTCTCGGGCCTGCCTCCCCGTCCTCCGGGTGCTCTCGGGCCCTGCCTCCCCGTCCTCCGGTGCTCTCGGGGCCCTGCCTCCCCGTCCTCCGGGTGCTCTCGGGCCCTGCCTCCCCGTCCTCCGGCTGCTCTCGGGGCCTGCCTCCCCGTCCTCCGGGTGCTCTCGGGGCCCTGCTTCCCCGTCCTCCTGGTGCTGAGAGGCGATCTCTCAGTCTTCCTGGTGCCGTGGACCCCAGTGTGGTCTCTGTATCTGTTTTTTGTCTCTTTCTCTCGATATAGATGCGTGTGTGTGTTTTGCGTGTTTGCAAGCTCACCTCCCACTCGTGTGTGAATGTGTCTGTTTCCACGCTTACCTCCCACTCTCCTGTCATCCAGTGCTTGCCAGGTCTCCCGGCTCAGTGCCAGCTGCCCATTGCTGTTTTCTGAGACCCAAGCCTGGAAGATGGATTGTTGTTATTTGGCTGCCTTGGACCCCTTTAACATCTTTGTTAGGTCTTAGGGTTGAGAAATTGAGAGCTGAGTTCCATAGAGATGATTTCAAAACAGGGCTGCTTGAGGACCTGGGGGCTTAAACACACCACCCGCTGCTTGCAGTGTTTTTATTTATTTATTTGTTTGTTATTTTATTTGTAGAGGCTATTATATTTTTTCATTCGCCCTACAGATAGGATGTGGGTAATGTGTCCAGGGTTCATTTAGGTCCACCGGGCTGTAAGTTCTCCAGCCCAGTCTTTGCTATCACCACCTTCAGTGTTGCATTCAGTGCTGGGCGTTATTTTACTCACCATGTATTTCAGACCAGTTTGAGGTGAAGATGGAGATCAGGGCACAAAAATAAGAACAGGGGTTTGGAACTTGAGGGCCTTGAGGTTACACTGAAGAGTAACTCTTCTGAAAGCTTTCTCAGAGTCACCCAGTTGCTTAGGAAGCTAATTTAAAACCAAAATAAAAACAAACCCTTCAGAGTTGTAATCCACCTTTTAAATGCTCCTTTATTGTTGTGGAGCAAATAGCGTTTAGCCATTGCTTTCTGTTCAGATTCTCTTTCCCTGCCCCCATAGTATCAGTCATTATGTTGGAAGCACCCCTGTTTGCACATGCTCAGATCTAGGGTACCATTTCTTTTTGGGTGTGTGGGCAAAGCTGAACATGACAAAAGGCTCACCCTGGACACATTCTCTCCTAGGCACGGGGTCTGGCTTGTGTCAACCAGCCTGACACATCTGAACTCAATAGTAAATTTTTTCCAGGGCTGATCCTGAGCTTGTCAGTAGTAGAGGAGAGAAGCCTGGTGGCTCATACAGTAAGGTGTCCGTCTCACAGTTTGCCTGTAATCAACATACCCAACAACTCCCATGTCGAGTGGAATTTGACATTGCTTATATTCTGTTCTCAAGAATGTAAAAGCTGTAAAACAGCAACGTGGATGGTGGATGGTTGCTGCTGACAGGTGTGTGTCTTTGGGAGCTCATAAGCTATGGTTGAAGTGTAGGATGGCTGTATTGGCTGAAACTTGGTGATTGGAAGGGGCTAGTGCTGCTTCCTTAATACAGATGTGATGGAGTCCGGTTGTGATGTGGCTAAGTATTAGGTGCAGACATGTGGTAGATTAGTTCCTTTTTTACCTGATGAATATTAGTTACATAAGATAATATTGCTATAACAAATGTGGTCATCTAAAGAGTTTCTACTATTTGGGGAACAATTTTTCTAGCAAGTTCACAAATAGAAAGCTTTCTCAGGTAAGGATTGCCCTTAACATACTGTCAACAGGTTTTGCCTATCAGTTTAACAATCCAAAAATGTTAATCAGGAGGGAGCCAGACATGGTGTCACACAACTTTAATTCCAGCATTTAAAAGGCAGATTTAGGTGGATCTCTGTGAGTTCAAGGCCAGCCTGGTCTACTTAGAGAGTTCCAGGCTATCCAGGGCTAATAGACCCTGTCTAAAAAAGAAACAAAATCCCTCCCCCCTCCCCCCCAGGGTTTCTGTGTGTAGCCCTGGCTGTCCTGGAACTCACTCTGTAGACCAGGCTGGCCTCAAACTCAGAAATCCACCTGCCTCCGCCTCCTAAGTGCTGGGATTAAAGGCATGCACCACCACTGCCCGAGAAACAAAAATTTAATCTGGCAATTTTTATTTGATAGTTTATTATATAGGGGAAGGAGAGAGAGAGAGAAATTAAAAGAGTTAAGTACAGATATCCTCTGGTTCTTGGAACCTTTTGGGAAGGCTCCTGTAAGATAAAGCAGAGGAAATAGGCTAGTGAGAGAGAGGGGTAGAACAGAATGAGCCAAGTCTGAGAAGGACCGCTCCTAGTGATCACACACCCACAGCCTTACGGTGCTCCAGCTAGCACAGACACTGAGTGTCATTTGTGATAAGATAGACAAGCTTCCTGCCTAGTGGAGTTACGTTTCACTCAGTGACCACAAGGATTGAATGTCAGTAGATTAGTGTGGAAGAGCAGATGGAACAAAGATGCTGTGGAGCAAAGGAAGGCAGGGGGGAGCTTTGGCTAGGGACTGGAGGCCGCAAGGGCAGTCCTCCAGAGCCGTACTTATGTCTAACTTTTGTACAGATGCTTGGTCAATTTTCCCTGTGTTATGTGAAAAGACTGGGCTAAACTGTGGTTGTGTCTGCAGATTAAGTTGAACTTCCAGATGCTGAATATGAAACTGGATAAAACCTAAATTGACTTTGTAGACCTGATTCCTTAAATGCCTATGTGGAGAGTATGAGTACTCCAGAGCCAGTAGACTATATATCCGTTTTCTCTAATGGCCGTAGTGCACTCAGGAGGTCCCGCAGCCTAGGAAGCCATTTGTTCGAGGTAGGGTTCAAGGAGATTTATGAACAAAAAAGGGTGATATTTAGTGAAAGGTGACAAAGAAGGGGGAATAGCACATTTTACTTCTCAGCAAATGGGCTCTTCAAAGGTCACTATTCTACTGGAGGGACAAAATCACAATTACAGTTGAGGAGTTGAAGATTGCTGGTCCAGTCTATGGAAAACAGGGCTCTCTTTATGTAGTAGGTTTTTGTTGTTGTTGGTTTTTTATTTTTTACTTTTATAATTTATGTATGTAAAATGCAAAGAAATTTGAATAAAACTGATTCCTAGTAATTAGTCATCAAAAAGTATGTTGTATTCTCTTTGTTTCTAGCATTTTAAGATTCTTTTGAGAAATAATGAAAAAAATGAAAATATTCTTTCCTAATATAAGGCTTTTTGATAAAGTTAAAACTGTAGTTAACTATGTATCAAAAGATGGTTTAGAGCCGGGTGGTGGTGGCGCACGCCTTTAATCCCAGCACTTGGGAGGCAGAGGCAGGTGGATTTCTGAGTTCGAGGCCAGCCTGGTCTACAGAGTGAGTTCCAGGACAGCCAGGGCTACACAGAGAAACTCTGTCTTGAAAAAAAACCAAAAAAAAAAAAAAGATGGTTTAGGGATCTGAATGAGTATAAGTCATTCTATTTCTATACAGGAGAAACAAAAGTGCCTTGGGAATGGAAGGGAGAAAGGAAGGAACTACATATTAATTACTGTGCTGGATCCCTTCCATCTTTCTATGGTAACTATAACAACGTAAGAAAAGAGACCAGCCTTTAATTTGTTTTTCTTTGTTTTTTGATTTCTTGTTTTTCAAGACAGGGTTTCTTTATATAGCCCTGGCTGTTCTGAAACTCCTGTGCAGACCAGGCTAGCCTGTACTTCAGAGATACATCTGCCTCTGCTTCCCAAGCGCTGGGATTAAAGGTGTGCGCCACCTCCAACCAGCTGAGATCGAGCATTTTATATGAGTTCATATTCATGTGCTTTCTCTCTTCTCATCCTCTTTTTCTGTGTCTAACCACCATCCCTATTTTTCATTTTTAAGCAAATGAGTTAGCTGATTTGAATGCATTATTGTTTTATTCTACATTATGTTAATTAATAGCAAAATAGTAACTTAGGGAATGTTTACTGTGAGCTAGGCACTAGGTACTTTAAAAGTTTAGTTTATTTTATGTATGTGAATGTTTTGCTCACATTTTTTGTGAACCATGCAGTGCCTGTGGAGGTCAGAAGAGGGCATTGGATCCCCTGAAACTGGAGTTACAGATGGGTGCCGTGAACTGAACCTGGCTTCTTAGGGAGACCTGGAAATGCACTTAGCTGCTGAGCCACCTCTCTAGTCTGGGCACTCAGTACTTTAAAGAACTTAGTTAAATGACTAGCAGGACTCCAACTTTTTAGATAGGGAAACTGGGACAAAAACATCATGCAGTCAATAAATGGTATAGCTAACTTGAGCTCTGGAAGTCTGGATCTAGGGATATGATCCTATACTGTCTTGTCTGTAATTGATTCAACATCATGTTTATGTTTTATATCTACCCTCCCCTTCCCCTCGTGCTGGCTAGGGCTCCTGCTGGCCAGGAAGGTGTTCTATCAGTGACCTAAATCCTTAGTCCATATAACATGTAATTTAAAAGGTGGTTTTCAAGTCAGAGCTATTTTCAGAATAGTCTCTATTAGCAGGTACTATGTTTGTACTGGTAGAGTCCTTTTCTAAGGCTTTGTCACTAACACAACAGGAAGACAAAGGAGAAACTTTTAAAACTTAATATTGTAACTCATTCTTACATTAGTCTTAAATTAGTTTACTGGAGATATTACAAAACAAGAAAAGAAAGAAAATAATTCCTGGTAGTCATGCTGGTACGTGTCAGTAATCACCAGGAAGCAGGAAGACTGCCAGTTTGAGGCCAGCCTGTGACACATAGTAAGACCTTGCCTCAAAAAGTCAGAGAATATAATTTACAACTAGAGCTTCACAGATAACTATAGTTTGTATTTTTGGGTATAAATTTTCTGTCACATTATACAAATTGATAATTTACCACTGATAAACAAATAGATCCTTTCCATATGTAGGCGTGTCAGTTTCTTTGTGATGGTGCGTATAGACTTTTGGGCCAGTGAAATGGCTCAGCTGCTCAGAGGGAGTGCATTCGAGCCCGATGAGAAGAGTTGACAAGGACCCATTATGAGGCTGTGTCTGCCAAGGCTGGGTCCCAGCACTGTGCAAGAACATCATCCCAAAACAGCCCCTTTAGCAGATCAACCTTTCAGGGACTACTGCCCATGTTCAAACTACAACACTAATGAATGTGAGACTTTTTATAATATCTCCAATTTGATAGTAAGCTGTAAAATAATCATAGAAAAATTAATTAGAACTCTAGTAATTATTATAACAATAATTAAACCTTATAACAATAATTACAAATTGCATCTGTAAAATCTTTCTTTTGCTGAATTGTTTAACATTTTATTTTAGCCAGGCATGATGGTGCAAGCTTTTAATCTTAGCACTTGGGAGACAGAGGCAGGTGAATCACTGAGTTTGAGGCTAGCCTGGTTTACAGAGTGAGTTCTAGGACAGTCAGGGCTACACAGAGAAACCTTGTCTTAAAAACCAAGACACACACATAGACTCAGTCCCTGTAGTGCTGGAGATGAAACCAAGTGAATGATCAAGCTCAGTTGCCAGTCCCACAGTTTTTAACTAAAATATTTCTTGTCTTCTTTCATGACCTTTACCCTTGAGTACTGTGGCCATTTTTATAGAATATCCCTTACTTTCAGTTTCTCTGATGTTTTCTTGTACACATAGGTTATGCATATGAGACAGAGAGGTCACTGAAGTGGTGCTCGGGTTTTGTTTGTTTTTATGGCGTCTGATGAAATTTGTTGAAATCTGTGTATTTGGCTATTTCTGGTGTGTGGTGTCCATCTTGCCCCCTACCCCCCCCCCCCCCCCCGGGTTTCTCTGTGTAGCCCTTGATGTCCTGGAACTTGTTCTGTTTAAATTATCTACCAGGATCTTTTGCTGTTATTTATCCTTTTTATTCTCCTTGTAATTAGCATTTTGTATAAGTATCCTGAGTCTGTGTTACTGGTTCTGTCCTCATTCCAATTTTTACTTACTCCCATTAGCGTCCTTAATTTTTATCCAAATTATTTTTATAGTGATTGCAGGGGTTCTAATTCCCTCATCACTTGCAAGTTTAGATAAGATTTATTGTAAGGAAACTTAGTTTGTATTAAGATACGGATGTTTTGTTCCTCTAAAGTTGCTAACTGAAATACAGCCCAGTGTATAGCTGAGTGCATATTAGAAGGTAGGAGCTGTGGGAGATGGGTGAGTGCAGCTGTGAGAGGCCTGAGCTTGTCCCTCTGCCCTTCAGCCGTGTGAGGGAGGAGTCACACAGTCTGCTGCTGCTGCTGTTCTGGTTAGGACGCAGTTGTTTCTGATTTACTCAGTCTAAGATAATAAAAGGACTGGGTGTAACCTTGGAGTTTTCCACCTAGCCTCTTTGTTTGCAGAAATCACGACTCTGAGCCTTAATCATATATGGATAAATGCTTAGGCCATAAGTTTTGGCTTGTTCCACAACTAGCTTGTTTGTAACTTATTTAACCCTCTCAGATTAATGCAACTGTCGCCTCCAGAGATTGGAATGAATTTCCCTCTCGCTTGACTCTTGCAGAATCCTCTCTCTCTCCTGGATTCCCGCCTTCTAATCCTGCCTCAGCTCATTGGCCATAGGTTTTTTTTTTTTCTTGACAGGTGATGCTTTCACACAGAAAACAGAGAGTCTCTTACATTTTCCCCTTTTAGTCCAATACAAGATACTTTGTCTTACATAATAAATTATATACCATAAGAATGATTATGAAAACCATCATGTGAGAATTAGACTCATGATGTCTAGTCCGTTTGTATTTGGTAACTTTGGAGAAAGTTCTCTACTGTCTATCCTGTCTTGGTGAGTTTAGAGTTCTGCACTGAAGTCATTTTCTATCAAAACTTATCTTTACCTTTAATCCCAGCACTTGGGAGGCAGAGGCAGGCGGATTTCTGAGTTCGAGGCTGGCCTGGTCTACAGAGTGAGTTCCAGGACAGCCAGGGCTACACAGAGAAACCCTGTCTCAAAAAACCAAAACAACAAAAACAACAACAAAAAAACCCACAAAAAAAAAAACCCAAAAACCAAAACTTATATTTAAAGACCGAAGAATATCTTCTTAGACTTTAAAGCATTTTCTCAAATCATAAACAGTTTAAGCTTAATTGTGAGACTGTAACCATCTAGTCTTCAACCCTATAAGAGACTGAGAAGGAATAATTATCACTTGCGTATTCAGGAAGTGCAGGCAAGCAGCTTTCAAAACTAGAAGTGACAGAGATAGTTGCCTGGATAGTATCTTAAATTTTCTCTGAGTTGCTGAAGTATCGTCTTCAGCTTCTGGTGCGGACTCTCTGACAGACATTTTCTGTGAAGCAGGAGTCAGGAAGCGCTTGCCTGCCTTATCCTTGCAAAGCTGAGCAGTTGACTTCCCTGCATTCCGTTTGTCTATCTAGTTGGACAGCATAGTGTCAGCCATTGAAGCAAGGACAGTTTCTTGCTCAGTGACCAACTTGTCACATTTGAAGTAAACTTCATGTGAATTTTTTTTTTGATGTTCATCATCTTCTTTGAAGAAAAATGAGGGTACTGCCAAGAACAGACCTGTCTCATTGTCAAAAAAGCCTTTTGTTTAATAAAACATCCTTACATGACATTTCCTGTGATCTCTGAGGTTTTTGAAGAACATCTGTCTATCCATAGTGTATTTGAATTGTTTGATTCTAGCTATTTAGTATTTGTTCAACTTTGAAAACAGCTTATTGTAATTAACTGGACTAGTATCTAACTTGACAAAGAGTTTGATTTTTCTGTCTACTAATTTGCATTTCATACCCTGAACAGTTTGTAATAAGCAGATTTCAAAAGGGTTAGAACTTAATATTGCATAGGTACAATACCTTAAACAATACTTGAAACATATATACGTAATATGGTATTACAATATATAATTCTAAATCTTTATCAGTATACAAAGTCCATACTAGTGTAAACAGGTGTAACCTTAATTTCGTATCAATATACAAAGATCTATACCAACATAAAATTTTTGACTAGTAGTAGCTCTATAGTTTTCAGAGTAGATTCAATAATCTACCCTTTATTCCTATAATTTCCCCCTTCTTTCTCCATTTCCCCCCCATAACACTAGGTAGGAGAGAAAGAAGGATGGAGACCTCCCTCATGTGTTTTCTTCCCTGTCCAAGATCACAATAACTTGTAACCATCCCTTTAAACAATGACAGCCATTCATCATTGAATGATCCAAAGCCATCTACCTCTACCTCTTGGGAATGGGGTTGTCGATCTCTCAAAATTTCTTTCTGCTACCTGGGAGTGTCATTTTCTTTTTGAGCTCCCCCCCCCCAAATTTGGGATATTGGTCAGTTTTAAGAAAGTTAGCTGTAACATTTTTTGTCCAGTCTGCATGCTGAGAAAGTTCAGGGCTTAATTGAAGTTCTTGCTGGAACAATATGTGATGCTAGATGATCTACCTGGCCGTTTGGTGAACTAGCTAATGAGGTAGTCTGGGATTTGATGGAGCAGGATGCTGGGATAAACGTCTCAGCGTCTCAGCATCCTTCTAGCATCTTCAAGGTGAATCTTTTCAGGGCTGCTTTTTTTGGTAATTTTTCTGTGTGAACATAAAAACACTGTACAGGCAATACACATTTCTGTATTGGCATATGTATGGCAGTGTGCACAATTTAGCTAAGATGATTTTCTGCATTGTTTGAGCAAGTAAGGCATCTGTCTGTCTTTATAAGTCAGTTTGGATTGTATAAGCAAACTGTAATATAAATTTCTGTATTTGCCATTTGAAATAACGGCATGATAGATAAGTCCTGAGGATTCTGTAGCCAACAAGGTTTATTGGGTATGCATAGCTGAGGTTCTGACTGCAGGCATTTCATGTCTCAGCCAGTCTCAGAGCTGTTCCCATGGAGAGGGATCAGCAAATTGTGTGTGTGTGTGTGTGTGTGTCTGTCTGTCTGTCTGTGTACACATACATGCATACATATATACTTACTTATTTATAAATGCTTAGGCCATAAGCTTGGGCTTGTTCCCTGACTAGCTCACAACTTATATAACCTGTTTAAACTATTCTATGTCTTCTACATGGTCAGTTACCTCTCTTCAGGTTTATGTGACTGTCTCCTCTAGAGTTTGGGGTGAATCTCTTTCTCTTTCCTTACTCTTTCCCAGAATCCTCCCCTCTCCCTTTCCCTCCTGGATCTCCCACCTCCTATTTTTTGCCTCAACTCATTGGCCATAGGCTTTTTTTAAATTGACAGCTGATGCTGCCGTACAGGTCACAGGAGATTCTCTTTACCCTGGGGGGGGGGGGTGGTGCTCCGGTGCGTAAGAGTGAGCACCTGAGTCCAAATCCCCACCAGTGACTCCTGTAAAACCTACCTGGGGTTGGGGGCACAGAAAAGTATGGAAATGGCTGGAGCTCTCTGGCTAGCCAGCCTAGGGGATGATGCCAAAAGTGACGTATCAGGACAATGCAATCCTCCTGTGGTCTGCACACTTGTGCACAAGCATGCATACACCATGTATACTCAAACACAATCTTAATGATCTTCAGTTACTTAGGATCTGAAACTACTATTACTAACTTTGGTGCTTAGATTGTTCCGGTTTTGATCGATGACAGCCCTGTTCATGCTGGTTTCTGTGTCCTTTTCACTTAGGCTCACCTCTTTTTGAAGTACATCCACACTTTTTGGCACAAGATGTTTCAGGGTTATCTTATACTTCCTATGCCTCAGCCTTGGATCTGGCCAGTTCTCTGAGGGCTTTGATTCTGCTCAGTGGAGAATATATTTAGAAAACAAAATATTGATGCCATATACACCTACTGCTACAGATGTCCTGCTGTTCCTAAGTCATTTCCCTGGACACTGCTACAATATAGATACCCATACAAATGTATGTCACATCTGTTTGTATGTATTATACAAGTTTGCAGCAGTCAGGACTATAACACAGGGTTCCTTCTAGCCTCCTCCTGTTCTTCACTTTCTTAAAATCTGTCTTCCGGTTGTCCTCAGTTACTCATTTGCTACCTACTGGGTGTTTTTGTTTTTTGTTTTGACTTGTCTTGGTTATCTTCCTTGTGGCCTGGGCACTAGCTGTTCTGTAGATGCCCCAGGTTATTGCTCGTTACCCCTGTGTGTAGCATTGTGAGTGCCTATGGTAGATATCTTAAGAATGAATGCAGTATGAGACCCTATATGTATGGTATTTGCGCATCTAGGTAATCTGTTTTTTCTTTCCTATGTAGTTTGTGCTTAGTAACAATTCTCAGGAATTATTGGTGGAGCTAGAGATTCTGGGTTTATAAAAAGTTTCACTCCATAAATTATAGTTGTATGCAACAATGATGTGAATATTACAGCATTTTGATGACTCTTAGCAGCTGTTTTTTTTAATTTTTATAACAATTCTCAGCATTTCTAATAAATAATAGACAATTTCTGTACTTTTATTATACTATGTATTAGTGGTACTCTGGTTTTTCTGAGATTGGAAACTGAATTTGAAGGAAAGCAAGTGTCTGGCCTTATTTTGATAATCTCATAGGTAAATAGCGTTATTGTTAGCTTTTGTTGTTGGTATTATTGTTGTTATTATTATTATTCTTCAGTGTTTTGCTTTGTAATTCAGAGGTCCTGGAGCTTACTATGAAGCCTAGGCTAGCTTCAAATGATTCTGCCTTAGGCTCCAGAGTGCTGGGGTTACACATGTGTGCCACCTCACCAGTGCAGCTTCTTTCCTGCTTAATTTATGTATTTGTGGGTCAGTGTTTTGGTTATAAGTAAGTATGTATGTGCAACTTTTACAAGGCTGTGCTCATAGTAGTCAGAAAAGGGCATCAGATCCCTTGGCACTGGAGTTACTGATGGTTGTGAGCTACCTGGTAGTTGCTGGCAATCAACCTTAAACTTTTTGGAAGAGAAGTAAATGCCCTTACTCACCAAGAAGCTGTCTTTCCCCTCCTTTTACTGCTGTTTCTAGTGGAAGGTTAAACATTCTGCTATTGCTACTTGTTTGAACTGTCTGCCCAAGTTCTTTTCCTTAATTTGAAACTATATTGGACTGTTTTTATGTATATGTTTTTTATGGTCTTTGTGGAAATAGAGTAGCAAGGTAAAGCCATAGCAGTGTAAAAAAGAATAAGTAGAAATGGTAGGGGTAAAAGTGTTGAAAGACACATTTTCTGCTATTTTGGTATTTTACTTTAGGTAAGGAAATATCAGCCAGTTATGTACCTCTAATCAGAGCTTTTCAGGAGGCTGAGGAAAGAGAATGACCTGAGCCCTGGAATTGGTGACCAGGCTGGACAACAGAGAAGATATAGTGGGCTTGTTTGTTTGTTTGTTTGTTTGTTTTGGTGTATATAGGGACATTTTGAGACAAGGTTTCTTTGTGTAGTACTGGCTGTCCTGGAACTCGGATCTGTAGACCAGGCAGGCCTGGAACTCACAGGGTTACAGAGATCCACCTGCCTTTGCCTCCAGAGTACTGGGATTAAAGGTGTGTACCACCACTGCCCAGCAAGATCCAGTCTTGAAAGCACAGAGAACAAAAAAACCATTCCCAGTTTTGGCTAATAATCCCCTTTAGGAATCCTGAGCAGTAAGTCAGAGACAGACACAAGCAGCAGACCTCAGAATAATGTTCAAAATGTGTAGTTTGCTTTCACTGACTCAAAAGTGCTATCTAAGAGTCTGGAATAACACAGCAAATTGAGTTTTTGGTGAAGAAGGGATAGTGCAATTAGTCTTGTGAGTAAAGACTATCACCACAGGAAGCTTTTAAACAACTATTTCAGGAGTTAATCTAATGCTGTGGCAAAGAAATTCTCTAAAGAACATGAAGGTCATGTTTTTGCTTATTGCTGATGAGCCCAGGCCACAAGGAAGGTAACCAAGATGGGTCAAAAACCCTACTCTGTGGCAAATAAATAACTGAGTACAATTTGGGAATCAAGTTTTGTTCTGACAAGAAAATGAAAAATGGGGGAAGCTAGAATGAAGCCTGTGTACAGGCTTGAGTGGTACAAACTCACTTAATACAGACAGACAGACAGACACAGATGTTTAAAATGGCCATGCATGTGCATGGTTATCTGTGTTCTAGCAGTGTCCAGTGACAGGACAGGGCTTAGAAACAGGAAGACATCTATAGCAGTAAGAGTATGTGCCACCTATATTCTTAGTCTTTATTTCTCTTAGCCTTGTGTGAAGGGCAGGGAGAAACACTTACCCCTCTGGGTTACAGGAGACTTGGATGATTGAGTGTATACACACATGAGTCAGAGTCCTTATAAACACCGCCATTCTGCATGCTCTGAAGTGTCTAAGCCTTACACCTAAACTGTTTCCATATTCAAAATTCTGTTTGGTTGTCTTATAAATTATTTTATTTATTATACAATGCTTGAAACATTTATTGGACTCTTCTAGTATGTAAAGCAAAGTATTGGTAGCTGATTGAGGGAGGAAAAGGGGGATTTAGAAGTAAATAAGAAGCCGGGTGGTGGTGCGGCGGCGGCGACGCCTTTAATCCCAGCACTTGGGAGGCAGAGGCAGGCGGATTTCTGAGTTCGAGGCCAGCCTGGTCTACAGAGTGAGTTCCAGGACAGCCAGGGCTGTACAGAGAAACCCTGTCTCAAAAAAACAAAACAAAAAAAAAAACCAAACAAACAAACAAACAAAAAAAAAGAAGTAAATAAGATATTCTGCCCTTAAGAATATTAAAATTAAGCTGGGCAGTGGTGGCGCACGCCTTTAATCCCAGCACGTGGGAGGCAGAGGCAGGTGGATTTCTGAGTTCCAGGACAGCCTGGTCTACAGAGTGAGTTCCAGGACAGCCAGGCTACACAGAAAAACCTTGTCTCGAAAAACCAAAAACAAAAAAAAAAAAAAAAAAAAAAAGGAATATTAAAATTGTAGCTTGGATATACTTCTTCATAGTTGTTTTTAACTCATTAGTTTCAGATCCACTAATAGTGGTTAAAGTTCTTTAATTTTATACATGTTTTATGTAAACTTATTTGAATATATGTGTGAAATAGTTGTAGCCAGTGTGCAATAATTATAAAATATCTTTAGTGTATTCAGATATTCAAAGTAGCAAGAGCTGTGATTTGTGCTTTTGCTCAGACTAGGGCTCTTTGTATTGCGTGCCAGGGGCTTTGCTCGCTCGCTAGTTTCTAGTGTCGCTAGGATCCTTTTTGTTGGTTGTTTTGTTTTGAGACAGGGTCTCACTATGTAGCTCTAGCTGTCCTTGAACTCATCACATAGACTTGGATAGCTTTAAACTCAAAGAGATCTCTGCCTGCCTCTGCCTCCTGGGTGCTAGAATTAAAGGCATTAGCCATCATGCCTGGCTAGCATCCATTTTTATTTAATAGGAAAAAGAAGGGGCTAGAATTTGGTGTCTACCTGTTTCTTGTAGTTCTTTTTACTTAAGAGATTGAAATGGGCTTGAGAACATCTGTAGAGATGGTCCTTAAATTTACCATGCTAGCTCACTAGCTCACCAGGTCAGCATGCCTCTCCACCATGTCTGTCCTGCTTTGCATTACACTGCCATTTTATTTGTCTGAGGCTGCCTATATTTGTCATTGCTCTTCCTATTATTCTGCCTGACTGCTACTTCCTCAACACGCTCATTCTTTTGGTTCAGGATCTAACTCTTTCCCCTGGCTTATGCCCTTTCACAGTTCATTAGATGTCATTTCAATAGTCTTTCTAGTCTTTTTAAATTTATTTTTTAAATTTTAATTTAATTTTATGTGTATGAGTGTATATCAATCAGTACACCACTTTGTATGCCTGGTGCCGGAGTTGGCCAGAAGAGGGCAGCCAATCCCCAGGAACTGGAGTTACAAATGAATGTGAACCACCATGTAGATGTTGAGAATCTAGCCTAGGTCTTTCTGGAGGAACAGCCAGTACCTTAACTACTGAACCATCTTTGCAGTTCCTTCCTTGAAATTTAAACTGTGTTAGAGTCAATCCAGTACTGTAGTTTTGTGCAGTTGTACTACTGTTTTTTCCCTTTGCTCCCTTCCTCTCCTTCTCCCTCCCTTCTATTCTCCCCTTTCTTGCTTAAATTTTATTATTCTTGGGACAGGGTTTCTCTATGTAGCCTTGACTCCCATGGAACTCACTATGTAGATCAGGCTGACTTTGTACTCAGAGGTCTACCTACCTCAGCCTCGTGAGTGCTGGGATTAAAGGTGTGTGCCACCATGCCCAGCCTCTATCTTTTTGAGGCAGTCTCATGGATCCCAGGCTCACTTTAAACTTGTTACAAAACAAGAGGATGACCTTCTGCCTCTCCTCCCAGTTCTAGGATTACAAGCCATAGGAGTACCTCTCTACTCTTCCAGATTCCTAACCTGTGGCAACTATAATCTATTCTGTCTATGAATTTGCCTGTTTGGACACATAAGTAGAGTCATTTAATGTGCAATACCAAATACTTTGTGTCTTGTGTGTGAGTTCTTTTCAGTTTGTACAATGTTTTCAAAATTTATCATATGTAACATATTTATTTACATATATATGTAACATGTATTTCTGTATAGATCAGGCTAGCTTCAAACTCAGAGATCCTCCTGCTTCTTTCTGGTGCTGGGATTACAAGGGTACATGCACCTAGCATGTCTTGATGATTTTAAGAACCTCTTGTACATCTTGGTCTCTCATCTTCTACTATACTGTATGTAGTTGGTAAATGTCTGCTAGCCTGTAGCTTCTGTTTTCTTAAAACTGTCTTACACAGAACAGTTTTCATAATTAAACCTGTTAGTTTTCTTTTGTGATAGTTTTGCATCTATAACCTCACCACTCAGTAGATTCAGGATTGCAGATATTTTTTCTCCTATTTTTTCCTAGAAGTCTTATGGAGTTGTGTTGTACATTAAATCTGTGACCCAACTCAAATTACTTTTTATATAAGGTGTTAAGTTTGTTTAGAGTTATGTTTTTGCATATAGATTCTCTTGTTTTAAACACTATTTCCTGAAAAGACCATTCTTCCTTCATAGAATTTAGTTTCTTCATTGTCAAAGAGTGTGTCAGCCTTGAGCCTTTATTATTATTATTATTATTATTATTATTATTATTACTTGGTTTTTCGAGACAGGGTTTCTCTGTGTAGCTGTCCTGGAACTCACTCTGTAGACCAGGCTGGCCTTGAACTCAGAAATCTGCCTGCCTCTGCCTCCCAAGTGCTGGGATTAATGGCGACGTGTGCCACCATTGCCCAGCGCCTTGTGCTTTTAAAAGTAGCTTTATTTTGATATGATCCCATAATTCATAAATCATTTATTTCAAACATAATTTGGTATATTGGTATTTTCTCAAGGATGGTCAAACATAAACATTATCAGTCTTATTAAAAAGTTTATTTCTCCCTCCCCCACCTCTGACTACTGACAATATTTATTGATTTGACTGCATGTTAAAGGACCATTTAATCTTTCTGTACATCTAACATAGCCAAGCTAGAAAACAGTTTGGTAATTTGTTACAAAGCTAGACATAATGTTTGTATTCAATTTAAATCATTCTTTTTTCTTTTTTTTTAAATTGCCCTTTTCATGAAGGTGATAATATCCTTGTTATTCCTTATAATTATATATGATAATTATAATATAAATATTGGTATATTTAATGCACATATACATATTGGGGGTGTAGCTGGTATGGAGACCAGAGGTTGATTTAGGGTGTCCTCCTCAGTCATGGTGCTCAGTTTCTTTAGTTACTACATTGTTGAGTTTAATTCTTTCATGGTATTGGTTTTCTTGGAGTATTTGGTGATTTAGGGGTTGTCTTAGCTAGAGTTTTATTGCTGTGAAGTGATACCATGACCAGTGCCACTCTTATGAAGGCAAACACTTCGTTGTGGCTGGCTTACAGTTTGAGAGGTTTAGTCCATTATCATCATGGTGGGAAGGTTGGCAGCATGCAAGCAGACATGGTGCTGGAAGAGCCAAGAATTGTAGATTATGATCCTAAGGCAGTCAGTAGAAGACTGTCTTTTGCACTGGACAGATCCTGAGCAAATGGAGTCCTCAAAGCCCACCTACAGTGACATACTTCTTCCAACAAGGCCACACCTCCTAATAGTGCTACTCCCTATGGCCAAGCACTCACACAGGTGCTGTCTCTTTATCTTTGATAATTTTGATGGTTTGTTTTCTTTTTAGTGAATACAGAGCTTTCCTGTGGTAGTAGTAGGAGACTGAACAGATACCTCTGTGTGTGTGTGTGTGTTTGTATACCAATAGATCCTCCAGTGCATCATTGCTAGAGTACCCTTACCTGATGGGCAGGTGGTAATCTCCCAAACTCTGCTCTGAGTTGTAGCCTGATGTTCTGTTCCTGTTGTTGCTTTTTTGTCAGTTAAAGGCCGGCAGAGGAGTTTAATTGCATAGTGTTTGTTTCCTATATAATCTACTGAAAAGTCCTACAGTTCTTCTCTCCTATAGTTCACATTTTTAATTTGGAACACAGTAGGAATAATTCTTCATAGTGACCTCTGTAAGACTCAAGACCCTGTTCAGTAGATCCTGTGTGTGTGGCATGCGTGCTGGTAGGTGCATACATGTACATGTAGAAACTAGACTTTGGGAGTAGTAATCACATATTATTCTTTGAGACAAGTTCTTACTGAATTTGTAGCTCATTGATGGAACTCCGGGGATTCTCTTGTCTCTTAAGCCTAGATTTTTTTCCCCTATCTTTTTTTTAAATATAGGAACTAGAGATTGAACACAGGTCCTCAAATTTGCGTAGCAGACACTTTACCAATTGATTTGTCTTTCTGGCCTTGAGCTCATCATTTTTTATTTTCATCAGAAATCCTCAATTTCTGGCCTGCTGAAAGTGTTCTTTCTTGTTTTCCAGCCATGTTAATTTCCTAACCTTTCTTAATAGTAACAGTAACAGCAATATTACTTATCAATCACAACACTTTTAGGCAAAATATAAGATATGTAGATATGTTTGTACACTTTGCTATCCTTTTTAAGTCAAGATGATCTTTTGTACAAAAAGATACTTATTTTATGTGTGCCTGAGATTGTGTATGTGCACATGTCCATGCAGGACATGGTTAGAAAAAGATGCTGAATCCCCATGGAACTGGAGTTCTAGATGGTTTTTAGCTGCATGTGGGGGCTCAGACTGGAACTTGGGCCCTCTTCAAGAACAAAAAGTATTCTAAACTTCTGAATGATCTCTTCAGCCCCAAGATGATCTTTTTGATGTTGGCTTTTATCTTTGAGCTTTCTTCCTAGAGCACATTCTGTTTTGACAGTTTTAGACACTTGTGAGCTTTTCTAGAAGCATGCGTTTGTTTGCAAATTTTATGGAGAAATAAAACTTTTCAGTCTTACCTCACCATTAAGGATGATCACTTTTGGCCCAGCTTTTCTTTTCTTTCCTGGCAGAGTGTGGTGTTGAGTTACTTCTATGTTAGATATGTGAGGAAAGGAGGCATATTTAGGTTGGGAGAAGATTGGGTTTTTTTTGTTTGTTTGTTTTATTTTTTTCCAAATAGAGTTTTTTCTGTAACCCTGTCTGTCTTGGAACTCACTCTGTAGATCAGGCTGGTCTTGAACCCAGAGATCGTCTTGTCTCTGCCTCCTGAGTGCTGGGACTGAAGGTGTGTATTATCACACTAAATGAAGATCCTGCTTTTGAAATATATACCTCTATACTTTTTTATTGTGAATTGACCTTGTATTATTTCTTGAATGGCTTTACTAAAGTGTAACATTAAAAGGAAATTGCTAGAAATAATTGTGCAGAAAGTGAAGATAAGCATTGAGTAGTGTGAGGATTGGGTAGGAGTACTCAGCTCCAGGGCTGTAGAGTGAACACAGGCTCTGGGGATGCCAGACACAGGCTCTGCTCTACTGTTCCTTTGGTCCCCAAAATGGGCTTTAGGAATTTCAACCTGGGCTCTTTTCCTAGCTTTCATGATTTTGGGCAAATTACATAAACATTGTAAGACTCAAATTTACATTATAAAATATAAAGTTAACATTGTATGAGAACTGTAAAGACTAAACTAGTGCATGTAAAATACTTTAAGCACAAAGCTTGTGAGGAGACTTTATTTATTAATCTTCACCATCAGTATTCTGTTTATGAGTTCCCAGCCTTTCAAAGCTAAGCAGAACTATTCACCAAGTTATTTATGGAGTTTTGTTTTTTGTTTTTTTGT
Source organism: Mastomys natalensis (assembly GCA_021653895.1). NCBI lineage: Eukaryota > Metazoa > Chordata > Mammalia > Rodentia > Muridae > Mastomys > Mastomys natalensis. The sequence goes on along the minus strand of JAJTUV010000292.1, from coordinate 2,201,189 downwards.
TTTTTAAATAAATCTCTGGTGTTAGACTTAGAGCTGCAGGAGGAGGTACTTATAGGAATGCCCATTCTGTGCTTAGAACAGAGCAAAGAAAACTACTAGTAGAGTACTTCCCTCGGGGTTCAGGAGTAAGGCAGACCGTGTTACTGCTACTGTACAGCTAAGGCAGCAAAGACAGTAATGCTAAGAAGTGTCAAGATAGTAGACTGTTATTGCATTCTGGTTTTTTCATTTAAAAGTGTGGTCAGAGCTGGGCGGTAGTGGCGCACGCCTTTAATCCCAGCACTTGGGAGGCAGAGGCAGGCCGATTTCTGAGTTCGAGGCCAGCCTGGTCCACAGAGTGCGTTCCAGGACAGCCAGGGCTATACAGAGAAACCCTGTCTCGAAAGACCAAAAAATAAAAATAAAAAAAAAATAAAAATAAAAATGTGTGGTCAGAGTAAATCACTTCACCTTGAAGAAATGAGACTGTTGATATAAATCGACGATGGTTAATTGGCTTCTGATTTTCAATAAACCGGCTCATTCTTCAGTGTCACAATATACAGTGTCTTCTTATTCCCTGCAGTTGTTCCTGGGTTGATTTCCCTGTAAGTATTTTCCCCTTAACTCTCCTGTCTTCAGCCTTAAGATTCCCCAGTTCAATTTAGAAAATATAACTTTGTTAATTGTTGAGCAGCAAATGTTAAAATGAAAGGTTATGATAGCAAAAATGGAAACAACATAGGTGTCCCTTTGAGATCTAATACATTCTTTATGATCTTAAGAGAAAGAAAATGGTGTTGAAACTTAAAAAAGACAAATTACGAGGTGTAAGTGTACATCTCTCAGATGAAATTTTTTTGACAAACTGCACTGCTTTGCTCTACAAGTTGATTTAGGAAACGGAATCCTGAATATTCTGGATGTTTATTTGGAAAGTAATAGCCTCAGGGAAGTTCTGTGAACTATTAATATATTACCCCTATTAGTACTACTATAAGTACTAATAGTTAAGGATCTAAATACTCTGTAGGTATGGTGCTGTGTTGGGAACTAAAAAGAGGGATTTTCAGTCAAAGACCTAGCAATTCTCCTAGGGTGTTAGAGTTTTGAAGAGTATAACCACTATAAAATTCAAAATTTACATGTGTTCTGTGGCACAGCTGTCCTAAGGATGTTTCACATACATGTTGAATGCTGTTGCAGCATTGCTTGCAGAAGCAAATGGGAAAGACCCTAAGTCAGATAGCTGTTGAAGTTGTTCTCTGTCCATTGACGCTTCAGAAGGAGTCCCTTTCCTTAACACAGAGGACCTGCCTGGACTTTGGAAATTTGAATTACATGAAAACTGGAAACAGAGAAGAGAATGTTAGCTGGGCAATGGCACACATCTTTAATCTTGTACTCAGGAGGCATAGGCAAGTAGATTTCTGAGTTCAAGGCCAGCATGAACTACCAGTGAGTCCCAGGAGAGCCAGGGCTACAAAGAGAAATCCTGTCTCAAAAAACAATAACCCAGAAAAAAAGAGAGAGAGAGACTGACCTACAGATACATACATACAAACAAACAAACAAACAATAGGGAAATAGCTTTTGTAAAATATAGTGGTGAAATATATTATTCACAATAAATGTTGATGAAAAGGCCCAGGGATGTAGTTTGGTGGTCCAACACTTGACTCAGCTTGTTGGAAGCCTTGAGAAAAACAATGATGAGAGGCAAAAGGGAAGAAATGATATAAGCATTGAATTTTAGAGCTGCTTGGATTTGGAGAGTGTTGTTTTTTGTCTTTCAAGACAGGGCTTCGCTGTGTGTAGCCCTGGCTGTCCTGGAACTCACTCTTTAAACCAGCCTGACTTTGAACTCACCTGCCTCTGCCTCCCAAGTGCTGGGATAAAGGTGTGTGCCACCATTGTCCAGTTAGAGAATTGGGTGTTTTATATATTCAACTGAAGAAAAGTGTGAACGCTTCAGTCGTTCTACAGCTTGACCTTATCCAGCATTCTATCTGTGGCATTATTCTGAGAGTATTGGGAGATCACTGAGTGGTTCTCAGAGGAGGAGTGATATCTACTTATTATTTTAGTGTTTTAAAAGAGATCCCTTAGCTGTTGAGTAAAGACATAGGAGAAGGAAGATGTGCTCAGAGTTGAGAAATACCAATGTAACTTTAATTACATCCTCAAGAAGAGACAACATTTAAATGAGAGTGTCAGTAGAGTACTACTATTTGGGCCGTGGTAGACTTTTAGCTTACTGCAGGATCGTTGGTAATGTACAGGTAGTCTCAAGAGCACAGCCGTACCTCGGGGAAAGAGGGAAGGGATGTGGAGTTTAAACTTCAGAGAAGGGGTTGAAGATTGAAAAGCCATGGAACCTGTAATGTTTCACTGCTGTGTCTTCTCTTAAGGCTTCTGTTTTCATCTTCAGATCTTCAAGTGGCTGAATGTTTTTTATTTGTTTGCTTTTGAGACGAGGTTTCTCTTTGAAGTCTTGGATTATTCTGGAACTCAATGTGTAGACCAGCCTAACCTTGAACTCCCAGAAATCTGCCTGCTTGTGCTTCCTGAGAGCAGCTAAGTTGTGTACCGCCACACTCTGCTCTTATTCTTTTAAAACTGTTTCTAAACCTATTTTTAGTTGGATACACACACATACGCACATGCATGCTTGCTTGTTCCTCTATATCCACAAGTGATTGGGTCCAGGATCCTGCAAAGATAAAGTCTGTTTGTAAGTGTGTTTTATAGAATGTTAGGATTGTTGCATATACCATATTTACCCTCTTAGGACTTTAAAGCTCATATCTCGTTTACTCACACAGTCTAAGTGCTATTACACTCTGTTTAGAGAGTGACAGCAAAACACTGCATATTTTAAAAAGATATATTTCCCAAGTATTTTTAGTTTTTGTTTGAGTCTACAAATGTGGACTCATGGAGGACTGACTGTCTTACATATATGTTACATACACTACTTGTATATGTATACATTCTGAAATTTGAGCACATCAATAATACTACATGTTTACCCAGAATTCCTTCTGCACTAAGATTGATTGCAAATGCTTTCTATAATTGGGTAGAAAAACATGAGCTTCTTTTCCCCTTGCTCTTAGATTTTTGTATTTTATTGATATAAAAGTGTCCCTTCATCCTTTAAGAGAATACACTTCTGTGTATTAAAATGAAAAACATGGTTGAATAAAAGGTAAAATTACTAATATTTATTATGGAAGTGCTTTTTTTTGTTTGTTTTATAGATTATAGTCTGGTTTGTTTTGATTGATTACAGTTCCAGAGCGGTTGGTTTATTGTGGAGATCCAGGGTAGTTACAGCTGAAAGTTGTTTTTCTCCTCCTGAGTTCAATTAGAGAATGTAGAGGAAGTTCCTATGTGTTTTAGGTGTAGATAACACAGTCATTATACTAACCACATTACTGCTAGGATTAACGTAGCTTGTAAAGTTTAGGTTTGGGGGCTGAAAGTGTAATTCCTGTTATTTAGATATTGAAGATGACTTATTCAGTAATAAAGTATAGATTTCGTTGATAGTATGTATTTAAATAATCAAGGATTTCCTTCCCCTGTTTTTTTATTCACAGTGGTAGTCGCTCTTCTAAAACTTTTAAACCAAAGAAGAACATACCAGAGGGGTCTCACCAGTATGAACTCTTAAAACACGCAGAAGCCACACTGGGCAGTGGCAACCTGCGGATGGCTGTCATGCTCCCTGAGGGAGAGGATCTGAATGAGTGGGTTGCAGTTAACAGTAAGTCAGTCGCCTTTTGTTTCTCATCAGACTCTGAATCAGGACAGTGACCTACTTAGGTGAAGGTTGGAGTGCTGTCTATTCTAGGATCTGTTTAGCTTGATATCACAATATAGTGATGTCAGAATAGTCTGATCTCACAATATAGTGATGATGAAATAGCCTGCTATCACAATATAGTGATGTCACAATAGCCTGCTTTCACAATATAGTGATGATACAGACCAGCTTTAGTCTTTATGTGACCAGATTTCTGAATATAAAATTTTATGAAATGTCAATAGAACTGTACTGTCACTATTTTTGAATTATGTTATAATAATGTGATTATAGTTTTGGACTAAGATACTTTTGTTATTAGAAATGAAGTGTTTTGTCTTTTCATTTTATTGTTGAGAGAGCCATCTTAACTATAAGCTGATTTTTGTGACATCTCAAAGATAATGAGAATAAATTTCTAGTGCATATGTACATTATTACAGGGTCTAACTGTGTAGCCCTGGCTGGTTTAGACTCACTATGTTGATTTGATGGTTTTCAGTTTAGAGAGATTGATCTGCCTCACAGTTGCTGGGATTAAATGGGTGTGCTAACATGCACGCCCTGCCTTGCCTCCTGTCCCCTCCTGTCCCTTGCTGTCCCCTTCTGTCCCCTTCTGTCCCCTCCTGTCCCCTTCTGTCTCTTCCTGTCTGCTGCTCCTTTCTCCTCTTCTTCCTTTTGGTACTTGTGCTTTTGTACCTTTGAGAGCTTATTTATTAATTTATTTAGTTATTTAATTGTTTATACTTATTTGTGTGTATGTGCACACACATATATGTAGATGTGAATAGGTACACATGCCACAGCAAATACGTGGAGGTCAGAGGACAGTTTTCTCCCTCTACTATTTGCGTCCTGGAGATCAAATTGAGGTTGTCAGGCTTGGCGGAATGCATTCTTGCCCACTGAGGTTTTGCATGCATGTACTGCCATATTTGGCCAGCATGTATATACTGATTAAGAAATATTAAGAATGGCTGTGTAGAACTCTATATTGTAGAACACAAAACATTGTCTTAAGTATAGAAGCAGATAATTACTTTCTGGCTCAGTTGCTGGACCTGAGTGTCTGTTGTCTAGAATAGCACAGTCCTCTTCTGGCCCCCACTTTGCACACACAGACATTTACAATGTGTTTGCTATTCTTGGCCTTCTATATTTTGAAGTAAGTTTTTAGCTGGAGGGTGGGGTGGCTTTGAAATGGCAACCCATTATCATTTAAATTTGTGGCTTCATTATTACCAACGTTTTTTCCATAGAATTTTGTGCTTATCCTGAAACTTGTGAGGGGGCATTTTAAATTGTTACATTTCCTTTATGCGTTGTTTTTTTCTTACTTACATAGTTCTTTGTATAATATATATATTATATATATATATATATAAAATTTTTATGTGAATTGCCAGTACTTTTTGTCTTCTTGCTCTCTAATACAAGCTCCTAATCAATTGAGACTTTGGTGTGAGCTTTCCTGATTACACCTACATTTGTAGGAAAAATACCTGGGATTCTGCTTAAATAGAGCCAAAATTATTTTTTTTACTATTACTTATGATGGACATTTGCTTTGCAGCTGTGGATTTTTTCAATCAAATCAATATGCTTTACGGAACCATCACAGACTTCTGTACAGAGGAGAGCTGTCCGGTGATGTCAGCTGGACCAAAGTAAGACATGGCTCTTGACCAGTTTCTCTTATCACAGTTCCTGGGCTCTTAGCTGAGAAGAGGGAATCTAGCCATACACTTTCTAGGTTCTGGCAGTTGCCTTGGTGACTTCCCTGCCACTGATGAGCTTGTCACCACCGTGCCTGCCGTCCATCCAGCTGCTTTCTGCCTTTCCTCTCCATCCCCCTGAACTAGCTTTCTGGAAACACCTTGCCAGTCACTCTGTTCCTTCTGCCTCACTTATCCTTGGACATTTCCTTCTCTTTTGTTTCTTCTTTTTATCTTATGTTAATATTTTAAAATGTCTTTCTTACCTTTGTTACAGGCCCATGCTATACCTTTCTTTCCCTTTGGAGCTGCTTAGAATTCTTCAGTATAAATGTATTCTTTAAGAAGATTGTTGTCAGTTTGTGTGTGGGTGTGTGTAGGCGTGTGCATGCTGAGTGCAGGTGCCCACAGTGCCTGAGACATCTGATCTCCTGGAGCTGCTTGAAGTTGGAGCTCATCTCAGGTCCTCTGAAAGAGCTTGGAACAGCTGAGGCATCTCTCTAGACCTAGTGCTTTCACTTTATGATGATTATAACTTTTCATTGTGTTGTGTGTACACTGTGTGTGTGCACATGTGCTCTGGATCAAATCTGGGACTTCAGGTGTGCCACTCACTTTTTTATTCTTTTAAATCTGTCTTGGTGCAAAGATAGCACTTACCACTCCTTAGCAATCAATAAATATTGGTTGGGCCAATGCCCTTTTGAAATTGGCTTTTTACCATTGCTACTAATAAAGGCTACTGCTATTTATTTAATGATATGTAAATATATCATTTACTTTATATTCTAACATTCACCAGAAAAATACTGACCCATATATCTTAGTGAACATAAGAAATTTAGTCAGCTGATCAAAGAACTTGCAGCAGAGATATGGGAGTTCAGGAGAGGCATGTTACTCTCTCAGAAGGAGGTAAATCACACACTGGCCATTCTCACTAGAAAGCCGAGAGCTGTGTTTGGTCTGTACTGATTTCTTGCCCACAGAGAGGAGTTTTCCCACATCCCATTTCCCTGCTTCCTTTAGAGCTCTTCTGTTAGAATTGTGTCTGGTGAATTTCTCCTCTCAAGGAACTCTTTATTTTGGAGAACTGTCCTTTATGGAACTTATGTTACTGCTTTTTGAGACAGTGTTTGTGTAGCCTGATCAGTCCTGGAACTCCCTGTGTAGACCAGGTCGGCCTGGGACTCACAGAGATTTGCCTGCCTCTACCTCCCGAGTGCTGGGATTAAAGATGCGTATTCCTGACTCTCTGTAGACTTTTAATCAAATTGTTCTTCTTATCAAATTTGATTTAAATTAATTGAATATCACTTTGACTAAATATTGTGATTCAGACACATGATAATGTCTTAGTTTTATCAAATATCTGTAACCTGTTATTTTAAATTTCTTAGTGTAAAAAGGCGTTGGAGAAATGAAATTCCCTTTTATAACTTAATTCCTATTGGTATTATTGGTATTCATATGTTTTAAGTTTCATGTGAAAATGGATGGTTTTAATGTTACAGTTACATGGTTAATTTGCATGGAGGAACAGAGTAGCTCTGTCTTGTTGAAAGAACAGATTCTTCTGTAGCACATTGCCTGCCCACTGCTCCCCTAGCTTTTTCCTTAAAAAAAAAAAAAAAAAAAACACTTGTTTGAAGACTACTTCTTTTCTATGTGGCCCAGGTCGGCGTTAGCCTAGAAGGCTCTTGAGTATGCCTCCTGGGTTAGGATCATGCTGTGCCCACCATGCTCAGCTCTTTGTTGAGGGCACGTCAGTCTGTCATGGTTGGGAAGGCATGGTGGATGGATTGGCACGGAGCAGTGAGCCCTTAGAGTGAGGCCTACTGAAGGATGAGAGAAGCAGCTCCACTGTCACCCTCAAGGCCAGTCCCAGTCGTATACCAGCACCATTTGTAAGGTTCTACACGCAAGCCCACACCTGAGCCTGTGCTGTGGCTCAAATGCAAACTCTAATATGATCTTTTTTTTTTTTTGGTTTTTTGAGACAGGGTTTCTCTGTGTAGCCCTGTCCTGGAACTCACTCTGTAGACCAGGATGGCCTCGAACTCAGAAATCCGCCTGCCTCTGCCTCCCAAGAGCTGGGATTAAAGGCGTGCGCCACCACTGCCCGGCAACATGATCTTAATTATAAAACATAGCAAAAGAAAAAAAAATAGGAATAGTAGGCTTAAGTGCTAGAGGTGTAAGCAACATATAGTTGTTTCAGTTTTCAAAAAGTCTTAGGATACTGAATATTGAGATGATTTTTAAAGCTTCAGGACGTTGAATATGAATCTTAGATTTACTGTGTTTGCTTTTGGTTGTTATATGTGGAAGTGAATGAACACCTGAAAATCAATAACAAGTTAACAAACATGACTGTGAAGAAAGAAAAACTTTCAAGTTTTTTAATGTAGAGAGAAAATATAGATGCCTTTTGTTTCCTTTTTAAAAAAAAAATATTTTTTTTTTTTTTTTTTTTTTTTTTGGTTTTTTGAGACAGGGTTTCTCTCTGTAGCTTGGCTGTCCTGGAACTCACTCTGTAGACCAGGCTGGCCTCGAACTCAGAAATCCGCCTGCCTCTGCCTCCCAAGTGCTGGGATTAAAGGCATGCGCCACCACCGCCCGGCTTTTGTTTCCTTTTTAAAAGTTTATTTTTAAATGAGCATTGGTGCTTTGCCTTAGTCTGTGAGGGTGTTGGATCCCCTGTGTACTAGTCAGGAGTCAAGACAGTTGTGAGCTGCCATGTGTATGCTGACAATTGAACCTGAGTCCTCTGGAAGAACAGCCAGTGCTTTTAATTACTGAGCCATCTCTTCAGCCTACCTTCTTGTTTCTTAAAAATTCATTTATTTATTCATTATGTGTATATGTGTGCACCATGTACATACAAGAGCCTTTAGAGGCCAGAAGAGGATAACAGATTCCATAAAGCTGGAGTTACAGGTAGCTTCGAATTACCATTCGGATACTGGAAACTGAATCCAGGTCCTCTGGAAGAGCAGTTAGCATACTTAACTGTGAGTCATCTCTCCGGCTCTAAGCTCATGTTTCTTAAATGAACAGAGTCCTACTCGCAGTAATTGTTAAGTCTTTGCTCTCAAGAGTATCAAAGATGAAGAAATAGGCTTAAATTGCACCAAGTATTTAAATTTTATAACAAGAGAAAGTTCTTGACTGTGAAAGTGACTGACACAGCAGGTGCCAGTAGGCGCTTGGGAGCATCCCCCTTGTGAAGCTCGGTACTGGATTTGATGGTCACTCCTTGTGACCATTGAAGGTTAGAAAGAGTTAATTAAAAAAGTGAAGCATCAGAAGAAGTGCTGGAAACTAAAAATCTAAATAACAGTTCAGTTGATAGATTTCTATATTTTGGAGTTTCAGCTATGAACTTAGTCCTTTAGGGTTTTGTTGATGCAAGTGTATATTGTACAGTTTGCAAGAAGAGTTTTATTATCTTAAAGTTAGTGTGTGTGGGGGGGGCGTAGGGGATAAGACATATAGGCAGACAGAATGAGAGAGTAAGAATTGTTTAAGAAAATGATTTGAGGGTTTTGCCTGAATACAGATCAAATAATTTGGTTTATGTTTGTTATATGTGGAAATGAATGAACACCTGAAAATCTGTAACAAGTTAACAAACATAACTGTGAAATTTTTAGGTGGATCTTTCAAGGATGAATTGTTTACCTTAGATGGGCAGTTCATACATATTTGTACTTACACATTTATGAGCATCTCTTGTGAGCTTGTTCTTGAGAGTAGGGGAAGCACACTTCATTTTAGTGTTCCTTGTTCTTGACCTTGCATTTCTCATATGACGGTTACATATTAAATGTTTATTAAATCAAAGGGTGCTGTCAATATCCAAAGCATGAACGTTTTTAATCGCCAGTCTCTTTTAAGGGTATATTAAGGGTTCCTCAGCCAAACGCACTAAACTGTTGTACCATTCTTACTTACACTAGTTTTACTTTGAATTTTCTGTCATTTTTTTATACTTGACCATAAATTTAAAGCCCCCAAGTAAAATTAATTGTGCTGCATTTGAAGAATGCAGAAATGAAGAAAGTGTAAAGAATGAAGAAAAGTGTAAAGTTCAAAGATAGGCATCATAGGACAGAAGTAAGTTCTCCCACTTCAGCAATATATTATTCTACCCTGTATTAGAAAATTCAGGAGCTGCTCATGGTGGTGGCCTGTGCTTTAACCCCAGAGGTTGGGAGGCAGAGACAGGTGAATCTCGAGTTTCAAGCCAGCCTGGTGTACATAGTGAGATAGGGAAAGAAAAGAGAAAGAAAGGAAAAGATAGAAAACCAGACAGGTGAGGAAAACATCTAAGTAGAAGATGAGTTTGATATGATCTTTTTACGTTGGATTGGGTAACTATTGGTAACCAGGCTACTGTTGATTGGAAATTTATACTTACCTGGAAGAACAGATTGTTTAAAACACGTTAGTGTATACATTCATAATACATGTATGCATATATTTATACCTCTCTTCTGATGTAATTTTTCTGTTGCAGATATGAGTATCACTGGGCAGATGGAACAAACATAAAAAAGCCCATTAAGTGTTCTGCACCAAAGTATATTGATTACCTGATGACTTGGGTTCAAGACCAGCTGGATGATGAGACATTATTTCCATCAAAAATTGGTAAAAATATTTTATGTAATTGAGATAAATCACAATGCATTTAATTATATGTTTCTGCAATTGTCCTCTCCTTTCCTGCCCTACTCATTTGAGGGTTTCCTGGGACCGCATTGATGAGGTGATTTCTAAAGAACAGCCACAGGAGCTTGCTAGCCCACTTAAGACACAAGCAAGCTGTCTGTGTAAATTGATTTTTTTTTCACCCTTGCACCTAGTGTTTTAACTGAAAGGCTAGACAATACAAAATAAATGATCTCCTTCTTGACTTAATTATTATTTGCTAACATTTGTGATATTTCAGATTAAAATATTACTGACATTAATTCTAATAAAAGGCGGTCTTTTGAGTGTGTGTTGGGTGTGTTAGAGTTCTTGCCCCCATCCTCCTGACACGTTTTTCTGTGGAGCCCTGGTTGTCCTGGAAACCACTCTATAGACCAGGTTGATAGACTCAGAGATCCGACTGCCTCTGCCTTATGAGTGGTGAGATTAAAGGCGTGCACCACCATAATCAGTTCCTTTTTTTTTTTTTAATTTCTTTTTAAAAAAAGAATTATAGTAGTTTTCCTTTTTAGTAGAAAGTTCCAGATGGAAGCTTACTACTGTTCTGGGAGCCATAGCAGGTTACCCTATCAATCAAAATATTTCTAACTTTATACATTTCAAGAGTATTCTTGGGTCCTTTTTATACTAGATTTATTAAGGATACCTCTTTATAGTTGTAAGTGACGATCAGGTAAGTTTATGGTGTAGGAAGGTAGTAACCTGGCCTATCTTACAGAAAAAAGATAGTGACTAAGATGACAGCTAGCGATACCTGCCATATTCATGTGTCTTTCCCTAACTTTATGGCTTGTATCTAATTTTATACTAGTGATAAAGAAGTGATTTTTAAGGCTTATAAAGAATCATTATTCCTAATGATTTTGTATTGTTCTTTTGAGGTAGGGTCTTCCTCTGTAGCTCAGGCTGGCATCAAGTCAGTGGCAATCCTGGCTGAGCCTCCCGAGTGTGACTGCAGGAATGAGCCACCCCGTGTCACATAGAATTTGAAATCAAGATATGTGAGGAAAGAAACAGACTTGAGGGTTTGGTCTGACATAGATAAGATTGACTTGTTTGCTGTATTTGCTTTTAAAGGTCTAAATTGCTGCCATTAGACAGTTCATATGTGGTTTTACCTTTTTAAAATTACTTACAAGTATGTTTTCTGAAAAAAAATCACCTGTAGAGTATTGTTAAACAACTTTTGAGTAACATTGTATGATTTCAATAGAGCACTTACCTCTGAAGTCTCAGGTCTTCTTGGATCTTAGGTTTTGTTTGTGGTTTTCAGATTTTCTTGTAATGTCCTTTATAGCTCAAAGATAAGATCACTGCAAATGGTTTTCATGGAGAGCTCTGTCTTGTTAATCTCTGTAGTCTAGAATATGTGAACTTCAGTCCTTTTTTGGTTTATTATGACTTGGATATTTTAGAATATGCTTTGGTTCTGGTGTGTTTATTTCTTGTGATTTTTAGTTGTGTTAAATGGGCAATAGTATTATGACACTAAGTAATACCAGTGTTTGGTTGTCTTGCAAAGTTCAACATTTAGAATATAGGATTTGGTATGCCTTTCTTTTTAAGAATTTACTTATGACTATTGCGTGTGCATGTTGTGAGCATGTGGAGGTCAGAGTTCAGCTTTGTGGAACTGATCTATTCTTCACCTTTACATGCTTTCTGGGAATTAAACACAGTTTAGTGGACTCACCCCACAGGTTACTTGCAAAACCATCAAAATAGGCTCAGATGTTTATTAAAATTAAAAAATTTGTATATATCTGTTATATACATGATAATAAACAAATTAATGCATCTTGTTACAGTGAATCCATTTTGTCTGTTAGAGAAGTAGCTATAATTACCCAACTAATAAAAAAATTCAATATAGTTATATTATTAATTTAGACTTGATTATCCTATACCTTTTCTGCAGATGTCTTAGGTATGTCTCTGACCTACATTACTCATCCCTATCTCCTTACCAAGTAACCATGGTTTTAGTCTCTATAGCTTTATCTTCTTTTTCATACTAAAAAGTAAGATCAAAGAATAGTCTTTTTGAGTGTGGTGTGCACTTAGGATAATATCTCCCAAGGGCAAATTTCATTTATATTTTTGTTATTTTGAGACAGAGTCTTGCTATGTATCCATCGGTCTTGAACTCACTGTCATCCTGTCTCAGTCTCCAGGTGCTGAGATTAGGATATGTCACCATTCCTGGGTCAAAATCTCCTTAAGGCTAAGTGGTGTATGTCTGTGTGTGTCTGAATATGAGAAAACTCTTAAACATAACTGAATGGTTAATACATTATTTATGTTAGCATACATTTGTGTAGAGCTCAGTGTTAACAAATCTGGTAACCTGGGTGTGAGTTTTAGCTCTGCTGCTTCTTAGGTGTTTATTTGTAAAGTGACAGTATGTTAGAAGTACAATATACCATAAAGAAGAGTCGTTCATATCTAAGAGGCACTCTGGAGTTTCATTCATTATGTGCTAAGAACCTTGCAAAGATTTTATGCGTATGTTGAATAGGGATTTGTACTTTCAGCCCTGTTGCTACTTGATGACCAATGATGATGCTTTGTGCTCTTATTAATAGAGGGGTGGTTATCTCTTTACTAGGTGTTCCATTCCCGAAGAATTTCATGTCAGTGGCAAAAACAATACTCAAACGGCTCTTCAGAGTCTATGCTCACATCTATCACCAACATTTTGACCCTGTGATCCAGCTTCAGGAGGAAGCACATCTCAATACATCTTTCAAGCACTTTATTTTTTTTGTTCAGGTAGGTTGACTCATAAAGCTTTTGTTGCTTCATGTTTATCTTTAGAATTCTTTGATGAATAAATAAATATATACACTGTCAGGACAGACTTCTCTATCTCTAATCTGCATCCTGTGTTTTCCATAGTGGGCCTTTTGCTTCTTAACTTCATTAGTCCCCCAGTTCATGTTAGGCAAGTCTAAAATGCTTCTAAGATGCCTTGTGTTGCTTGGACTGCTTCCATTTCCAGGCCGTAAGGGGCTAAATAAGAACCGTGAATATGAGTCAGATATGATGGTACTTGCCTATAATCTTGGCACTTGGGAGGCTGAAGCATATGGATTATGACTTCAGGGCTAGACCGCTACTAAATTTCAGGCTATCCTGGGCCAGAAGATCCTGTCTCAACAAATACAAAACAGATAGACAACAACCAAAACCAATAGAAGCAAGTAACAAACAAAAACCAATCAAAGTAGAAGGAAAAAAAAAGGAATCTGAATCTGAACCCGACTAGTTGGGCAGACACATTGTGGACTTGGTCGCAAGTGTTTTAGTGTTCCTTTTAAACCTCTATTTAAAAAAAAAAAAAAAATCTTGGATCTTTATTATGGGACTCTTTCTGGATATATGCTTTGAATACACATCCCTTTCCCCTATTTCTTTTTAAAACCATATTCTAAGTGATTTTGAAGCTAATAGCTATCTGTCATGAGTAAGGAAAGAAAGGGTCGCAGTGTGTCCTAGTGGTCCCTTAGAGTTTGAACTGACTTACTGGTTGACTTTGTCTTTGTTCAATCCTCAGAGAGCTGGCCTGAGAAATGTAGACTAAGAAGCCAGGCATAGTGGCCCCTACATACAATTCTCGGTTCTCCAGAGGCTGAGCAGGAGAATCAGGAGTTGAAGGCCAGCCTGGGTTACCTCTCAGTACCTTGTCTCACACAAGGAAAGGAAAAAACTATATATTAGTATATTTTTATTTAATTCTCTAGAGAGAAATAATAAGGAAAGGTGAAAGAGTTGGAAATAGATGAGCCAACTAGTTTTTGTTTGCTGTTTCTATAGAGATTAAAGCAAGTTTTACTTTGTGTTTTGTGTGTAAGCATAAGTCTATTGATGTTGCCTTTACTTTCCACTGAAGAGACACGTCCACTTTGATTAGTGCATACATACTCCTTACACTAAAGGTACACTTCTTTTAAATTATGCAGAAACTTTACATTTCTTGGGGAGTTATGTGATAGTCTCCTCTGCCGACCTATAGCAACAAAACCCGTTTCATTCTAAGATTTGATTTAATATTTTAGTTAGCAGAAAATGATTGCCAAAGTTTAGGTTTTGTTGGGTCAGGAGAAATATTCTTCCTTTAAAAGTGTTAATTTTACTTTACTCTTTAGCTGTAAAGAATACATTTTGCTATGTGCTAGCAAATATTGGGGGTCAATTTAGAGAATTTTGCCATCGCAAGGTACTAGCGATACTCCTTTGATTAAGAAGACCATTGTTTGGACCTTTGGATTTAGAGAATCTTGCTCTGGTCCCATACGGTCTTGCCCTACAGGGCCAACAACATACTTGCCCAGGTCACTTTTTGTATCTTATGTGCTTAGAATATATGTGATCCTAGAATTCCTTACCCACATGCTCTCAGATAAACGTAATGATGTTTATTCTTTGGAGACTAGGTCATATCTCTGCTAGATATAACTTCAGACATAAGTAGTACCCAGATGATACCTGCTTGTGACAGGAATGTGCACATCTCTCATGCATGCCAGTAACTTATCCTTACTCATTTGCATGAAGCCCCTTTGTACATAGACGGAGCATGGGGTTGGAAAAGCCGAAGGTTAACTGAGGGCCAGGAACTCAGCTGGCTGTCCTCACGTGAGCTACTTTCTAGTGTAGAATCCTGAGTTTGTTGAATTCTAAATTTGAGTCTGTTTTTCTGATTAGTCTGGATATTTGTCAAGACAGGAAGACATACTTTATTTAACAGTGTTACTTTAATGTACAATATAAAAAATGTAGTCGTGTGGTTTATATTCCCATATATTCTTGGCCCACACTCCACCAATAAGAGAGAGAGGCTTGTAGTATTAATGCTAATGCTTCTTGAAAGTTCTGATTGGAGAAACCCTGTCTTGAAAAAACCAAAAAAAAAAAGAAGAAAGAAAGTTCTGATTGTAGTGCATATGATGGGTGCTACTCATGGATTACACTGGGAGTTGAGAAAGGTCCATCTTACAGAAGATGGGAAGTATATGTGACCTTTATTTATTCATTTCTTAAAATTGTAGGTCAGGAGAAATCATTTAAAAGTTGTTTTAAAAGATATAGTACCTTGTTATTGGCATAGTTTGAAGCATTCTGACCTAAGTTTTCCATAATGCAGTGATATCAGATCTGTATCTGATTGACATATCTCAGTGCTGCCCAGTGTATTCTTTTCAGTGGGAGCAACAGCGTTTACCACATTTAGTATCCAAAATAATTTCATGAGGTAGGGGGGATTTATTTTTAATATTATAGATATTTAAAGTTATAAATATGTAAAAATAGAGTATCAAAGGAGCTTAAGTGATTTTCTTAAGGCAATGAATGATTTAAAAGGTGATTACTTACTTCAGAAGCTAGTTCTCAACAGTGTTATGGTAATTTGTTTTAGCATTAGATGCAAATAACTTTTTGCTGTTTTTAGGAGTTCAACCTTATTGACAGACGAGAGCTGGCACCACTGCAAGAGCTGATTGAGAAACTCACCTCAAAGGACAGATAAAAGGATGCAAAGCTGTGCAGACTCTTCTTCATATGGAGCTGTGTATAGTGTAGTTGGCTTCGTTATATTTCATATTTATCTAGATTGTTTCTGTTTTAGGTTTTGGGGCTTGCTTGGGTTCCCTTTTCGCTTCTGAATATATAAAATCATATTCTGTTGCTAGAGGAAGCTGAGAACCATTCTCTACATTTGAAAAGGGCAAATTTTGTCTTAGTGGTATATAGTATTTTTTTTTTCTATTTTATTTTTTTTAATAACCTGGTTTTGGTTACTTGAGAATTTTTATGATATATTATGCTGGAAACAAATGCAAACTGACTGAAGTGCTGATGGACTGGGTACTGTGTTGTGTCAACTGTGGCCCACTTTGAAGTCCCTAAAAAAGACTTACGTGTTTTTAAGTGCCTTGATAGGCTCACTTCTGAGGTGCAAAGCACAGATGGAGGACTGAACAGAGCTTGCAACAATATTAGAGTTTCTATCTAGGGCACTTACCTGTGCATGTTACAAAGTAATCTGTTAGAAAAGCCATAGTTACTCACATTGACGATCTCCAGCTTTCACTATGTTGAAAAAGACATCATTTGTAAAGGTGTGCATGTAGAACGGAAATATAAAACAACAAATTATTTCTTAATTATTTTTGACATAATTTGTAAAGGTGTGCATGTAGAACATAAATGTAAAACAACAAAATTCTTAATTATTTTTGATATTGATTAATATATTCTGTTCAACAGCCATTTAAAGTTCTACAAGCAGGTCTTTTTCCATCTCTTAATATCTGTGATATTGAAATTTGAGGATGTTGAAATGTAATAGATACTGCATTTCAGCTTCTTTCTACATGTAAGTGCACTGTAAGTGTAAAACTTCAGGTTATATATAGAATCGCCATTTTCAGAAAGGATGTTGAACTGTGAGGTTTCCTAGCAATTGCCAAATGAGCGGTAAGTGCAGAATCCCTTTGTACTTCAAAGAGGAAAGGAAAAATGAGACCTGTCACGCAGGCATTAGTTTGGGAAAATAGAGAGAGGATTAGTGTGGGAGTCAAATTCTAGAAAGTCCTGTTTTAAAACCCTGGGATCGAATGGTGCCTATTACTTACAGTCTGGAAGACTTCCTTTTAGAGATCAGCTTCCATGAGAAGTTAACATAAGTAATTAGTTTTAGGTACAGACATTAAACATGGAATTTAACAACTATTTGGGGAAATTAATCATTTTTTAGCATTTCCATTCAGTGAATGGAGCTGGTATTTGCCTGTCATTTTAAATGATACACTACCTTGATTATTGGTGCAGTTTGAAGCATCCTGACTCCTTACTTTTCCACTGTGAGAAATCTTTTTTCTTTGTAGTGATATCAGGTAATGAAAATGTTAGCTCAGTAGTTAATAACTTTTAAATATTAGTTGAGATGACATCCTATTAAATTATTATCAATTACAGGTTCAGGAATTTGGGTTTTAGAATAATACTGAGGTTTTCTCCCCTTCAATTTTGTTCTTGAGAAATACTCTTTTCAGACTTTGAGTTTTAATTTTGTCAGTTTGGATAAATCCGCTTCCCTCAATTTTCTTCTCTAGTTAGAGACACATACTTCCATACTTGTCAACTAGAAATCCTTGCTGTGAATTTGTATACAAACATTTAGTGGAAAGAGTCTAAAGTGAAATGAACAAGTGGACAGTGAGACAATTGGATGTCATTGCAATCACGATCACTAGGAACCGCCTTTCTCTCCACTAGACTTGTGTAATGCAATTCCTTACCACGCACCAGTAACAAAGGGACAGATGAGCCTGGAAACGGTAGACAATGCTGGGCATGTATTAGTAATGCTTGTTTATGAACTGACAGGTAGCTGATTTCTTTAAAATATTTTTTTTTTAGTATCTAAATAGATAATATCAACCATTATGGGTTGGTTCAGAATTCTGATGTTTGATTCCTCTCTATACAGGAAATGAAGCACATAATTACTCACTAAAATAGTCTTCCGAAGTATATGACTTTTTTATCACCCCTGTAACAGGGGTCTTCCATAGCAGCAGCATGTAGAGAGAGGAGTAAGAGGTTGCTTCTGGTCCTTTAAGCCTTACAGATAGTACACTGTCAGAATGGAAACCAGTCCTAGAAACCAGTGCTTGACAGTAGGATGTACCACTCCGTGTGGATGGCAGTTTATGTGCACTGTGCCAGAATCTCAGATGCCAGGCTTTCAAGTCAGCACTCAAGCTTTGGGAAATAAGGAGACGTGTGTCTCTACGGTGAGAAAGAGTAGATGTTCTCCTGCGGCAATTGTACATGATGGTGGGTGACTATAACTAAAGAAACACTAGGATACAAGAGAAAGTCAGTCTAATAAAAATTTTCTTTTCGAGTAAAATGCTCCCCCCCCCTCCTTTTTGGTGTTTTGAGACAAGGTCTCTGTGTATCTCTGGCTGTCCTGGAACTCACTCTGTAGACCTAGCTACTATTGAACTCACAGAGATCTGCCTGCCTCTGCCTCCCAAGTGCTGGGATTACAGGCATGCACCACCACTGTTCAGCAAAATGACATTTTATTAAGTAAGGATCAAAGCCTGATTTTGCAGGAGAGCTTGCTTATAAATGTTTCCTTGGTTCTTCTCAGAACTGTTAATGTATAAATAAATAATTATCCCCTTTTATTTCTTTCCTTATCTCTTGAGACTGGGTCTCACTATGTAGCCCTGGCTTATAGACTAGGTCTCAAACTGGAAGAGATCTGCTTCACTCTGTACCCCAAATGCTGGGATTAAAGGTATGCACCACAGTACCTGGCTACCCCAGTTTTTATACAGCTATAACAGTGCAAGCTGGTTTTCCTTATTCTTTCATAAGCTCATCCCATACAATTGAATGTGGTAAATTATCATTGCAGTTGTTATTCACATTGCTTTGGTTAAATGTGGACACAATGAAGCAAGATTTAGGAATTATTTAGTTGTCAGAGTAGTGGTGGTGAAGAGAAACTGACCGAGTGAAATGTTTGTCATCAGCAGTAGGTAGTACAGCTGGCCTTGTTCATTTGCTGACCTGGTTTTTCTATTTTTTTGTTTTTTGTTTGTTTGTTTTTTGAGACAGGGTTTCTCTGTGTAGCCCTGGCTGTCCTGGAACTCACTCTGTAGACCAGGCTGCCTTCGAACTTAGAAATCCGCCTGTCTCTGCCTCCCAAGTGCTGGGATTAAAGGCGTGCGCCACCACCGCCCGGCCGACTTGGTTTTTCCATGTCCCATAGAAGCCATGCTATTAGACTGCCCCAGACAGAATGTACGTGTGTGGTGGTGGCTATGAAGTTCTATCTACCTTAAAATGAAAGATTTTTTAGATTGTTGCCTCTTTTTAACTCTGTTTTGCTAGTCCTTGTAAACTCTAAATGGTCAACATAAAGTTGACAGAGTATATTTTAACATGTGTTTCAGACTGAGTTACTACCTGGATTATTAGGGTAGTTGAAGCACTACAATCTCTTATCAGAAAATGGAAATATGGATATTTATATTTTGCATATTTCATCACTAGATTCCATTTTATGTAATGAGCATTTTCCTTGCTTACGGGGAAAGAAGCAAAACAACGTATTTCTTTTATAGCTTTGTCTACATCCTCTCTGAGAGAGATTTTGATAACCACTGAAATGGTAGATTATGTAAGATGCAAATACTAAGTTGTCACACTGCTTTTCAAGGTGAGCATGATGTAGTGTAACACCCAAATGAGAGTTGACCTTCAAAGTAGCTGTCTTTGGAGCAGTGTATAGTTCTGCTCTGTTGCAAAGGTGTGTTTCTGGAACTTTGTCTCATATCATAGGTGCTTTGAGAATTGACTTACGACTATGTAAAAAAAAAAAGTCAGTTTCATCTTTTTAGTTGCACAAAAACAATTTTTGAAGCTTAATAGACCTACATTAACTACCAAACTATGCTCACTAACTTGGCTATTTTCTGAGAACCAAGCCAGTGTGGAAAGCAAGAGTATATTTTAGGCTCTAAATCCGCTGAGATGAGGGCACAGATACTGACTGCATCACAGAAATACAGGTTCCTGATATTACTATTGGAAGTCAGAATCATTATTTACATGTGAAAACTTTTTTTATTACTTTGTATTTATATAAAGTTTTAAAACCAAGGTCTTTTTCTAGAACTTGCTGCTTTTTCCCTTCTCCCCTAGAACTTTTGGATTGTGTTTGGATAGTTTTGATTGAGAGGATAGTACTTACAGCAGCAGTTTAAAGAGGCAAGCCTTTGTGTGTCTCCATTGTTTTATAGTTTGTTTTGAACAGGTTTTTCTTTCAATTTGTCTTTAATGAAAGACTGGAGATTTGATGTACAGGAAAATTGGAAACAATTATCATGCCAAATTTTAGCCTACCTATCATTAATACTGTTTAAAATTATTTAAGTATTCAGCACATGTCATTAAATTCTGATTGCCTTTTGAAAATATAATGGGCCAGGAGTTTATTTGTAATTTGGAGTGTGATTACATACTAGGAAAACATCTTATTTTGAAACTTACTTGATATATTAAAGAACATACCAGCTATAAACTCAGCTCAGTCTTCAAGCATCACTCCTAATGGACCTTACACATTATTGTTCTGTGGTAATGTATAGACGTCCATAGGAACTGCTATTACCAGTGATTGTATGTGAGGTGATAAGTGATTAGAGCTCTGTTTCCATATTTAATAGGAAAGTTCAGTGTTAACAAATATGCAAAGAATTCTGAATGCAAGTGGTTTGAATTTTTAAGGCTTCCCTAAGTAGTTATCCTATGAGAATTCATTTTGAAGGTGTAAGACTGCTGTCTATCACTCATAGTTGAATTTATTTGTATTCTGGCAAATTTATTTGTATTCTGAGAAAAAATACAGTAAGGTGGGCCACCTTTTATGTGTGATACAAGCTCCTCCCCTTCCCTCCGTCTGTTTTCTTTTGCATATCGTGCTACGCAGTAGAAAATTTGGGAGAAATTCTCAGGCACGCAGGAAGCGAAATCACTGGCCTTTAAGATTTGTGTTTTCCCACTCACGTCTGTGTCGTGTGCACACACATACCTTGCTCACATGCACTCAAGGCTGAGTTTACAGTTCACCGTTGTTAGAGATTCATACAGGTTTTCTTTTGTTTGGTTGACAGTTTCTTTATGTTACCACAGCTGTAGTTATTAGTGATATAATGTGATAATTTCTTAATATCTCTTTCATAATTATTCCTTTATGGAATTTCTTAATACTTTTGCACAAATTTGAGTTTTAGTTTTGATTTTGAAATAGTTACATAAGTTGTAAAATAGGTTAGTGTATTTTCATTTGAGAACACTTTCCTCCTTAAATTATCCTGCAGAAATGGCTATTTTTTAGGGAAAATAGTTTTTTACAGCTACTAAACTGTATTTGTTATTTTTGTATATGCATAACCAGGGTGGTGAAATCACTAATATTTTAGGAAATACTTTTGTTATATTTGATTTTTTTCCTATACATTTAAGTTATTACTTAAAATTATTGATAGAAATAATGTTGTGAAGACAGCGTATAAGGAACACTTAAAGTCAGAGTAGAAATCATTTCTGAAGACAAATGAGAAATGCTGCCAGTGCCAGGTAATGGAAGCAGAAGGGCAGCATTCACATTGTGCAATTGCTTAAAGTATGCACAGAGACAAGAGTCCGTTCTCATGGGGGACAGGTTCTCTAGTAAGATAGTTAGATGGGACAAAATGATCTAAAATATGAAATGCAACGTAGGCGCCATATTGTAAATTGTGCCAAGATTATGCAAATTGTAGTTATTGATCAAAGTTGTTTCACCGTTGTTATTTTAAAGGAAATATTGAATGTCAAAATCTGTAGTATGTTTTATTTGACAGATGTAAATAATGTATACAGTCTTATATGTGGCAGAATGGGAGGTATTTAAATTTTAGGTTTTTTTTCTTTAGAAGAAAATGTTTATAAGGAAAAAGACCCTAATAAATACTTTTGGTTGGCTATGAATCCTGACTTTGCATTACTGTTTATTTTTACTATAGGTTTTTCTACAATTAAAACATTTCAAAGCAAAGTAAAGGTATATAGAACATATTGAACATTTCAAAATTGGCTAGATATCAGTTTTAGTAATTCTTACAACACTGGTAGTTACCATTGATGTACCATACATACTAGAAAACTGAAGTTAAAGTCATTGGGTCTCAGACTTAAAGGTTCTTATATGCCTGCACTTCAAACTAATGTTTTCTTTAGTGTGTACTATTGCAATGAGAGAAAAAAGTGACAGTAAAATAATGTATTATTCATGGGCTTTTCAACTGAACTAAGAAATGATCTATTTTATCTTTATTATAAATCATTAATATTAGTAATATTAGAATAATTTACCCTAAGATAAGGAAATGTATAGTCTAGAGTATTATCAAAGTATTTGGAGGCTTTTATGTTACAGGAATCGTGCTTAGATCTTAAGTTTGAAAATATTTTGATAGTGGCTATAGCCCATCAAGAAAGGACCCCTGCCACACTATTCAGGAGGGTATTTATGTGTGTGCAGGTCCACCTGTGTTAATAGACACTAAAGCCTGAAGCCAGACTCTGATATTTCATTAAACAGGCTCCTAAGAAACAGTACTGGAGCCTGACACACAGATACACACACACACACACACACACACACACACAGAATTTTATGTGTATATATGTGTGTCCAAGTGTACATATATGAACCCTGTGCATGCAGGGGCCTGTGGAGGTCAGGAGAGGCACTGGGCCCCTTGGAACTGGAGTTACAGATGATTGATAGCTGTTATATGGAAGCCGGCAGTTGATCCTGGGTCCTCTACAAGGGCAGTCAGTGCTTTTAATCCCTGAGCCATCACTCCAGTCTCTTAATTTAGTAATGAAATAAGATAGAATAAAAACACGCCAGAGTAGGTTGAAGCAAACAAACTACTAGGAGAAAAAGAACCAAAGAAAAGGCACAAGAAACACAGACGTAGAGACATATTAGCACACAGAGAAATTCCATAAAATGGCATTGGAAGTCTTAAGAAATGAGGAAGAGCCGGGCGGTGGTGGCGCACGCCTTTAATCCCAGCACTTGGGAGGCAGAGGCAGGCGGATTTCTGAGTTCGAGGCCTGCCTGGTCTACAGAGTGAGTTCCAGGATGGCCAGGGCTACACAGAGAAACCCTGTCTCGAAAAAAACAAAAAAAAAAAAAAAAAAGAGGAAGACCAGTAAGGGGGAAAATGAATAAAAATAAAACTAATGCCCAGATAAAGCATTAGGAGCCTGGGATCTCCAGAACTGCATTTGAGTTAGTTTTGTGTTGGCCATCTGCTGGGCATGGGATCTCTCCTTAAGGGTGGTTTGTATCCCTAGTGAGACTGTTGGAGAAAACTAATTTTTCATTTGCCAGCAGTTTTCAATTGGAATAACTTCTGGGCTAGGGTCGGGGCTATGTGGCTACTACTTTCAACTCTAGGACCCCAACTGGCTTAGATCCATGCAGGGAATATGCATGCTGCCTTTCAGTGAATTCATAATGTGTGTGTTGGTCCTGCTGGGTTTAGAGGTCCTTGTTTTCCTTGGTGTCCCCATCACTCTGGCTCTTGTACTTTTTCCATCCTTTTCCATAAGGTTCCCAGAGCCCTGTGAAAAAGGGGCTGAGGGATTCCAAGGTCTCTCGCTCGGCCCTGTGTTCCTCTGTGGGTTTCTTTTTGTTCCCATGTTCTGCAGGAAGAAGCTCCTCTGACGCTGGCTAAACGAGATGTTGACTTATGGGTATGGTAGAATGTCATTAGGTATCATTTTATTGTTCAGTTACTTTAGCAGAACAGTATTTGGATTGCCACCCGAGCAGTGTCAGGAATGCGTTACATCTCACGGAGTGGGCTTTAAATCCAGTCAGTCCACTGACTCACTTTAATTTCTGCTCTTTATTTTGTAAAAGTCGCCATTTCTCCCCTGCTAGGTCCATTTTTAGGACATATTTTAGGTCAAATGATAGTTACACGCTAAAAAATAATAAGTTCCTTGGGTTTTGTAGATAATTTGAATCTGATTTCCAGATTGGGTATCTTTTTACCAGGGCTATACTCTGATTAAATTGCACCCGTCTCTAGTTCAGTCTAGCAGAATGCTCTCTCTCTCTCTCTCTCTCTCTCTCTTTCTCTCTTTCTCTCTCTCTCTCTCTCTCTCTCTCTCTCTCTCTCTCTCTCTCTCTCTCGTTTGTGTGTGTGTGTGTGTGTGTGTGTGCAGAGTACATCTATATAAACATACGTATATGACTTTAAACATTAATTACGTGTTAGGCGATGAACATACAATGTTAAGTCACAGCCATGCTGCTGAGAAACATAACTAGTGTTAGGTGATTTTATAACGGAGACCTTGGGTCGCATGATGCCTGTTTCTAGTCTCACTTCTGGTCCCAGACTTTACATTCCAGACACTTTCTGTCATTCCCTCAGTATGGTGGATGGCACTGGACCGCTGGTCAACCAAATAAACGCTTGAGACAGTGACGGACAGCTACACGTTTCCTGCGAGACACGCCTACCTACCGAGGCTCTTAGTTTGAAATTACTACTTCCTACTTTTCTTCCCGGAAAAGTTCAAACCACGAAGCCTGCCGGGGTCCCAAGTGCTGGTCCTAAAAGCCGAACCCCACTCTCCGGAGGCGCTTCCCCCAAGCCCCGCCCCTGCCCTCAAATGAGCTCATTGCGCAAGGCCCGCCCTCCGCCCGCCCACTGCTCGTTCCGCAAGCCCCGCCCTCTCCGGCTCACTGCTCAGCGCGCAGGGTCAGTCGCCCGGCTCTCTGCGGGTTCTCCTCACAAGCCCCGCCCCCTGCCCGCGGCTCCCGGGGGCCTCGCCCTCCCCGAGGAACCACACACCGTGAGATCCTGCGAGGGCGAGGCGTGGAGGGTGGGAGTCGGGGCCGTCAGGGCGGGGTCCTCCACAGGCCCGCCCAGCCGCCTGCCCCTGCGCGCGCCAAAGTCAAAGTGCGCGTCCCGCCGGCGCGAGATTGACGCTGCAACCCCGAGCCGCCGGTACCGCCGTCTGGAGCTAGGCATGGCCACCCCACCTAAGAGGTTCTGCCCTTCTCCCTCGACCAGCTCTGAGGGGACCCGCATCAAGAAGGTCTCCATCGAGGGGAACATCGGTAAGGCGTCGCGGTGCGGTGCGGTGCGGTGCTGGTGCGTAGGCGGTCCCTCTCCGCCGCCCTGCTCGCGCCGGCGCGGTGGCTCGGCTGGCCCGGCTGGCCCGGCGCCAGCGGGGACTTCGTGAGGCGCGCTCTGGACCACTGCACCCTTTGTTGGGTTCGGGGCGCAGTTGGGGGTGCTGTTTTTCTTGAGATGTAACTTAGGTGAGCAGGTGTGCTCTTCCGGTAGGCTTCACTGACTTACCGCAAAATTGAGACCGTTTTTATCATTTCCATTCATCTCCAGTTCCCTTTGTGCTTCTCTGTAGTCAGCGCTTTCTCCCTTCCCATCCCCTTACACGCCTTGACATGCTTCTTTTTTTTTTTTTTTTTTAATCCCTGCTTTGTTTTTCCACAATGTCCTAAGCAAAACCACAGTGTCTGGTTTTCTGTGTCTTGTTTAGTATACTAAAGTGCCTCTTAAGACTTACCCATGCTGTTTATTTCTCTAGAACTTGTTTTTTCCTTCCTTCCTTCCTTCCTTCCTTCCTTCCTTCCTTCCTTCCTTCCTTCCTTCCTTCCTTCTTCTCTTCTTTTCTTTCTTGACTGGATCTCTTTTTAGACTGCCTTGTCTTGTGACTCACTATGTAGACCAGGCTGGCCTTGAACTCTCAGAGATTTACCTACTTCTGCCTCCCTCCCGTGTGCTGGAATTAAAAAAGTACACCACCACGCCTGGACCAGTGTAATACTTTAAAAAAAAATGTTAAATAATTTACAATGAATGGTATGTGCCACTTCATCGTTGGTTGTTGACAGACATTTGGGTTGGCATTTGTAGCAGTTCCTAACACTATGCTAGCATACAGTTTTTAATGAGTTTGATAGAGTGCAATTTTTTACTCCCTTTCCCACATACAGGTAAGCACTGGGTTTTGGTTCACAGACTGTCTATCCTTAACCTTACTGGGGGTAAGCTACACTGTGCATGTCATTTTGCAAGGTGAGCGTGAATTTCCCATTCTTTTACATTTCCTACCATGGGAAACCAACTGACGTTTCCTGTTTGGGTACAGCTGTTAGGTTTGGGGCTGCAGGTTGCGTGCTGACTATTCATGTATGCAGCAGATGTTCTCGTTTTTACCACCTTCAAAGCACCGTCTCTTTGAGAAGGGAAGCAGATGTAACCTTCAAGAGAGTAGAGCTGAGACACAAAGACATCTTCCACATCTGTGGAAGAGATCCTCATTTCTTTTTTTTTTTTATGAATGAGGCAATTTATTAACCCAGCATCCTTTGTTCTAATGCTTCTTGTTGGCAGCTGCCACCTGTCCAGCAATCCTGTCCAGATCTCTCTGTCCCTGAGGTGTTAGCTTGCGGCCCCCATCTTGGTCCTTTTACATCATTTTCAGCCCCTCCAGGGCTTGGAGAACCCAGCGGGCCACACTCTTAGAGCCTCTGCTGAAGTGGCTGGGCCTGACACCGTTTCTCTGCCGTCCTCCGTAGATCTTGGTCATGGAACCAACCCCTGCACCACCACGGAGGTACAGGTGTCTCGCTGTGGAAGCAGCTCGTGTGTAGAACCAGTTCTCATCATACGGGGCGAGCTCTTTATGTTTGGCGAGCTTGACTGTCCACCCATTCGGGAACTTTAAGCTTCCCGGACTTTTTGAGGAAGGCTGCCAGAGCTCTGACGAACTCCTGCTGGTTAACGTCTTTTACAGTAACTACAGGCATCGTGCGGCGCTGCCAGCCAGGGGAAAGGGCGAGATCCTCATTTCTTATAAGTTCTTTGAGATGTCATGTTTATTAGTAAGAATCCCCAGAGTCTTAATGGATAAAGATGACCATATGAATGATGGGAGAAAGTGCTCAGTAAAGTCATCTTTGGGGTAAATTCCAATGGACAACCCCTTGGATCTGAACCATAATGGATTATCTCCCATCTTTCAAACTTGGGTAGGCAACATACATCGAGTCATCTGTCTCCTTTCCTTCATTGCTTCTTAAATCTTCCTTGCATGGAAAAGTTTGTGAGTGGGCTACATCTCCTGCTTCCTGCTTGCAGAGCTGTCTTTCTACTTACAGATACAATCGTGTTATCCGTCCTACCATCCCTCACTGGCCTCCCTGTTCAACCTGAAAGAGCTGCACGTTAGTAGCCTGCATTTGCACATTATTAGGAAAAATTACTTTCTAGCAGTTACAAGTTGAGTTTTCCCTTAAGCATCTAGATCTTTGACCAGAAAAAATTCTGAAGCTTTGGTAAGCACTAGGCGTGCCGCTCTGTTGGAGGAAGAAGTGTCATTTAGATTAAGAGTTCCTTTTCCTACCGGGAGGCTTGTTGCTTCCTACTGCCCTTGTTTGGTTGTTTACATCCCTTACCTCATTTGTCAGGTCCAAATAACCTGTTACTGTAAAAAATTGTGCAATCTGTGAAGACTAGCTCGTAATTCTTAGGTTCTTCCTAAAATTTGAGGTTTTGCTTGGTCATTTTTGCTTCCATGGTTATGTAACCTGTTTTCTCATATTCTGTGTTACTGAGCTATCCCGTAGGTTAGATCTAAGGGAACTCACTTTACTGTCTTCAGAATGACTTTTAGAATGCTGCTGCTTGTTTATCGGTGGGGACTCAGTTAGTTAACCAGGACTTCCTAGTTGCTGTTTGTGTTTTGTTTGAGACAGGGTTTCACCGTGCAGTCCTGACTGGCCTGTGTAGACCAGGCTGGCTTCAGACTCAGAGTTCTACCTGCTTTTCAGTGCTTGGGATCAAAGCCTTGTACACCACCTCTCTTCCTGTGCCTTGTAGAACTATTCGTAGGTGTTCTCGTTGTCTTCCACCTTCATGGAATGTTGGTTCATTACCTCTTTTTCCAGCTCTGATCTCCCTCCAAAACGTTAAGGAAGGAGTTGCCAGTGACTTTTTGGGGACTGCAACTGACTATGTATGATGGTTGCTCAGCTGGAAGTAAAATTTAACATTTACAGTTTTAAAGTCTGACTGTGTGAACCTTCTCTGGTTGTAATCACCGTCAGAAGCAGGCTTGATGTGTTAGCCTTAAGTGTTTTTAGACTCTCGGCTAAGATCCTTGAGTGTGTTTCTTGTGTACCCTGTGTATCGTGTTCTCTTTTCTGCCTAGTCCAGTGAAACATGCTCATTTCAATCTTCCTTCTAGATGCGTTACTGTGTGTAAACTGAAGCCCTTTCACACAGAATCTCAGTCGCTAGGGTTCACAAACTCGGTAGCCACCCAGTTCATCTTTACATGTATTTCTTCTGTTTTTGGATTTAATACTTTGATGTTGTGCCCCTCACCTGCCCCGTCTGTCACTGTATGGATCTCCTTTTCCTCTGCTCTATGCACGAGTCTCCCTGATCCCCTTGTATAATGGTATACAGCCTGGTGTAATGCTGGAGGCTTGAGTGTACTTCTCAGATCAACAAAGGTAGTTCTTTTGTGCAGATCTCAAGTCCCATTTTATAAGGAAGAGGACACTTGACAAATATATTGAAGCTACATAGTTGTGGGGTGTGTGTGTGGTCTAGTAAGAGGCAGAGGAAGAAAAAACATGATACTGGTCGGTGATGCCTTGTATAACTTGGTGACTTCAGATAGAAAGGGTGTGGTGCTCATTAGAAGTACTGCTACACCCTCTTAGACACGGAGTCCAGACTCATGATAGAAAACAGTGAGTATAGTGTGTCCTGATTACACATAAGCTCTTTTTGTTCCTTTCTTCCCTAGACATCTCAGAAATTAGTGAGCAATTGGGAAAAGTAAAACACACCTGTTCTTTTTTTAAACAGTTTGATAGAGAGCACAGAAACATAAAAGTGAGGCAGATTTCTACAGCTTTTAATCCTAGGAAGTAGTCTCTGGATGGCCTTTCCTTCAGTCTCTGCTCCACCATTTGTCTCTGTATCTCCTCCCGTGGGTATTTTGTCCCCCCTTCTAAGAAGCACTGAAGCATCCACACTTTGGTCTTCCTTCTTCTAGAACTTTTTAAAATTTTATCTTTCTCTTCTACAACAGCTGCTGGGAAGTCAACGTTTGTGAATATCCTAAAGCAAGTCTGTGAGGACTGGGAAGTGGTTCCTGAGCCTGTCGCCAGGTGGTGCAATGTGCAGAACACTCAAGATGAATTTGAGGTACGCAAGACTATTTAATTGCTCCTCGGGGCTGGAGCTGGCTCATCAGGTGAGATCACTGGCTGCTCTATAGGACCCACGGAGCAGCTCCTAACCGGCTACAACTCCAGTTCCAGGGTTCTGATGCCCTCTTCTGGTCTCCATGGGCACCAGTGACATGTATATGTACAGACATCCATTCGGGAAAAACATCCAACATTTTTTAAGAAGTTAAAATTCTATAGGTAGAGAAGCAGTGTACTGTGTCTCTTGGACAGCCCGCCCCCTCCAACACAACTTTCAAGTCTAATTGTATATGTAAAAATTTAGTGAGCTGTGCATTTTAAGATGTATTTATTATATATAAGTTTAAAGGTTTTATAAAGTTTATTTATATAAAGTTTAAAAGATTTTAAAAGCTTAAAAACTTGAAATAATTTTAAAATCTAATTACAAATTAAAACTCTTGAGTGATTTTTTACATTTTAGATGAAAACAAATAAGAAAACCCAAAGCTTCCAGTAACTGAATGTTATTAATCTTTTCAGCCCTTTGTCACATGGAAACCTATTTATTTCTCATTTCTTTGTCTCATTTTTCATTTCTTTTCTCCACAAAATTTCATTTTGGACATGTTCTGTTTTACCCGCCCTTTTCAATATGGCATCGCAAATAAGGGAATAAAAAGAGTTAAATTCCATTTTATCATAGTGGAAGTTGTGGTCCTGTGTGATAATGCTTGCTAGGAGTTTTTATTTCTGGAGAAATGAAATTGAAATTAGAAACAAAAGGAAACTCGTTCAGTCTGAAGCAAGTTGAAAAAAAAAAGTACAGCTATTAATGTGAGCATATCTGGGAAATTATTAGATATTTAAAATACAAATCATACACAGAAGGAAAATCATAGTAGCAAGAGACTCTGTATGTAGCCTTGTGGGCTGTCTTAGCTAGGGTCACTCTTGCTGTCATGAAACACCAAGCCCAGTAGCAACCTGGGGAGGAACAGGCCTATCTTACTTACACTTCCTCATCACTGTTCATCCTCTTAGGGAATCAGCACAGGGAGGAACTCAGGCAGGGCAGCGCCCTGGGGGCAGGAGGAGATAGCAGAGGCCCTGGAAGGTGCTGCTACCACCAGCCCAGGGATGGCTCCACCCATCAGCCACTAATTAAGAGAATGCCCTACAGGCTTGCCCACGGCCAGACCTAATGGAGGCATTTTTCTAAATTGAAGTTCCCTCTTCTCAGATGACTGTAGCTTGTGTAAAGGTGACATAAAACCAGCCCGCACAGGGATCTGTGTAACTTTGCTGGGGTTGGGTTGTTCTTTTGGATATAAGGTTTTGATAATTAAAAATATTTCTCACACTTATATTTACAAAGCATAGTTAACTTTAGGCCCGGAGGTGGGGCACAACTAAATATATCCTGATTTCTTTGAATCTCAATTACTGAATTTTAAAGGAACTTCCCCATAGGGAACCCATTTTCTTAAATTTTTATGTGTGTGTTGAAGGCCGTGGTCTTCTGTACGTTAAGTGGGGTTCAGAAAGTGTGAGAAACAGGATTTTATGGATAATATGAAGCACAAAGCATTAAGTAGGTCATGGCTTCTCTATTTTTGGGTATAGTCTCTCCTCCCTACCCGCAGCGTTTACTAAACTCCAAAAAAGTAGGGTTTTAAGGGCTGGGATGTAGCCCAATAGTAGGTCACTTCCCTAACGCTCAAGGCCTTGGGTTTAAGCCTTAGCACCACAAAAGTGCAAGGGGCTTTGTTCTTCGTGGAGCCCTTCTCCAACTCATTCTTGATATGGGTTTTGTAGTTATAATGTGAATTACCCAGAGTCTAAATCTCAGCTCTTTTAGAATACTGCCAGCAGTAGGAAGTGGATTGTTTGGAGACCTAAGTGGCCAGTCCTCCAGTAAAAATGGCTTTTATTTTGCTTCTTGGAGGTTATAGAGTTGGAAGGACTTGGTCATCAGTGCCTCTCCTTCATGCTTAGGTTTTAGGTTTTAGATAGAAAATGATATTTAAAAATACCTTTAGCACTGAGTTGCTAATTATGTTAGAACAGGGACTGGAGAACAAAAGATTGTTCTAGTGTTTTGTTTTTTTTTTCCTTGCTGTCTAATGGCTGGAGTATTCTGTGTTACTCATAGGCTTACACCAGTGTCAAAAGAAGACATGGTAAGCCAGAAAGATCATATGGTTGCCTTCCTCATTCCCTAAATTCTGGTGAAGTTGAGGGTGTTAGATTTTCTGGAATTGGAATTAAAGTTTTCTTTTTCTTTTTTTCCCCTGAGACAGGTCTGTGTAGCCCGGGCTGTCCTGGAACTGTAGACCAGGATGGCCTTGAACTCGAGATCCACCTGCCTCTGCCTCTGGGATTAAAGACATGTGGTTCCACCACCTGGCTTCTAATTACAGTGTAGCCACCACATGGATACAGTGTCCTCTGCAAGAAGAGCAAGTGCTCTTAACCATAGCCATCTTTCCAGCACTCCCCCTCCCCACATGTCTCTTTTGAACCTCTTAAAAGTTAAAATAGATGGGCATAGTGGTACATGCCTTTAATTCCAGCATTTGGGAGGCAGAGGTAGGTGCATGTCTGAATTCCAGTACAGCTGGAGCTACATATTGAGACTGTCTCAGAGAACATAAAACAAAGCAGTTAAAATAACTCAATTGGCAGTTATATTGGTTTTTGTTTGTTTGTTTGTTTTGATAATTTAAAATAGGAGTTGACAACGTCTCAGAAGAGCGGTGGGAATGTTCTTCAGATGATGTATGAGAAACCTGAACGCTGGTCTTTTACCTTCCAATCATACGCCTGTCTCAGCCGGATCCGAGCTCAGCTGGCCTCTCTCAATGGCAAACTCAAAGATGCAGAGAAACCTGTATTATTTTTTGAACGATCTGTGTATAGTGACAGGTATGCAAATGGCTTATATTTGGCTCTTGGGAGTTTATAACTAGACATTTTCTTTTTTCTCATTTCCTGGTAATCAAATTAGAGACTGAGCTGGAGGTTTTAGATAGAAAATGATATTTAAAAATACCTTTAGCACTGAGTTGCTAATTATGTTAGGACAGGGACTGGAGAATAAGATGGCCGTCTAATTTGAATTTCCAAAGAAATTCTTTCTTTCTTTCCAATCCTTTAAAATCCTCATCTGTTCTGATTATATCTGGATGTATTCCTAGACTCTTTTTTTTTTTTTTTTTTTTTTTTTTGGTTTTTCGAGACAGGGTTTCTCTGTGTAGCCCTGGCTGTCCTGGAACTCACTCTGTAGACCAGGCTGGCCTCGAACTCAGAAATCCACCTGCCTCTGCCTCCCAAGTGCTGGGATTAAAGGCATGCGCCACCACCGCCAGCCCTGTATTCCTAGACTCTTAACTAGAAAAAAGGAGATAAAAATTAAGCATGTCTAAGGTGTTTTAGAATTACCCTTTTTTTTTTTTTTTTAAAGATTTATTTATTTTTATTTATATGAGTACACTGTAGCTGTCTTCAGACACACCAGAAGAGTTCATTGGATCCCATTACAGATGGTTGTGAGCCACCATGTGGTTTCTGGGAATTAAACTCAGGACCACGTCAATGCCCTTAACCGCCGAGCCATCTCTCTAGCCCGAATTACTCTTCTTATATCAGGAGCTTTTCACCTCCAAAACTATCTTAGAATAGGGGCTTATAAAGTTTTTGGTCTCAGGACCCCTTTCATTTTATTGTTGAGTAGTCTAAAAAATTTTGTCATTTGGTACGTATATTATTAGAAATTAAGATTGAGAATCAAGCCAGGGGGTGGCGATGCACACCTTTAATCTCAGCCCTTAGGAAGGTCACTTTATTAGTTTGAGGCCAGCCTGATCTATAGAGTGAGTTCCTGGAGTAATCCAGAGAGTAGTCCAGGGCTACACAGAGAAACCCTGTCTCAAAACCGCAATAACAATAAAAAGATTGAGAATTGATATACAAATATTTTGTATTAACTTCTGATTAAAAAAAGTTTTAAAACAAAAATATAATGAGAAGAGCAGCATTACTTTACATTTTATAGTTCTTTAATGTCTGACTTAATAACGGTGGGCATCATACACGCTTGTATATTTATGTATATGTGTATAGGTGTTTTGATGAAGTATAGTAGTGTATGAGGCAAGCCAGCAGAGCTGGAAGGAGCTTGGGAACCTCCAGGGATCCTTAGCCAACATTTTGAGAGCTATTAGCAAAGAACACATTTCTTGTACTTGAGAAGACATTTCATGTGTGCTTTCCAAGGGACACAAGGAACGTATTTATACAGGTGTTCTCTTTTCTGTTTTGTGTATCTGTGTTTGAAAGGATGTTCATGCTGACAAAGATTCTCTTTCAGGTATATTTTTGCATCTAATTTGTACGAATCTGACTGCATGAATGAAACAGAGTGGACAATATATCAAGACTGGCATGACTGGATGAATAGCCAGTTTGGCCAAAGCCTTGAGTTGGATGGAATAATTTATCTTCGAGCTACTCCAGAAGTAAGACCAATACACATTTGCTTGTGCCATTGAAATTACAAAGTAATATCAGAAATCACAAGAGGGTTGTCATATAATAACAATTTAAAACCAACGTCTAAGATGGAGAGATACCTCAGTGGTTAAGAGAACTGACTGCTCTTCCAGAGGACCCAAGTTCAGTTCTCAGATTCCACATGGTGGCTCACAATGACCTGTAACTCCAGTTCCAGGGAATTTGACAGCCTCTTCTGGCCTCTGGGCACTACATACATAGGATGGCCAGATGTATATGCAGCCAAACACATACACGTAAAATGGACCCAGGCCTTCCCTGCATATGTAGCAGATGTGGAACTTGGTTTTCATGTGGGTCCTGAACAACTGGAGTGGGGGCTGTCCAAAAGCTTTTGACTGAGGGATATGTTCTTCTAGCTGGGCTGCTTTGTTTGGCCTCAGTGGGAGAGGACATGCCTAGTCCTGCAGAGACTTGAAGTGCAGGTATGTGTGTATGTTAGAGAGAGAGAGAGGGAGAGAGAGACCTACCTTCTCAGAGAAGGGGTGGGGTAAGGATGGTGAGAGGGTGTAACCAGGAAGGGGGCAGTGAGCTGGATGTAAAGTTAGTAAGTAAAAAAAAAAAAAAAAAATTAAGTAAATAAATAAACAAACCCTCTAGCTCCTCACCTGGAAGCTCACAGCACTACAAGTTTTCTTCACAAATTAGAAATCTAGATGTGGCAAGTTTGGAGTTTCTCTGCTTTTCAACCTGTCCTATTTTGTTTTTTTGTTTTAATTCCTAACTTGTTAAGATTCTCATATCCCATCAGAGCTAGAGTAAGAAACTCCCTGAAGCAACTTGTAAAACCCAGGCTTAATGAAATAGGACTTTGAATAGGTGTTTTAGCTGTTGTTGGAGTCTTAGGCCCAGTAGGTCTGGAGACACAATGGAAACAGTAAGTACTTGCTTTGTGATATCACAACTGTTGCGGTTCACTTAAAGAGAAGTATTTTATGGTTACTTGTGACTTAGTACAAGTGACGCCCTTGCAAAGAGACTTAGAGATCTTGTCATTTTCAGCTAAGGGAGATCCCTGGAAATACCCCTCGTAGTAGGTAAATCCCTATTCTGTGTATATATTACATAATGACTCCATAAAGGTCAGGTCAGCTAGACTTGACTGACGAGTGACAATTTCATATTTAAGTCCTCTCATTTACATTCTTTTCCCCACTTCCTCCTCTCCTAGCTTCTACCATGTCCTCACTTTCAAAATCATCCCCTCCTAATTAGTTAATTATTACTGTTTTATATATGTGTATAATATATATTATATATATACATATGTGTGTGTGTGTATCTCATATATATATATATATATATATATATATATATATATATATATATATAAAATACATGCTGTTGAATCCCTTCAGTGTTGTCCCTATGACTATGTGTTTAGGGCTGGCTGCTTAGGGCTGGCTGCTTGGGATTGGACAGCCTATCATGAACCTTATTCCTGGAGAAGAGTGCTTCTTTCTGTCTCAGCATCTTGTTTTTTGAGACAAGGGCTCTGGACTGGAAGCTCTCTGGTTGGCTAGACTGGCTGGCCAGCCAGCCCTGAGGATGTGACTGCTTCTAACCACCTTCTCCTGGGACTCTGTTGGGTCCTCCTGCTTTTGTGGTTTAACACTTTACTGCTTGAGTTGTATTCCCAGTCTCTCATTTAGAACATATTTAGTATTTTGTTTTGTTTTTGAGACAAGCTCTCTGTTTGTACTCCTGGCTGCCCTGGAACTCACTATGTAGACCAGGCTGGCTTCCAAGTCATAGAGATCTATGTGCCTCTGCCTCTTGGCTACTGGGATTAAAGGTGTGTTACCATACCTGGCTCATTTATGTCTTTTAATTAAAGATTATTGAAAAAGGATTCACGCCGGGCGGTGGTGGCGCACGCCTTTAATCCCGGCACTTGGGAGGCAGAGGCAGGTGGATTTCTGTTAGAGATCCATTTTTTTCTCCCTTTCTGCATGGCTGGGGATCAAACTCAGGACCTTGCGCTTTGTAGATGAGTGCTTCGCTAGAGAGCACAGTATGGAGGATCTTACATCTGCGTCTCTGTGAGCTCTCACAAGGTGAATGACATTTCATTTGTTTGTGTACTATTAGAGAAAATTGATTTAGAATACCATGGTCTGATGTGGCTATTAAGTTTATGATGATTTATTTATAATAAGTTTATGATTATTAAAATTATACGTAAAGTTTGAAAATTCTGTTCCTCGGTCACCGCGTTAGCCATGTTTCAAGTGCTGAAAAGCCACAGTGGCTGGTATCACCTCGCTGGGTACTACAGATAGAGGACAGGTTTAAAGCACCCTGTGTTCTTTTAGGTCACGACAGTTTAGAGCATCCACCGAGTGATGAGTCACTTACAGGGATGGAGCACAGAAAAACACAGACAGAAACACGCGTGCTTAGCACCCAATTAGAATGGCTAGGTTGACACACTTTTAAGTTATTTTCTAAAACAAAAACGAGGTAAATATTTAATGAACTATTAGCTCTCCCTCCACACCCTTACCATACTTAAATTAGTTTATTATATTTTGTGTGTGAATACTGATTTATTTTTCAAAGTTCTCCTTACTTTAGAACTATCATCTAGCTAAAAAGTACTTACAGGGAAAAATTAGATATTTCAGTTTTCTAGAAGAAATAAATACAGAATTTTGGCTAACGTAAAAGACATAAGAAGATAACATTTTAACAGCAGTAGACATAAATAGTTACTCAACTTTTTTTCTTGCTTTTAGAAATGCTTAAACAGAATATATATACGGGGAAGAAATGAAGAACAAGGCATTCCTCTTGAATATTTAGAGAAACTTCACTATAAACACGAGAGCTGGCTCCTTCACCGGACTCTGAAGTAAGACTCTCTCACGCTCTCTGTGGCCACTGTGATTCTCTTTATCAAATTTTAGTCTAGACATGAGTAGCAAGATGGCCGGGGGGTTATTTTTATTCATGTCTTTGCTCATTTTCCCAAGACGCTTGTTTGAAGACTTTGTAACTGTCTTCTAATGCTACTCATACTTTAAATGATGCAGTAAGACTATGTCTGTGTACATTAGAATACATTCAGAAATGTACAGTGTAGCCTGAAGTTATACACTGTTTTGCATTATTAGCCTTCATCTAAAAATATTGAATGTGAAATTTCAGAAAGAATTCATAACTTTGATTTTTTGCTAAGCTGATCGTACCTGTCTGCAGTCTGTTTTCTGGGAGTCCACGTCCTTATGTGCTCCTCTCTCCCGCTTTTCTCGGCGTATCCAGAAAGTGCTGTAGCCATTAGTAACTGTCACGGTACGCCAGTGCTTATAACCCAGCATCCCTTGCCTTAGTGATGGCTCTGAAATGTCAGAGCAGGGAGGGATACTAGCAACCTTATGCCAGAGAGACGCTACAGTGTTTTCAGTGGAAAAGGGAAAGTTCTCAACATGAGGAAAGGAAAAGGCAAGGGGTTGTTTTTTGTGTCTGTTTGGTTTGGTTTGGTTTTTTCGAGACAGGGTTTCTCCATACAGCCTTGGCTGTCCTGGAACTCACTCTATAGACCAGGCTAGACCACTGCCTGGCTAGGAAAAGGATAGTTTTAAGGTAGAAAGAACACTGAATTTGTATATGTATGTATATGTAAGTTAAAAACATAGTGTATATAAACTGCAGGCTACCCCATGGTTTCATTCTTACTGGAGATCTTAGAATGTATCCCACATGGCCAAGGGGAGCTACTGGGATGTATTTTCAGTCCTACTTGAAAGCACGTAGATAGTAGCCTGGTTAATGTCCTGAACTTGTCCGAGTCAGCTGTTAGACAAGATGTGACTGTAACTGCCCCTGAGGCTCCGAATGGCTTTCCTGGGTTTAGTTTTCTTCTATGTTTTTGGTAGTATTGAGAATGGAGCCCACTGCTTTGGACATGCTAGGTAACTGTTCTCCAACGAAACTATCCTAGTAGCTTCCTCATCTTTAAAACGTAGAACCTCTTTCTCAGTTTTTTTGCTTTTGAGAAATGATGTATCATAATGGCTAGTTTTCTATATTCTGTAACTGAGATTATTGTTCACGTAACGGTAAGTCTACATGTGAAGAAGAGACTACCTGCTGTATCACTACAGGATAACGTTAGGGTAAAATGATTGGCAATAGTTTGAGTTTTGAGTACTAGGAGTTTTCCATATTTTTTCCTTGATTTAGTGCTTTCCTGATTTTGTTCAACTTTTTAAACAGAACCAACTTTGATTATCTCCAAGAGGTGCCTATCCTCACACTGGATGTTAATGAAGACTTTAAAGACAAACATGAAAGTCTGGTTGAAAAGGTAGGTTTAGAAAAAGACTAAAGCTCTTTACTTCCTTTTCTGGGAGACAGGAGTGGCTGCAGCATTATACCTTTTCTCATCCTTTTCCTGCTTTCTCTCAGTTTCTCCCTCACACCCACCAGTATGTCAATGTTTTAATGTAAATGGCTTAGAAAACTAGTTTATGTTTTTCAAGGAGCTCTGTGTAGAGGGTACTCAGAGTCATAGGGGTATCAGTCTCATTCATTTTTACCTGGTGTTTGGAGATGAGGCAGTGCTACCTTTAAATCTTTTTTGGAGACCATGCTAAGGACGAATTGGCCTTATTCTAATCATTAAGTCATTGTATCAACAAAGGCTAATCTAGTCCTCACATGGTTGAGGATGGATCATTGTCTGTGAATAATGAATGTCTTTTATACATACAACAGAGAGACTTACTGATGAACTTTAAGGTGGTGATAAGAATTGTATAATAAATATCCTTATCCACATTAGTTAAGTTAGTGATTTTGTGTTTAAAGAAAACTACATATTTGGTTTTGAAAAAAACTGAGAGGCTATTTTGGTTGTTTACTTGTTTCACTCATAAACTGTCTGGCTTTTTGCTCTAACAAAATTTTGACTGTATCTCAAAAAATTGAAAGCCTCAATATTTAAAATCCTTTATATATATATAGTTGGTTCCCCTTCATATAAAATAATACATATGTGGAAAACTGAAGTGCCTGACTTACTATTTATGATATTAAAACATAAGGTGGAAT